>JARBWK010000006.1:83801533-84085561 GCA_030556195.1 Anolis apletophallus | reverse complement strand
GATCCCATCTTCCTCTCCTACCTCAAAATAAGCCAAAATTCCAGAAGGGAATAGCGCTTACATTTCAGAAAAATGTTCAAAGTACAGTTCAAATTGGTCATAATTTGCGTTTTCAATTCTTTCTTGTGGCTTTGATTCTACTTCATCGAAAGAACAAATCTGCTCTTAATGATTTTTCTGGCAGAATGAATGGCAGAGGTTACTGAATTGCAGCAGTGTGGTGGTTGTTTTCTGCAGTTCCCCCTGCCCTTCTTTAAATCAAACAAAATGTTTCTTTGTCCCAGGGTGAATTTACACTGTAGAATTAATATAGTTTGACATCATACTTTAACTGCCATGACTCCATATTGTGGAATCATGGGAGTTGTAGTTATGCAAGACCATTACTTTCTCTTACCAAAGAGTGCCAAATTCCTCATCAAACTACAAAAAGTCTTAAACTGCATTAATTGTACAGTGAAGGCACCCTATTCTATTTTGTAGAAAAGTCAACAATTATCTGCAAATATACTATTCCCACCCTCACACATATTTATTTTTGTAAATTTCAAAAACACATTGAAAACAAAAAAGTGTCTTTCTGTTTTCTTTTTTGCATTCTTCTTGGTGAATCAATGGGAAAGACTAGAAAAACTCTTATGTGAAGCACCCTATTAAGTGAAAGGTAATGTGATTTCCCTTGACATTAAGTCTAGTCGTATCTGACTCCTCGGTGTGGTGCTCATCTCCATTTCTAAGTCAAAGAGTCAGCAATCATAGACAGGCTTCATGGAAAAAAGAGAAGAGCAGTGGGTGCACACAGGTCCCTCTCAGCAACACTTTCCTTATCACATGTGGGAAATGTTCCCATATTCCCTCCCATATTGTGGGGGAAGCATCCAATAAAGCTTTTACCCCAGATGGGGGCAGGGCCTCCACTGGAAGTCAGACGATGTAGTGTGATGGCTGGCATGGGACTCCGTCTCCAAGACAGGGTGGAAGCATCATAGGATGCTGATTTAGATTAGTGTGATTAGTACAGTCTGTGCAGGCATGTAGCCGAGGGGGGGGCTTGTTTATTCATATCACGATCTGATCATCATGCTCAATATATCCCATATGCACGGGGTATTGGGATAACGATACAAAAGGTTTGCTAGGGTAGATCCTCTCTCACACTGACTCAGCCCCCCCCATCAAATTCAGCCCCTTCCGAATCAAAATCCTGGCTATGGCCCTGAGTCTATGGATCTGGGATTCTGATTGCCAGAGCAAATAAATCATTAACAGTAAAGTTGATAATATGCCATCCATAGAAATGTAGATAGTGGGCCTGGACCTCAGATAAAGATCAGATCTATAGCACCAAGGTAAGCTGTTCAAAACGTGCTTCCCAGCAAGGGCTTATCCCTTAGCATTTACTATTTTCATTGGTGAAAATTTCCAAGGATAAAATTGAGACCTACAGGCTTTTCGCCTCCTCCTGCCAATTTGGATTGTTGTCCATGTGCTTGCTATTTACTTTTCAAAAGCCATTTATGCAATTACTAATTGCACGATGCTGTCTTGCTTGTTTTGCCAGAAGAGACTAGCCAAGTGAATAAGAAGCAGAAATAACTTTCCTAATTTGAGTGAAGCTTTTCCTGCTTTGAGTTGTTGTCCCTGTCATTGAGGAGAAGAAGATCCTTGCCTCAAGAAGCAGATGGTCAGCTGTGCTTTGTTCGGAGAGGTCTCTGAATTAAAAAGGAGCCTGCTCGAGTAAAAACACAATTTTGCAGATGATGCCAAAATGTATGCCAGGACATTGCAAATCTACATAAACTTGAGAATTACAGCAACAAATGCTGCAACTAGCTGACATGTTTGCTTTTGTCTAGAGGAGCGTGTCATCAAAGGTAGAACACCCCCCTCCCCCAAACTGTGTGCGATGGCAGCTTCCACAAACTGTTTATCTGGAGAGATTTCTTGAGCATGGCAGATTTCTGTCACGGTTGCTCTACTGACTTTTCAAAGTGTCTGGCTCAGGGATGGAACCTTGCCAAGAATAAAGGCTGCATCTATTCCTTAGAGAGCCATGTTTGAGACTATATCAGGAAATGCTGGACTTGCCAAGGTCGGAAGGGCAGCAACACCCTTCTCTTCAGACAGGTGTTTGTCTTGCTGGAGTTGTTTGGGGCTGGAGGTTTTGGCACAGCAGTATCTCTCCTGTCACGTTGAAGTCCAGACAGCTGCTGTTATTATTTTTCTCATCTCTTTATACTGCCTCGATTTTCAACTCTGAGAAAAAGCTACTTTTGGAGACTACAGTCTCCTGCACCAATACAGTACTCAAGACGTTTCCATTAAAAAGAAATTAATTTCCAATCTCTGCTGATTTTAGGTAGACTCCAAAAATATTATCTTAAACCCCAAACAGGGAAAAGACCTCTTGATTTCTCTTTCCTCCTGGGGAAAGTTTTTTAGCATCTCTGTGCACTTTTGGGTTATAGGTCAAAGTAATGTTGTCTTTATCGCTCCTGTGACTTCGAATCAGATGCTTATCTTATTAAAAGTGCTTTTCTTTCCTCCGAGTGGAGCCTTGCAATGTTGACATTCTATCATGCCCGGAGCTGCCTTTAGACCACAGATCATGTTAGCACATTACAAATATAGAACATTAGCAAACCTGGAAGGACAAGCATTCTGGCAAGTCTATAGAAACAGAGATATGGGGCTAACCAACAAGCTACGCTCTTGCTGTAAACAACCTCAGAGTTTTCACTTTTCTTACTGCTCAGGTACATCAAACAACTCAGAGTAGAAGCACTCTTTAGATGTAGGTAAGTTAACATTTTGCTCACTGTTAAGATTACAGTTCTTGGGAATCAAATGTGCACATAGATCATTGTACATTGATGCTGGTTGGAATGCTTTAGTGCCTGCAAAATTGTATGTGTGTGTATGACTGAGAGAGAAGACAGACGTTGTTTATATTCTCATGCTTAAAAAAAATACCTGCTGTATTAAAAACAATGTAAAGACAAGTTCAGTGCATTCATTCTACTGAGCTGAATTGCATCACTCCACAGAGAAGTCAGTGTAGGAAGTACAGCAAAAGTATTTTCTTTTAATTAATTGGTTTAAAGTTGGTCTGCACTATGAAGGGCAAAAGGGAAAAAAAACCCCGGCCATTTTGCAACTCAAGGGAATAGGCTGCAGTGAAAATCATTTACTTTACAGGGAAAAAGTGTTTGAGAGGTTGGTTGTTTATTATCTTAGTTGAATGTCAGGAACTTAACTGAAGTTTTCTCTGTTTACTTTGTATCTTGTGTTTATTCCACCATGTGCTGTTCAACCTTTTAAAAACATAGTACAACTCACAAGTCCTTAGTACAAAAGTTTAAACACAAGTAACAGAATTTATATTTTTAAAACTCGTAGCTAAACATCCCAATTATAAGGCAGTTTTAAAACCATACATAAACATAACTAAAGAAAATGGTAACACTGCCATTAAAAGTTCTATCTGTACATAACATATTAAAAACCAAATTCTTCCTTAAATAGAAAGGCCTTTACATGCCAACAGAAAGACATCAGAGACATGGACAGGCAGACCTCCTGTGGAAATGAGTTCCACAACTTGGGTTGCATTTATACTGAAGAATTATTTCAATTTGATGACACTCTAACCGCTCTGTCTCATTGCTGTGAAATCATGGGAGTTGTAGCTTGGTGAAGAAACATCACTCTTTAGCAGAAAAGTCTGATGAAGGCTTATAAAACTACATCTCCCATGACTTTTTAGTATTGAGCTATGACAGTTAAAATAGAATCAAACTGCAGTAATTCTACAGTGGAGATGCAGCACTAGGAACTGCTACTGAAAAGGCTCTCTGTCATGCCTTCACCAGGTGGAATGCATTCAGGTAGGTATGAATGTAAACCAGGAATTACACATGCCTTATATCTACATATTAATATAGGAAATATGAAAGTATGCCCTACATTCCAAGTCCTTATATTTCCAGCAGCAGGAGCTGCAATCTGTAGTGATCTGTTCCCCTATCAATCGGAAAGTAGCTGACTGGTGTTTTCCTTTTCCTCCCATCTTTGGAGTGAGGGAAAATGGCATTAGTACTTCTACTGTTGCATCAGAGATTGCTCATGAGAGTGAGTGGGAACACCGATCAACTGCTTCCTGATTGATAAGAAAACAAAGCTCTTTCATTTGCAGCAGCAGCTGCCTATATATGAGAATTGCAGGGATTGGGCTGAGAGACACTACTTAGCTAAACAACCAAGCCAGTTATATAGTGAAGTAAAGACCTTATCACACTGCCTGATGGATTTGCCACACATTGTGGTGAATCTATGGCATTCTTTTTTAAAGAGTTTTTATTGATTAAAACCAAGACATACAGCACATCTTTGTATGTGAATCTATGGCATTCTGTCAGGGGGGCGTGGGGAACCAGTTGCCCCATGCCACACATCACCCAACTTACCTGGGACCTCATCAAATGGGGGAGGGAGTGTGTGCTGCTCTGCTTCCCCTTATTGTTGCAAAGGCAACACGGGAAGTCTCCTGTGTTGCCACAGCAGCAATGTATGACACTTGCTCTCCCCTTTTGCCACAGAGCCCATTCAGAACTAGACATGTGTCGTGTAATGGGGTCTGTAGTGATAAAGGAGAACAAGTAGTGTGTGATTGGTAAAGTAGCCCGTGTAATGAGGTTGTAAGTAATGCTGATTTGTATTCATAGTTTTTGGGGGTTACATTTAACTGGAATTGCTTTGTAACTATGTATGTATTATTCGTGACAATATGTGATTTATACTCTGGTAAATTAATTAAAATGTGTTAAAATAAATAATTATGAAATACTGGTCATCAAAATTGTGTCAATAAAATAAAGATGAAAACCAAGAAAGAAAACCAGCAAAGATGTTAAGTATCTTCTCCAACCAGGTGAAAAAGTAGGAACAAGTTATTTGTAGAATGGGCTTACTAGCTGATTGAAGACCTGGGGAATACACCTGGAAGATATTCTGCTGAATGTGATACATCCATCATGCTTGATGGCAAACACATTAGTGCTGTGAGAGCAGGGATAACACAAGAAATACTCCCCAATGTACCACTAGTTAACTCATAATTAAAACTTAATTAATGAACGCCCTGATGAGGAGCTTAGATTTGGTGGCAAAAATAACATAAAATGCAGAAATATGAGAGAACCTTGTTGATGAGATAATTCATTTGGTGACATCTAGAAGACTATTAAAGAAGTAGAACAATTAAAAAAACCGGAGTCTGCAGCAGTTTGGTTTTGATAAGGGCCCCTTCCTCTCCAGCCTGCTGACTTGAGTACAAACTACTTTTCTACTTTGAAAACTGGGGTACATTTGGCCAAGCAACATTAGAGTTGGTCAAGATGGCAAAAAATTACTAATGAGGAACAACACACAATCTAACTTGCTTTTGCATCAGCCTACTAGGAATAGCAAGATTCTGGCCCTTCTCCTCCTCCCAGTTCAGTGGAGTGCAAACAGTTTTTACCACTTTGACTACAGTTTGCAGCAGTTGAAGTAAGCTGAAGACAAGGGGAGAGAGTAGGAGAGACATTTTTAAAAGAGCTTTAACTGGAACTGTCCATGACAAATTGGGAGAATTGGAGGATATGAAATCAGAGTTTCATGGTTTTAGGAAGGACTTGGCAACTGCAGCCATTCACAGGTTTTTTTCAATACAGTTTTTAAAGTTTTGGAATACACAATATAGCCATATATTATTAATATTATGTTTAGTTCACAAATCTTGTTATGATAATCTTTTATGGACTTTGTAGGAGCCCTTGGTGGCGCAATGGGTTAAACCCTTGTGCTGGCAGGACTGCTGCCTGACAGGTCAGTGGTTTGAATGTGAGGAGAGCAGGTTAAGCTTCCTCTGTCAGCTCCAGCTCCCCATGTAGGGACATGAGAGAAGCCTCCCACAAGGATGGTAAAACATCAAACATCTGGGTATCCCCTGGGCAATGTCCTTGCAGTCAGCCAATTTTATCACACCAGAAATGACTTGCATTTTCTCAAGTCACTCCTGACATTAAAAAAATGACTTTGTAAAACATCAGAGGAAAGCAATGCAGCTTTTGATAACTTATCATTAACTATGTTGGCTGGGGATGATGGGAGCTGCAACACCTGAGGGGCCACAGTTGCCTACTCTTGGTTTTGGGGTTCAGTGGGAGGACTTTCATCATGAGTGTCTTACAAGAAAAGCAGAAGCACAACTTAAGCATAAACCTACAAAACCAATCTTTTTTATTGTCCAGCATGTAATTAAATGTTTCTTGAGAAGAGAAAAGAATAAGTAGCACAGTGACCCATTCACTGAGCTATTGAATATTATATGATGACTGATCTTTCAATAGCCTTACATTTAAACCAAGTTTCACCCAGAAGATACAGCTTAAAAAAGTTAACAGTGCTCAAAAGTATAATTAGACCTTCATTTAAGCTAGCTATCATCTGTACTGAGGCTGTAGAATTAGTACTGTAACCATTCTTGTTAAAAATTAAATAGACAAAACAGGTAAACTGCCTTTAATTTGTGCAAAATGAGTGCAAAAACAATAAAAACCAGGATCAATGGTGATAAGAATGATAATTCCATTGCTGAAACTATTATCAGTATATAATGTTAGGCACCTAAATATGTTTTTAATGTTGCAGTTAGCAGCTGTTGAATAAAGCAAAATCAATAGTAAAGAAGATAGTAGTTATTTCGGAGACATGTCTTTACACTGGTATCCATGTGATCTGAAAAGCAGGAAGAGTTTTGCAGTACTAGCTATGAATTTTCCAGCAGATGCATTGACTCTTTCCTTGTGTAAATCTGATCAAGCCACCAGAGGGACGCTGGGGACAAATCTAGTTCAGTGTGTTAAACATGAACACATTGGTTGAACCTCAGTAAAATTCTCCTCTGTAAATAGAAATGGCTAAAGCTATGATTCCTGGCTGGTAGAGACTTCAGTCCACGGAGCTTCTTTGTTGCAGATTATAAATAAAAAAACATACCATAATAAATCACTCGGCAAATTTCCCTTTTAATGGCCTTGAACCGTTTCTTCTCAATCTGAGATCCTTCTCTTATTATAGTATATTGCTGGAGACCAGCCTTCGTGATCTCCCCAACTAATGGATCATAAAGCTGAGTGTTACTATAACAATGTGTCATCCAAGAAAGGTGTACCATGACCTAAGGAATAATTCAAAAGCACATGCCATCTAGGAAAGATGGAATTTGGGAGCAAATTCTGCAATGCTATATGAAAACCATAGTTAAATGCTCATCCATCTAAGATTCGTGAGCTGCAGTTGAGAAAAGTCCATCCATGAGTTGAGGCATCATAAATTACCCATAGCTTACTGACAGCTTACTTCATAATGAAAGAAGCTAGGCAAAGAGGATTTATCCAAATGTGCCATATCCAGATATGAGTAATACAAGCCATGCATTTGCTAATACAGAGCTGGGTATTTATGGGAGATGATGCAGGTGATAAATAGTACATGAGTCAAAGACCGTAAGCATAGATGGCAGAATATAACATAAAAGGCTTGTGGGAGGATGGTAGCACACACACAACTAGATTTGTACCTACCACCCTCCATTTTCATCTATCAGGAACATAAAAATGCACAAGTGACCTGGGATTTGGTCTATGCTACAATTTAGCTTCAGTATTTCGAAATATTTTTTTAATTACATCTTCCGAAAAGCTCATTCTGGCTGGTAGAATCTGGGAGATGTCATCCAAAAATGATAACTCCTAAATTGCAGTCCTCATGTGCCTTTGATGGCTGGGCATATATGGCCTTCCAGAATTATGTTGGACTACAACTCCTAGCAGTTCTAATAAGGTGATGATTGGCATTATAGTTCATCAAAACCTGGAGGACCACATACTTCCATCCTTCTTCTAGAATACCCTTACTAGAAATATGCCCTTGTTACTTTCTAAAACTTTGTTATAACAATTTTTTTTAAAAAAAACAGTTGATGCAACACAACTACAAAAAATTCAATATTAAAATTCAGGAGTTCTTCCATGCCACAGTGGTATCTCAGGTAATCTATAACACATATTGATACATTTTGTTTTTAAAAAGAGAGCAATCCCTCTTCAAGGTTACTACTAAAAGCATGGTTCAGTATGATGAACTTTATTTATGACACTGGTGATTTGGCTAGCAGGTAAGGACACAAATTAAAGGATTGTCCAGGAACTGAACAAGTGGATTGAGCAAACTCTACTGAAGACTAGGAAAAATGATTTTCCTTCACATTTAATTGCAATCCATATTAGGACCATATTAGGACCATTTAGAACCATCTTTAGAAGGGGTTGCTTCTGGAGGCAAATGCTAGGAAATAAACAGCACTGGCAAGTATTGCTAGGGACAGTTGTGTGTGCTGCACAATCTGCCATGTACCTTCAGGTGTGATGGAGAACATTCTCCTATACAGCCATGGCATCTTATCCTTTGTCTCGGGCAGCAAAATTTCTTGGCCTCCTCTAGACTAGGTAGTTAACTAATTGCTAATAATGATTTAAACTATAATACATTAATTAATACTGTGATTAACGTCAGCAAAGGAAGACCACTCCCTCCAAATCCAACACCATGGTTTAATTAATTTAATTATATTTCTATCCTCACTTTCTCCCAAAGGACTTAATGTTGCATGGTCCTTTTTCTACTTTGATCCACATAATAACCATCTGAGGAAGGTTAGGTGGAAGAGTAAGAAAGATTTTAAACTCAATCTAAGTTCTAATATGCCACTTTTCATTCATGTAAGCAACATACACATACAACTTCATTACGTAATGAATTTTTAACATCCCAGGATGCTGCTGTCTCAGTTGGGTGACAGAGCTCCATGCCACTGATCACATGACACTAACCTCACTTTTGGCAAGGCTCCATTGCTCAACTTGGGTGTCAGCAAGGCAGGACTCTGTGCTGCCAACATGGGAGCCTCCCCATGTTCCATTTGGAACAATGGGGCTCCCGTGGGGACAAGCCATGCTGTGACATTTCCCCTCGTGTGATGGAGAAACATCACTGCTGGCTGGACAGGCTGTGGGGTACTGGGGTTGCCCTGTTGATTCACTGCAGAGGCTGATGAATTGGCATGGGGGACCTCATCAATGTGATGAGGTCCTTGGTCAAGGGATATATTAAGTTTATGACAAAAAGAATGTGAAAATGTCCAGCAGCAGCATACCAGACTGGGAGTGGAATAAAAAAATACCAAGAACTTAGAAAGGTTACTTTTGAGGAATACAAGTTCCAGAATTGCCCAAGACTATAATTTCTGGCTAGAAGTAACAGAAAGCCTGTTGAGTTATGGTAATCTCATGAATCCATAGGGCTTACTTAGGGCCCATCAACATGGGCTGCAAAATCAGAGGATGGTCTGGAGCATTGCCGCCTTGAACAAGCCCAGGATCCTGCCATAGTGTTTACATCACCATTCTGATCTGCGAACGTTGTTTTACATTTTCATTTTTTGTTGCCACAGCAGAGGCCATTGATCTCCAGAGAGCTCTTGACCATTACTGGGTAACTTTGCTGATGTCAACAAAGGTGTCTATGTGACTTGAAAAGAAAAAGTGTGGAAAGGAAAGGGGAGATCCAATTTCCTTCTCCAGATCATGTGGGAATCTTTGCTAACATGTCAAAGCTGCCCAGTGATGACCAGGAACCTTCTGGAGCTCCGTGGCCACCACTGTGGTGATACAAAATGGCAAAGATAAGTGCCATTCATTTTTCCTGGGCTGGGAAGTACAAAGAAAGTGGGATGGCATTACAGGACTGTGTGAATCTTAAAATAATTAAGAAGGAAATGAAGGAGCTATTAGGAATAAATATAGAATGGAATAAGACTAAAATTTTCATTCAGAAAATGGAAGGCAAAGGGAGGAATGGGAGGAAATAATAAAATGCATGATGGATGCAATTAAAGCTTCAGTTGCCCTAACCTGGAAGGAACACAAGAAATGGGATATAAAAACTTAGTAGAAATATCTAGCCGACTACCTACTCCAAGATTATATTAGTGAAAGGAAAAGTTATTATACTTGTATTTTGATTGCTAAATTTTGAAGATTGTATTTTTCTATGTATGCACACATGTGTGTATGTATATATATATATATATATCTATAATTTTAAAAAGAAATAAAAGAAAAAAGAAAGAAGAAAGAACTGGACTAGGTGTACACACAAGCGCACGTGCGCGCACACACATACACACACTGAAGTTCAATGCTCTGGAACATTCCCCAAAATTTTCATAATTTTAGGGCCAAACTGTGTTAACCAGCTTTACCCGATGTTGAAGGAGAGAAGGCCGTGGGAAGATTTCTCACCCACTTTGGGACTTGTGGCAAGGAATACTCAGAGGTGGTTTTGCCAGTTCCTTTTTCTGAAGTATAATAATTATTGTTACAGTCCCATCTAGGTTCTAAGTAGGGCTAATTTGAATTAGCTTTCAAGATCAGATGGGATCTAGTGCCTTTAGGACAGCAGTGTCAAACTTGTGGCCCTAAAGGTGTTTTGGACTTAACCTCCCAAAATTCCCTGCCACTGGGCAAGCTGGCTAGAGCTTTTGGGAGTTGGAGGCCCAAAGATCTGAAGGGCCACAAGTTTGACACCTCTTATTTAGGGTATCTAATCCCCACCCCCAAAGCTTCCAAGTTCTGAAATTAACTATGGTTGAAAGAGAATTTAAGAATCCCAGAAGAGATCTTCTCAGTGGGTGGAAACGCCATCTTCTCATCCAGTAATTCTATTTTCCAGAATGCATGTTAGCTAGATGGTCCCAGGAACCCTACGATGATGGCACTATGTAAACAGCAACTCTTTCCTTGTTCCATCACCTGCCTCCATCACCTGCAGCAACCAAGAATTTCATTTCAGCCAAAACAACTAACTGCAACTGTCCATGAATTTGTCTAACCTTTAAAGAGAACAGAAAAGAAAACAAGAAGGGGTTATTTCTCTTATGTTGAATTGAGAGCCCCTAGCTCTCTTTTATTAAGTGTAATAAAATTGGCATCTAAAGAAATCTCAAGAGAAGTTTAAAAAGAAAAAGAAAAAAGGGGGAACGGGGGAAGGAGAAACAGCCATTTTATCCAGGCAGTAGTAATTATTTTGAAAAGGTTTTCTGACTTCTATTACATAGAATTCCCCTGGCGTGGATCTGTCAACAACGTTATCAACAAGTGAGCATGACAAAAGCCCTGGGTAGATAAGAGTCATTTCACAATTGAAATGAAGTTGAAATGATAATGTCTTCAGCCACGATTCTGACCAAGTGAGAGACATTTTACTTGTTTTCTAGCCACACTGGTAACAGAATTTATAGTTGACTGGCTTATCATTATGTCAGTTTTAAGGCAGTGTCCTGAAACACTGCGGTGAGGTCCTGTTAAAGATCCTGTCTGCTAATGAGGTATAAAAGCAGGTCAGCCTGTTCTAGAAGAGTAGTTTTAGTTAAACAATTGTAAAAAAAAGTGATATAAAGACCAGAATGCCACAAGGGAACTTCTGCTGATATAATTGCATCCATCTGTGCAACAAAGAGGGAAAACATGTTTCCCTTCCCTGCACACTTTCTGGGAAATGCTCTGTAGCAAACATTCAGATATCACAAAGATCTGCAAAATAGTAGAATTGCATCATTAGATCCCGTGTAAGCAAAAGTTTTAAAATATTATTTCTTACTAGCAAATATGGTCACATAAGAAGTCCTCTCTGGCATTCAGGCTGATGGAGGAGAAGAGGGCTTAGTAGTCTGAAGGCAGCCTGGAATAGAACTATGATTTTCTTTCTTCATAGTAGTGGATTGTTTTTGCCACCCATAGCAAAATCTGTGGGTTTCAAAAGAATATAATGATATACACAATGTCATATAGCATGACCTTCATAACAAAAGAACCCATATCTATTATTATACTTTTCCACACCTGGAAAAGTGTGCCTCTAGGAATCTGCTTGATCCTCCAAGTGTGATTCTATTCAATATTTTCTCCATAAGTTATCATCGAGCCATCTCTAGATCTGCCAACACAACTCTGTAGCATGCTGGGACTGGCAGTCATTTATTTTAAATTGTGTTGTTTTGGTGGTATGTAATTCTATTTTATGTGTGCTACCTTGAATGCTTGGTTAGCTGCCCCAAGTCCCTTTGGAGAGACGATGGCGAGGAACAAATAAAAATGGTGGTGATGATGATGATGATTATTAAAGGTGTTCCAAATCTGGGGATATATCCCCCATGGATATGGAGATCTTACTATATTACAAAATACGAACAATTTTTTGCCAGTCTGTCTTGTTGCAGGAGAGATCAGGGCCAGGATACAAGACAGGGAAAAAAACTATGGGCAAGCAGTGAGAAACAGTAGTGATAGTTGTGGGAGGAAGGGAATGAGAGGGGAGGGTAGAAAGGTGGTGTCAGAAGAACCCATGAGTAAAACAAAAGGTGGCAGCCAGAAATATTGATGTAGAAGCAAGCAGCCTACAACAACAACACTTTATTTATATTCCACCCTATCTCCTCAAGGTGACTCAGGGCGGATCACAGTACACATACACAGCAAACATTGTCATTTTGGATAGAGAATTCAGAGACAGACAGAACAGAAGGAGGTATGTTCTGCTGACCAACATCCAGTTTTTTGGCACCTTGGAAGGTGCTGTCGCTCCAACCTCTATGACGAAGAACCATTAGGATTTCCTCCTTCCTTTTAGTCACCCTTTATGGTGTCATAAAATACCTCCCCCGCTTGTTTTAGCAGTACTTAGTTTATATAATTACAGTGCAAGCTGTTTTTGAACTGCTTCGGTCAACAGTAAGCTGGGCTTGGCGGTCAGCAGCTCATGCTGACCTGGAACTTCAAACTGGCAACCTTTCAGTTAGTAGATCTTAACATTGCTGGAGATTTACCAGCTGTGCTAAACTCCAGCTCCAAAGAGATAATCTGGATGTATAAGGGCACATACAATGAAAATGGCTTATGTTTAATGATTTTAATGATTTTAAATTCATAGTTATATGTAATAATTAGTTATTATGATTTATTTTTTGTACTGTATGTTGGCATTGAATTTTTGCCATTGGTATGTTGTAAACCACCTTGGGTCCCCCCCAGGGATGAGAAAGGTGGTATATAAATATAGTAAATAACATAAATAAATCAGACCCAGTTGTTTAAATGAGAATAGATGGTTAACACATGCATGTTCTTTATCTGTATCTTTGGGTCTCACATGGGAAGAACCTTCACAATCACCACTCCAATATAGACTCACTTTCATATAGAATCTAAGACTAACCAAGTTATTTTGACAACTAAGAAATGATTCAAGATACAATTTGAAATAATTACATACTTAATAACTCTCATTATATCCAAAATCAGCTGCTTAAATTGGCCATCTCACTCTGTAATGGTGGGGCTTGCATGAAATATAACATGTTCCTAAATTCAGCTTTCTGTCCTCAAGTGCATAGAAATTAATTATGGTACATGTATGCTTGTGGGGGTTTAGTCTAATTTAGGTGCTTTGGAAAATGTGAGAATGAAAGAAGTTATAGTGATGTGACACAAACTGGATTATCTTTCCAACAACATGGGGCAAAACATTATTTTTTAAAGCTAGTTGCTTATAACTGCATAAGTATATATTTTTTAAAACATGATAATTATCATGACAAATTGTTCTTACAGGAGAATCTTAATGTCGGCAATATGGGGCATCAGGTGATAATATTCGACTTTTCTACTGTAAGAGGTTTGTGGGAGATTCGGGTTAAGAAGCACAAGGAACGGCAAAAAAAGGAAAAGGAAAGAATAGCCAAAAGTGCATTGGAGAAGTAAGGAAATGTTTTATTTATTTTGAGATTATTTTGATAAATTGTCTGATGAATTGAATTATAAAATCAAACTGTGGGTCAGTTGTAATCAACAGCAGATGGTTGGCATTAAATTATTAGATAATCTTTGTCTGCAGGATGGATTTACATTATTGCCCAATGCATTTGACAGATTGCTGATTTTATCTTGTAGTGCAAGTTAAAAGTGGTTCCCTTAACCATCTTTGTGCTGAGATACTTCAAAATCTAGTCTAAATCCACCTCCTATTATTAAATTTACTTTGCACAGGGACAACCCAAGACTTTCTATTGCTTGAGACAGTATAGCTAATGGTGACCATAATGTATGTAAACAGTACACAAATCCCACTACTATTTTGGAACAAGATATAGAACAGGGGTGCTCACACTTTTCCAGCATGCGAGCTACTTATAAAACAACCAAGTCCCAAAGATCTACCTACCCACTACTCAGAGAGCCATAAAAGCAAAATATTAGAAAATTTATTTCAGTGAGAGCCATATAATACATTTTAAGACTGAATTCAACTAAATGTGAGTATAATAAGCCCCTGAGCATTCCTCACAAATGGCATGGGAGCCATACACACTGTGCCTGCGATCTGCCTGGGATCTACCAGGACGCCCTTCGAGATCTACCAGGACATCCTTCAAGATCTACCAGTAGATCACGATCTACCTAATGAGCACCCCTGATACAGGAAAACCTTCAAGTACCTCACTTTCCATTGCTTGAGATAGCATAGCTAATGGTGACCATAATGCATGCACACAGTACACAAATACCACTACTATTTTGGAGCAAGATACAGTGTTCCCTCGCTACTTTGCGTTTTGCTTTTTTGTGGACTCGCTGTTTTGCCTCCTGGCAACGATAGAGTATGGAAGGCGGTTTCACCCTCTCCCTCAGAGGAGAGGCAGCCAATCATTAAAATAACAGAGAGAGGAAATACAAAGCAGTATGTAAATCATGGCCTTATATACACACACACACACACACAAACACACACACACACGTCCCTTGCCATGCGTTGCTGTGGCCTAGTCTGTGTATATGTGTATATGTCTGTGTATATATCTCTGTATCTGTGTATGTATGTATGTATGTGTGTGTGTGTGGTTTTGCACATGCGTTGTAATGTATTTTTTTTGGGTTTTGAAGTCTTGTCTGCTGTGCTTTTCAGTGTTTTTATGAGTGATGGTCACTCATTGGCCTGATATGTGTATTGTGTCCAAATTTGGTGTCAATTTGTCAAGTGTTTTTTGAGTTATGTTAATCCCACAAACGAACATTACATTTTTTATTTATATAGATATATATCATCCCTACTTTGTAGATTTTCACTTTTTGCGAGTGGTCCTGGAACGTAACACCCACGATAACTGAGGGAACACTGTATAGCAAAACCTTCAAGTACCTCATTTCAATTTTAAAAGCAATGTGATGGATCAAACTAGGGTTTCATTAAGATAGTTTCAGAACAACATATTTTTGTTTTCAAAAGTATTAACCACCCTAGATATCAGATAAGGAAAGGTTGGCTATTAAATAAGAAAAGAAGCAAACTTGCTTCACACTAGAATATGAAGACAACAGACTTCTCCAACCGCTCCCCAGTAACTGCTGCTGAAAAGCAGACTGCCTCTGGATCAATTTATCTGCCAGTATTTCCATTGATTATTACTTTTTTATACCTTGCTTTTTCTCTCAACAAGGAGACTCAAAGCAGCTGATGGAGGCAGCACCTTCATCATGGGTAAAAGTTCCTTGAAGATCTACAAAAACATGGCTTAATTTGGCGTGTAAAGGTGAACTACATTACCAGTTCTTGCAAAAATAAAATCTATAGGAACTTGGAATCAGACCTTTCATCAGTCTAGCTTAATATTGTCACAATTCATGACAGTGGCTATGCAGGTTTCCAGGCATGGTTATTTCCTTGCCCAAGGTGCCAGGGATTGCCTTGTCATTGCACTATGACATACTGTGTCCTTCCTAGGATTAGGTATAGGTACTAGCTTCAGCTACATGGCCGTGCTGGTTTGGATTCTGGGAAAAAGCAACTCTTTCAGGCAAGCCTACTATCAGCCAAATTCATTGTATCATCGTAAACTCTAGTGTCATGAAACAAAAGGTGGGAGAGTTGTCTTGGCCCACTGTCTTTCCCCAAAGCATGCATGCATTTGGTAAAGCTTTAGAACATCCTCCTTTTGATAAATAAACAGCCTGAATTGCTTTATTATTTCATCACAAAGTGTTCCATTCACTTTATCGTGTTAGATATTGTTTCTCTGTAGCTTTTCCAGCTCTGTGATGCAGGAAATTTGGAGACCCAAACGCTTCCCATGCTATTTTAATTTTTTCTCTAGAATTGTAAACGGATTTTCAGATGGGCTTAGGTCACAGGACAGTATGCTTGATGTGAAGGAAGCTAGCTCAGTAAAAATCATTTGTAAATGCTGAAGTCATAAAATGCTTTTATAGTGCTATTGTAGACATGTTTTCTCAGAAATATATGGTACTAAATTCAATGAGAATTGGAGTATTAATGCAGTTTAATACCACTTTAACTGTCATGACACAATGCTATGGAATCATGGGAGTTGTCAATTTTCAAGATCTTTATCCTTCTCTGTCAAAGAGTGCTGCTACATCACCAAACTACAAATCTCATGATTCCATAGCATTGGGTCATTGCAGCTAAAGTGGGATCAAATTGCATTCATTCTACAGCATTGACAGAATCCCATATATGTAAACATAAGTTTGCAGCTAATGGCTGAATAAAAAGCTACAGTTCTGTTCAATCTATTCCTATTTAATTGGATGTGTTATGGCTGATAGCAACTAAAAAGACAAGATTAGGAAGTAAGAGAAACGTTGATAAACAGAATTCTGTAAATGGTTATAGTATGTTTTGTCATATTGTTTTAATCATCGGATTGTAAGAACTTTGGATGAAATAAATAAATACATAATAACTCCATTCCCTCTCAAGTATGGGAAAACTTTGGTTCTCCAAAGATTTTGGATTTCAATTACAGATTGATTATCCCTTATTTGAAATGCTGGAAGTCTTTCAGATTTCAGATTTTTTTGGTATTTTGGACTACCTATTTTTGACTATACGTATTACATACATAAATCTTGGAGAGGGAAACTAAGTCTAGACACAAAATTTATTTATTTACAGCATTTTTATCCCGCCTTTCTCAGCCTGAAGGTGAATAAGGCGGCATACAGATTGGCATTATGTTTCTTATGCACTTTATATACAGAGCTTGAACATAATTTCATATAATATTTATAATAATTTTGTGTGTGAAACAAAGTTTGTGTATAATGAACCATCAGAAAACAAATATGTCACTATCTCAGTCCCTCTTGTGAACAGTTTTGGAGTCTTTTGGACTTCCAGATAACTGATGCTCATACTGTACCAGAAGTCTCAGCAAAATGTAGACACTGGTAAAGGATTGTGAGAATTTTGTCTCTAAACATTTGTGGGACAAAATATTGATGGTTCCTGTGATAATAGTTTCATAGCATACAATGTTCTCGAGTTCTCTGAACAGAAATTGTTAAGGCATATCAACTGATTTTATTGATGGACATTAAATGGTAAAACTTCCTCAAGCTAAACTAGAAGTTTATAGGAATGGTAGTCCTTCTCATATAAAGGACATCCGGCCAGGAGGCTTTTTAAAGACCCACCTTAATCAACTGAGTTTGTTAAAATCATATAATTGTTTTTAAAATTGATGAAATATGCTGAAAAGTACTGCCTGGTTAGTAAGAATCAAGTTAACTCATTAATAAATGATCTAGCTCATCCACTCATTTCTGGTTCATTTTATGTGATATATTGTAGAGACCCGATGGGACTTGAGAACAGATAAACTTGTAATGAGATTGTTCAGTGAAAGCAAGTTCATCACTAACATTTAATGGCCCTGGAAGAGCAAATTTATATTCTGATATTCAGATAAAAGGTTTCGTGTTTGAAATTTTGGCCAGTAACCTTTATTTGTCCATCACAGATTACTGCTGCTTAGGGACATTTTTCTTTCCAGAAGCTTGCTTCTCTTCTGAGCCATGCCATTTCAGTAGTGATACGGATTCAACTGTGGTAGTAAAGGACACAAGCCAGGAACTACGAGACATCAGTGGCAGCATTTAATAACTTTTATATTCACTGTCTTTACTTCCTTAGCACTTTTCTGTACCACAGGAATGATGAAAAATTGGATGTTTTATATATTAGTAGAATGTGAATCATAAAGTGTAACCTACATTTCAAACTTTGTTAAGAGAAAACTTTCAATTGACAGAATCTCCTCTCTCTCCCCAAAACTCTCCTATTCCTTACAACTTATCAGCAGGGTAAAGGTTGACAATTAGCTGTTAGTTTTCTGCTTTATAATTTTGGAAAGAGCTAGCCCCTGATATTGATATTTGCATTAGAACTTAATCTCACTCTTCAAAGTAAAATAGTGATGATTTTTATTTTTTAAAAAATATTTTAAAATCATACTGGGTAGGCTTGTGCATTTCAAGTGAACCTTGATCTGTTTCTGCTGGCCAGATTCCAGTAGACCCTCGTATATGTTTTTGCATGCCTCCCAAAAACAGGTGGGTAGCCAGATAGCCGTTTTTGGTCTGCTGCTGAAAAATGTGGCTAGATCCGGCCCATTGGCGGCAATGGGGAATTTAAGAGACTCCCCTTTTCTTGGAGTCTTTCCTTTATTCCCTTCAAGGGAGCCTGGGTTTCAATAAGAGGGTTAAGGAAGCAGACACAGGTTGCCTAAGACACATCATGGCATTCTTCTATTCTGATTGGACCAACAGACAGGGCTCGAAGGGAAACCATGTGCAAGCAGGCCATCGCGTGATACCAAATAGGGGAGGAGGAACCATGATCAGCTGCCCCATGGTCCCGTAATGGTCAAAAAAACGTGATGGCTGGGCCCTTGCTATTATGGCCATCCAGCCAAGCTGGATTGGCCGAAGGGAACTGACCACTCCGAATCGATGCACAAGCCTAATAGTCGGCCTTTGGTACCCACTGGATTTGATACCAAGACACTCCCTTTGCCCCCATGCACACCAAAATCCATACATGCTCAAGCCCCATTATACACAAGGGTGTGATAAAATGGTGTCCCTTATATAAAATAGCAAAATCAAATTTTGCCCTTAGGATTTAGTTTTTTTTTACAAAAAAAACCCTGTTCAAGCCATAAATTGTTGAATCTGTGTATGCAGAATATGTAGATACAAAGTATCAATTGTAATTTTATTTATCACAGCAAAACAAGTGAAGATGAAACGGAAAAGGGAGGAAAAGAAAAATGTATGCAAGACAGCAACCAAAAATAAAGACCCTACTTGATATAATAATTTGAATGTTGGACTAAATTCCTGCACGTTCTTGGAAACCCATAGGATGATTTTGGGCCCATTATACTATCTTGGTCTCTGACAAAAGCAAGTACAAACTTTCTCTGAATAAATCTTACCAAGAAAGCCATGAGTAAAGTTGTCTTGAAAGCAAATCACAAAAACAAAATTATGACCGTTTGATTCATCAATATGAATACCCTGAAGTCAACCTTCTAGTCAAAATACAGTGTACCTTTCTGATCTGCAGGATCCACTGACCATGGATTGATGCATCCTATACAGTGAGGTCAGATAATCCAACACTGAACAGTCTAAAATTTTAAAAAGAAAATATTCTTTCTGGGTCTATGCTGCTGAGTTTTCCTCAATGTAAAGATTCAGCTAATTAAAAAACCTCAAAAAATGGTGTCTCTTGCCTGGATACATTTTGTTCTTAACAAATTACTTCAAAGTTTTGATTAACTATCTGTTATTCTTAACAGTTTAACTCCAATCTCAGATTACAAGTAACGAGTTAGTTTCGAGAAATGGAAAAGTAAAGTTATTAAAATAGTAACTTAATAGAAATTATAATGTCAACTAGAAATATTTGAGAAAAGAATTTCTGAGCTTTAAATAAAAATATGACAATAGTAAATATTAATTAAGAATTGGCTGTCTTTCTATAAACCAAACCATGCTTGCTGAGAGGATTGACTTTGCATTTGATTATACACACAGTTTCACTTCAGACATCTAGAGATATAAGAGCAATATCACGAGCTAGATCACAATAACCATGGATTATCACTTACCCTCAGTTGTAAACTTAACATTCACTGCCTTTGTTTATTCATGAAGAGTGACAACAGCATTTCCATTCATTTAACACAGACTAACTAGAGTTGTAGCAATGAACTCTGGCTTCCACAGAAAGCTTGTATGTGCTGACTGGTCACCCTTGTGGCATACCAATTTCTGAGCCATCTCTTGGGGTAATCAGACGCATCAATATTCTAATCACAGCATTTGAGCTTTCCCTGCTTGGCTAAGGATTAGAAGCACATGGTAAATGAAATGTCCAGGAATTGATTTGGATGCTAGTTTTCTGGGTCAGCAGAGGCAATTTATTTGGTTAGTGATGCTACTGCAATGGTTACTAATGATTAGTTTATCTGATCTTGAAGTCCATATCAACTTATTCAGGAAGAAAATTGGCTGTGTGACTTTCTGGACAATCCAAATCCTCCAGTCCCCCTCCCATACACCCACATTGCTTTGCTGACCCCATGCCTACATAAGGCATAGAAAGTACCCTGGCCAAATGGGGCGTATTTTGCTGACCACCCCATTTTAAAATTCACGTAGTTGACTAAGTTTGGGTACATTTTCAACCTGAAAACTTAAACTGGAGGAATACCTCCACTTTTACAGGAGCATAACTTCACAACACACTGTGGCAAATAACCTTTTTTTAGAATCACACGAAGCAGACATTGTAAAAGAAATTGGGTCTGTTCTTGCTAGGGACAAGGATTAACAGAGACCCATTTCACTAGCATGGCCACACTTTGTACATGCCTCATCATGAATGTTTCATTATCTGGGCCAAGAAGACTCTGTCCAGATTGACAATATTCATATTTGAATGGCTATGTTGTTGAAGAATTGACCCTCCTCCCAAAAGACGAATAATTCCTATTAGATTTTTAAAAATTAAATTAAAACAAGTTCTGAAATTGTGAAAACTCTCTGTTCTGGTCCTTCGAAAGTTCATTTTCTGCAGCTGCCTGGAGCTTAGACACAAACAAGGGGGATTGTCTTCCAACCCCCCGAAATAACGAGACAGACACAAATATATATGGTTTCAAATTTGGGCAACTTTTATTTAAATAGTTACCTATTTAACTTGTAACTCAACTAACTTTTTGGTGTCAGTTCAACTTGGTGTGCGTAAGCTGAGGTAGCGTCACCTAACGTCTACCTCTCAGCTATTCAGGCGCACTGCCTGGGTCCCCTGTAGATTTCAACCCGGGCAACCCGGAAGGGAACATCAGGAGAAATCTCTCTCAACTTTTGAGACTAGACTCTCCCCGCTCCTGGGACCCCTAAAAAATTAACCGTCTAGGTGAGTGTTTGCATAATGCCCCACACCCTTAAGGGGTGCCTTAAGTGTCTACAAACCTTTGAATAACTCAACTATTTACGCTTAGCTAGTTTACTAGCCGACCATTCCATCTAAGCCCCTAATAGACAGTATAGGATAGGCAAAACCCAGTGGGCGAATTCCTATCCGACCCCCAAATGTTAAACCATTTGAGCGATCATTATTATACTATCCATGGGTGGGAGTGGTGGGCGATGTCTTGATGCAGACTGAGGGAAAAGGGGCTGGCACCACTATGCCAGCCCCTCCTCCCTTCCAGCAGATTCTGCAAAATTAACCAATCTCTTCTTTGAGGGGAGGAGACAAAATTGCTCCACCAGCCAACAAGTTGGATGGTGAAGTGTATTCTTACATAGATGTTATATTAACTGGGATTGGGTGCACTGATAGGGACATGGACAGAAAGAACCTTAAAATATAGTATGTTTGTGTTTGTGAAACCATCTCTATGTTCTGCTAAGAGATAAACTCACCCAGGTAAACAGACTAAGCAGCAAAGACCTTATTTAGAAACACATAGATCGGATTCCTGAGTTTATCCAGGTGGTGGGAGATGTCACACCCAAACAGTGCCTTGATGAAATCTGTATTCTATATGTTTTTAACTGAATTGTTTGCAAAACCTCCTCATTGTCTCAGAGGCTGACCATTTTTGTGTAGAGACCTCACTTATAGTCCCATCATGAACTCTTTACATTACTAAAATTAGCCCAACCTGGACAGAGTCTCTGAATGGCTCTAACTTCAAATGAATGAATGACAGCTCTTAATTTTTCCTGCCATGGGGGAAAATTGTCCATCTCTGATGTCAATAAGAGTCCGCAACTAACAAAAGCTCAGATCCTAACTTGACTGTTTTTCAGGCATTCGGGCCAGGGAACAGGTATTTTGAATGGCTGTCAAAGAAGATAAAATGCCTTGCTCTGCATTTCAAGGATGTGTCTGGTTGTTTTAGAGTAGAGACTCTGTCTGTATCAGACATACTTCCAGGCCTGAAAGCTAATAAACCTCTGTTTGTTGCCTTCAAGCCTGGTCTGTTTATTCAAACCTGACTGTCATAGTAGCAAGACGTTGGGTGACAGACCCTCACCACTCCTTTGTGGTTAACTGAATTTTGGTTTCAGATTCTGTCATAGTAGTACTCCTTGTGGATTCTTGTTGAGAAATTACCAAGAACTATAACTTTTAACTTGTTTTCATATATATTTTTATTGCAAATAATCTGCCCAAAATAATTTGGAAAGTATGTTAGATCTATCTGTTAAGACAATTCAGTCATCTATGTATATAAAATGCATCAAAATATATTAAATTGGCTAAACAAGAATACTACTGATAAATAGGACACCAAATAATTAAAATATGTGATCAAAAATAAACTAAAATTAGTTCTTGGTGGATTTGATACACTGCTGAGGAACATTTGGTATATTGTTCTTCATTTGATATGAGAAGTACTAACATTTCATTAGAGGAGAGAAGAGGAACATAAAATATTCTCAAAGCATACGTTTTAAAGGCATTTGGCCTGACCAAAAAGCTCAAGCTTATTTAACAGCACCATAAGATAATGTGTGCTAAAATTAATTTTGACAAACTGTCTCACCAAGACCATAAAGAATAAAATATCTCTAATCCCCTGTCTTCTTTAATCACTTTCAATTCTATGTATATAAAGGTTGTGGTAATAATCTATTATATAAATGGGCTCATGTCATGTGATGTATACCTCAAACAAAGAAACCATACAACGCAGAAACACAATACTTGCCAACAGAAATAGGCCTCAAGCAAGGTACGTTTGTAGCAAAGAAACTTTCCCCCCCAAAACCTAAAAGGCCCCCAAAACAACGAGTAAAAATAAAACTACATTTACCAGCATCCTCCGGGGCAGCCAAAGACTCACCCAGCCTCTACATTCTGAACAACATGATTGGCTGCCAATAAGGGCGGATTTGCATAACTGCTGTAACCATAGCAAAGCTGGCAAGAGCCATCAAGGCTAGGATAGAATGCTGAGAGATGTCAGTTGGTGTTTGAGGTTTAACTGCCAAAACCACCCTCTGACGGAGCAATTCTCCAGCAAATTCCTACCCACCCAACACACCACAACTTCCAATCACCACCCATCCCACCAACCTGACGGGACCCCCGTACACAACACCTACAAACACCACAAACAAAAACCATTCCTTCCTTCCACACAGACATAAACTGACCCAAAAGACAAGCCATGCCTTATAAAAATAACAGCATCGGACGACACACTCACAGCGCTACATATATCAAACAAAAAAGGGCAGAACAAATGCCAGAACAGAAACACACTGCGCAGCAGAGACACAGACAACAGACAAACACTACAAATCTGTGGCATAGACCTTGACACAGAATGCTTCTCCCACGGACAACTCTATGTAGCGTGCTCCAGAGTTGGGAAACCACAGAACCTCTACATCAACACAGCCAAAAAACATTGTATATCCACAAGCTCTGCAGAATGCCAGGAACACCACACACCGACAACTCCACAGGACTTCAACATCCCACCCACCAGAACAACCCACACAGCCATGACCCCACCAAGTAACATCATTTCCAACCCTTACATACTCTGACTTTCTCGCATCTCCTAAATAGGGCACAGCAACACGTGCCGGGTACAGCTAGTGTCATATATGGCAGTATATGAAGATTAACAACCATGATATTCCTTTCCAATGTCAGGAAACCACAGTGCTAAATCTAAGAACATGTGAAAACATCTGAGCTACAGTTTAGAGTGCAATTTGTGGATAATAAGATATTATCATATTCTATGTGTGTAAGACCCTTCACTTGGTCTTTAAATGTATGGTTGAGAGGGGATATGGCTGGTGCATAAGGTTACAGAATGAACTTACAGCATCATAAATCTCTCACTTATTGTTCACTTATTGGAGTAAACTTTTCTTACTGTCACATATGGATGTGTCTAAAGGCTTGTCCTACTTTTCTGCCTTGTTGCCCAACTGAAAAATCCAAACACTTGTATCGGATTTGTTGTATTTCACATCCTCCTTGAGCAGTTCATCACTCAATTGTGTTTAGTAAAGGCATACACTGAAGACTTGCATTTGCTTCTGAGCTGGATAAATCAGACTCTGCCAGAAGGCACTGCAGCATAAAATTTGCTAACTTCAGTATTTTCAGTGTTAAATATGGTAGAGTGGAAACTATATGTTATAAGACAAGGCATAACTCACAGAGGCAGCTTCTAGTTGGCCGAATCTTTGCATTAAGCTACAAAAACCAATTTTATGAGGAATAATTGTACAATCAAGCACATATTAATGCAAAATTGGAAATGAAGAGAACTGCAGACAAATCATGAGAAAAAAATAAGGACAGCGATACTGTGTTGGGACAGAAGCATAGTAATAGATAATGATGATCATTATATTTTTTATAGGAAGGATGGATGGCTTTTTCTGTGTCAAATTCAGGGGAACAACAGAATAGGAAGATGTATGGAAAAGGATTAGGCCATTACATGGCTATGTTGGTAGGCAGCCTAATCCAGCAGAAGAACTGCTTGAAGCAATGAAAGAGCTGGGATCGAGAAACAATTCAAGAAGATGGAGAAAAAGCAAATGCTGCTCTGGAGAAGGTTGAGTTTTGGGGTTTATTTTTGCTTAGCCCAGAAGCTTCCACAGCTCTTAGGGAAGCCAATCTCCTCAGACCTGATGAGTTACTACCTCCTAGGCATGGTTTAGAAACCAAAAATAGGAAATCGAAAATCTAATTGGGGGGGGGGGATTTTTTTTGATTAGTAATAGAAAGACTTACAAAAAAATTTCCAAAAATTTCTAAAATGTAACGTAATTACTAACGAAATTTGTTAGTAGTTCGTATGCCAGCGCATGCGCATTCCAGATGGTTTTGGCCTACAACTCCCAGAAATCCTAACAGCTGGTAAATTGGCTCCACTCCTCCTGCCCTGCCAGGATCTAAAGCGCATCAAGGCTTGACACGCTTTAGATCCTGTGAGAAACCAACCTAATGTATAATAGAATGAATGCTAACTTATAGAGTAAGTGCCTAAATATTATAAGTAATCCAACTGGTCATATAGCTACATTCCATGCACATGCAATAATACAGCAGTAATAACAATGGGTATAAGAAGAGGTAAAATTCAAACCGAAGTATTGGGTTTGGGTTTATATTCCGCCCCTCCCTGCAGGCTCGGGGTGGGTTACAACACATAAAACGGGCAGCGTGGAACAAACATGCAGCCCTACAATAAAACAATTAAAACATTTAAAAATTTACATGTCACAGCGTAGTAAAGAGGAGACACAGAAGGTGGCTTGGGTCTGGAAGTTATGCTATCATCGGCCGGTCTGGGACCTAGCCGAAGGCTGATCTAAATAAAGCAGTTTTACAAGCCCTCCGAAAGGGAATCAACTCTGAGATGGCTCGAATCTCCCCTGGAAGGGAATTCCAGAGCCCTGGAGCTACCACCGAAAAGGCCCGTTGCCTAGTTGAAGACAGATGGCAGGAGCGGATTGATGGAATCAAAAGCAAATTTTGTTCTTCTGAGCGGAGTGGTCTCGGGGGAATATATGGGGCAAGGCGGTCCCTCAGGTACGCAGGCCCTAGGCCGTGCAAGGCCTTAAAGGTCAGCACCAACACCTTGAAGGCGATTCGGCACTCAATAGGGAGCCAGTGCAGTTGCCGGAGAATGGGAGTAATGTGCTCCCTTACTGGCGTTCCGGCCAGCAGGCGAGCAGCGGCATTCTGCACTAGCTTGAGTTTCCGGAGCGTCGCCAAGGGAAGGCCAACGTGAGGCGTTACAGTAATCCAGCCTCGAGATGACCGTCGCTTGGATCACCGTGGCCAGGTCGTCCCTGGACAAGTAGGGGGCCAGTCGCCTAGCCTGTCGTAGGTGAAAGAACGCCACCCTGCTGACTGAGGAGACCTGAGTCTCCATGGTCAGCAGGGGGTCGAGCTGAACACCTAGGCTCTTAACAAGGGGTGACGGGCTTAAACGCTCGCCATCCAGGGTAGGCAACCGGCACTCATCCAGCCCAGGCCGACCGGGCCACAAGATCTCTGTCTTCGACGGATTCACCTTCAGCCGGCTGGCACGCAGCCAACCAGTCACGGCCTCCAGGCATTGATGGAAACAATCGGGTACGGTATCCGGCCTGCCGTCCATTCTCAGCAAAAGCTGGGTGTCATCTGCATACTGATAACACTCCAGACCAAGGTCGCGAACCAGCTGGGCCAGGGGGCGCATATAAACGTTGAATAATAAGGGGGAAAGGATGGCACCTGGGTGACCCCACAATTAAGTGGTAGTCTCCCAGAGGCCCCCCCCCCCTCCACGCGTTGTCCCGGCCCTGGAGGAAGGAGGCCGCCCATTTAAGGGCAGTCCCCCTAACCCCAGAACCGGCTAAACGGTGGGTTAACAAGGTATGATCTACAGTGTCAAACGCTGCTGTCAGATCTAACAAGACAAGCAGGGCTGACCCGCCCTGGTCAAGCTGGCGGCGAAGTTGGTCTGTAATGGCGACAAGCACGGTTTCCGTCCCATGCCCAATACGGAAGCCGGACTGGAAGGATCAAGTCCAGCTGTGTCTTCTAAGAACCCCTGTAGCTGATCCGCTGCTGCCCTCTCAATCACCTTGCCTAAAAAAGGCAAGTTGGAAACTGGCCTGTAATTGGAGGGAGCCGAAAGGTCTAAATTCGGCTTCTTCAGCAGCGGTCTTACCATTGCCTCTTTTAACCCCCCTGGGAAGACTCCTTGCTCAAGGGAGCTATTTATGATCGAGCCCAGGGGGCCTCGTAGCCCCTCCCGGCAGGATCTAATCAGCCAGGAGGGGCACGGGTCGAGGGAGCAAGTAGTTGGCCTAGCTCAAGGGAGCCTTGCTCAAGTTGGCCTTGCTCAAGGGAGCTATTTATGATCGAGCCCTGGGGGCCTCGTAGCCCCTCCCGGCAGGATCTAATCAGCCAGGAGGGGCACGGGTCGAGGGAGCAAGTAGTTGGACTGGTCCCTCCTCAAGCGGTGCAAACGGGCTCTTCTCTATGAGCCCGGGATTCTGCAGCAAGCAAACGCTGTGCCCAGGCTTTTGGCTTTTCTCGGGAGAGGCTGCCTCCTGTTTGCAGTTTGCACCGCTTGAGGGGGGACCACAGTCAGAATACTTCGGTTTGAATTTTACCTCTTCTTATACCCATTGTTATTACTGCTGTATTATTGCATGTGCATGGAATGTAGGTATACTACCCCAATACTCTTTGATGCTTTAGATCCTGGCAGGCAGGAGGGCAGGAAACCTGGAAAAATGTAAACAGAGAGGTTTACTCAGAAGTAAATCCACAAAGGAGGGCACTTCATCCAAAGTGCCCTCCTTTGCGGATTTACTCATGAGTAAACCTCTCTGTTTACTTCCTTTGCAGATTTACTTCTGAGTAAACCTCTCTGTTTACATTTTTCCAGGCTTCCAGCCAAAAGAAGGAGCGAGTTTAGGGCTTGCCTTGCCATAATACTTATTGGCAAGGGAGGTGGGAGGGTGGTGAGAGAGAAGGAGGGTGCACCCCCTTACGACCTAATAACGATACTTAAGAAAATCCTGGTCCCTGAAGTTCTATAAAGAAAGTCCACTTCCTGGTTGGCGTTCCAGATGCGGAAATACTCAAAAGTAGCATTTCTTACGAATTTCTTCCGAATCTTTTAATTTTCATAACTTTTTTCTCATGCCTACTACCTCCTACCTGGATATCTTTGTTGTAGAAAATGCACTACAATTCTCTTTAACATTGATCCTCTATTGATTTTATTCTGGTTTCTAGTGTATTTGAGGTGAGCTGCAATGAATCTCTTTGTAATTCTTTAGTGTATTTATTGTTGCTTGCCCAGCACTAGGAACATGGATAATTGAGTTGATCATTTTTCTCAGTCCTACACAACCATATCTATTTTTTCCCCTTTCTCCATGTTGTTTTCCACCTCCCCAGTACTTGACTTCATCTTTAAGAAGTTAGGCCCCATTAAACTTCCATGTAATGCAGCTTAACTGCATTGCACTGTATTTTATGAGTATACACTAGAGGTGTGCATTTTTTCGTTAGTCATCGTAAGTTGTATCAAATACATCAAATTCATACTTATGACACAATACCCAATGCATGGGGCATGACCCGCATCAGAAACTTAAGAATTGAAATTTACCCAAAACATTTTTGTTTGAAATCTTGGAAGCCTTCCAAAATCAGTTTCATTTTCAGTGCAATGAAGCAAAGCAAAGCCAAAAAAGCTACATTTCCTCTTTATATTCCTGGCCTATCACTATTAGGAGAGGGAAGCAGCAGGGAGAAAGTAGAGTTTGATGGGAAAGAGACCGAATTCTGGACAATGTAGTTTGGGAAGATGAAGAGCCCTATGCCAGAGAATGCAATAGGTCCTGCCCTAAACTACATTTCCTTGAATTCTGATCAGAATCAGAAAGACCCAATCAGGATAGGAAAGAGATTTGTCCCTCCATAGCAGCAGCCAGCCAGAGTTCCAATTAATTGTTGAATTTTCAAAGAAGAGGACTGCGTGATACTTCTAGTAAGTAAATCTTTGTGTTGGGCTAGGAAGACATCTCTAAATGGAAGTTCTATTGGTTAATATAGGAGACATTCTCTGAGATAGCTGTTGTGCCTCTCTCTCTCTCTCTCTCTCTCTCTCTCTCTCTCTCTCTCTCTCTCTCTATATATATATATATATAGTCAAAACTGGAAAAAATCCTAAAATCAGTAGATGTATGCATATTTTTGAAAGTTGGGGGGGGAATGATCCCCTATTATCTTGTGTCATTGTACAGAAAATCCAAATAAATTGCTCTTGTAATTTGTTTAAAAATAAATGTTTATAGAAACAACATTTTTCATGGGTGAGTGGAACATTCAGAAACATAATGGGCTAACAGTGGTAAATGTGTCTACCATTGTAGTAAGTTTCACCTCGATACCTGTTAAATTGAGGGAGAAAAGAGCCCCTGAAGATTCCCCACTTGCACAATTACTCTAATGAAAAAGTAATGAAATTTTGTTACTCTTGTTATACCGTAGTAACGAAAATTTCACTAAGGGCACTTTAGAAACACTTTAGAAACAAAATGCTGATATCCCCTAATTTTGTAATGAGTTTTGAAACATTTGTTTCATTGATTGCACAGCGCTAGCGTACACTGTCCATATAATGAAGTTTGAAATTGCATTGCAAGGCAGTGTAGATAGGGCCTTGGTGAGGTTGCAGCTTCATTTAGCTAAATTCATGCTACCTCCATGCCTACTCAGATCCTATTGAACCTCTTTGTAGTCCTTTGGCATGTTTGTTGCTCACATAGTGCTGCTGACTATCTGCATAATTCAGAAGGAAGGGGTTTTTTTTTTTAAAAAAACTATTTCCTTTTCTTGTGGCTTTATCTGTTCCCTGCCCCCTCTTTTCTATCCCATCTTATTTTGTTTTTTCCTTACCCCTTATTCATTGGGTCACACAGTTTCTGGACAATGTACAAGGTATTGGTTGTTACCTTTAAAGCCCTACATGGTTTGGACACAGGATGCCTATGGGATTGCCTTCTTCTGTATTTTCCATTCCATATACTCAGGTCTTGTGGAGTGGGGGAGGGGAAAGTGTAGGCCTATCCTGATGGTTTTTGAATTACAAGTTGCATATCCCTTATGCATAATTCTGGAATCCAAAGCACTCTAAAATCTGGAATTATCTACATGTGTGGTTGAGATAGTGACACCTTTTCTTTCTGATGCAAGTATACAAACTTTGTTTCATGCACAAAATAATGGAGAAAATAATCACTAGGCTCTATGTATGATTTTTAAAAACAAATGCTAATGCTTTTTTGACAAGGCAATTTCAATAAAAGTACAAAAGGAAAGATAACAATAACAAAATTACCACTAAAGTCAATGATGACAACTTCCCCTTTATTCCCCATAAAATTCACAGTCTATCTGGAAACTCAAAAACCTTAAACTAATGTGATAATAGCAATTTGATAATGACAACTCATTCAATTAAATGATTTTAAATAGTAGTAGTAGTAGTAGCTGTTGTTGCTATTTCTTATCTCTCCCCATGGACTGAGTCAGGGAACGAGAATATATTACATAATACAACATATTCAATCAGATAAAAACACATAACACATATTCTATCTAGTTTTTTTTATCATGTCAGAAGCAAATTGAGAATATACTGCAAGTCACCACTGATGTGAGAGAATTGACCATCTGCAAGGACGTTGCCCAAGGGACACCTCTGGGAGGTTTCTCTCATGTTGCCAATTTGGAAGCTGGAGTTGATAGACGGGAGCTCATTCTGTCTCACAGATTTGAACCACTGACCTTTAAGTCTTCAGGTCAGCAGTTCAGCCAGCACAAGGGTTTAACCCAGTGGTTCTCAACCTGTGGGTCCCCAGATGTTTTGGCCTTCAACTCCCAGAAATTCTAACAGCTGGTAAACTGGCTGGGTTTCTGGGAGTTGTACGCCAAAACACCTGGGGACCCACAGGTTGAGAACTACTGGTTTAACCCATTGCGCCACCACAGCTTCTATCTACCTAGTTGAAATACCAGTTTAAAATGTATTTATTTATTTATTTATTTATTTACAGCATTTCTACTCCGCTCTTCTCATCCCCGCAGGGGGACTCAGAACAGCTAACATGGCAGCAATATGATGCCGTCGTAAAATACAGTATAATAAAAGATAAAAACAAACACATATCACAATTTAAAACAATATTAGTTAAACAACATTATCTGCACAATCCCAAAAGACTTTTCCATTTCAACAATCACAAGGTCAGTTTCAGTGTTCAGTACCATTATATTCATTGACCAAATGTCTGGTTCCACAGCCACATCTATAGTTTCTTTCTGAAAGATAGAAGGGAGGATGCCAATCTGATTTTGCTGGGGAGCGAGTTTTATAGGTGGGGGGGTCACCACCGAGAAGGCCCTGTCCCTCGCCCCAGCAGCCATGTTTGCAAAACTGGTGGGACCGAGAGCAAGGCCTCCCCGGCGGATCTTAAGCTATGAGGCGGAACGTAGAGGGAGATATGTTCGGACAAGTAAGCTGTGCCGGAGTCATATAGGGCTTTATAGGCCAAGACCAGCACTTTGAATTGTGCTTGGAAATGGACCAGCAGCCAGTGAAGTTGACGTAACTGGGGGGTGGTATGCTCCCTGTATGATGCTCCTGTTAGTAATCTGGCTGCCGCCCATTGGACTAATTGAAGTTTCCGAACAGTCTTCAAACCCCACATAGAGCACATTGCAGTAATCTATTCAGGATGTAACCAGAGCATGGACCACCATGGCCAGATCAGACTTCCCAAGGTATGTGCGCAGCTGGTGCACAAGATTTACCTGTGCAAAAGCTCTCCCAGCCACCGTCGAGACCTGGGGTTCCAGGCTCAGCGATGAATCCAGGATCAATCCCAAGCTGTGAACCTGTGTCTTCAAGGGGAGTGTAAACCCACCCAACACAGGCTGTAACCCTGTTCCCTGTCCGGCCTTTCGACTGACCAGGAGAACCTCTGTCTTGTCTGGATTCAATTTCAATTTGTTAGCCCTCATCCAGTCCGACACAGCAGCCAAGCACGGGTTCAAGGTCTGAACAGCCTCCTTAGTAACAAATGAAAAGGAGTGACATATTTGGGCATCATCTGCGTACAGATAACACCTTATTCCGAAACTCCGGATGATCTCCCCCAACGGCTTCATGTAGATGTTAAATAACATCAGAGACAATACTGAACCCTGAGGGACTCCACAAGACAACGGTTGTGGAGTCGAACAGGTGTCACCCAATAACACCTTCTGAGACCGACCCTCCCGGAAGGATTGAAGCCACCGCAGAGCGGTACCCCCAATCCTCATTTCTGACAGGTGCCCCAGAAGGATACCGTGGTCAATGGTATAGAAGGCTGCTGAACTTATACAATCAACAAATATTTTTTAAAGTACATAATACTTTAAAAAATACACAATCTAAAAATAACTTGAATAGACTTGCTAAAAAAGACTGGTCCTTAATACTACTTTAAATTCAAACAGCATACTCAGCTGTCAAATCTCTTTCGGCAGGTCATTCCATAATCTAGGGCCAGCTGAAGAAAGAGTCTTCTAGGTGATCATTCCTATTAGTATTAGTGGCAGTTAATTATTTTTTCCATTCTTAATGCTTATCATTTTCAAATTATTTTTAAACCTAATGTTTTGAGCTTGATTTTGTATGAAGTTCTTTCTGGTTTTACTTCTTGCTCTATCTGTCTTACCATATGTTTAAAGTTTCTGTGTATATTTCACCTTCTGGCTACTTTCCCTCTTTTGTATCTCTTAAAAAGTGTTTGCATCTCATTAGCAGCACTGGCTTACTGAAGGCTTATTCTCTTGGGCCTATTTGTATTTGGTGATATTAGGGTGACGTTTTGTTGCTTTTCACAGTAATGCCTGCATGACCTCTCCAAATAGACATTGTTTTCCTCATATGAATTCCCTGCTGTGCTGGTGATCTTTTCCTGTTTACATTAGAAACTTCACCAGCAAAGTAACTCTCAGCAAGAGGCATTGGGTAGGTGACCTTTGGCTTTATGACTATTTAAAACTGTATTAATACTATGTAACATTTGTTTAGTGCCAAAACGGTGCGTCAAAGAACAGAAAAGATTCCTGGCTGCTATACTAGTGGCCCAGCTGTATGACCTGTTAACGTCACAGAGGCTTTGTAGCTATTAAAGTGGCATTCTATGCAAGTAAATGAAATTACTTTTTAATATATGTCTATATTGTTTTTAAATTTTATTTTAGAAATATTCCATACCATTTGTGATATACAACATATCCACGTAGCAGACAACAGTAAAAAAAGTTACAATAGAAATATACAGAATAGCTAAATCAAAGTACAATTATAGCTACATCAAAGTACAATTATATAACACAATCACATACGGTATACTCCTTTATATCACAGATAAAAGAACACACAAGATACATGTGGCTAAAGAACATCCATGTGTTGTCCGAACTAGACCACACCCACCTCTATTAAAAGATGGACACTGTTCTATCCCAAGGTAGACATAGTTTCCCAAGGACAGAGGGCCAAACGTCTGAACAATAAATGAGCTGCCGACTTTTCAGAAAGCCTGTAAAACGGCTCTTTTCCAACAGGCATTTAATTTTTAGCCACCCTGGTTGTAGATGACAACATTGTTTTAATTGTTTGATATTTTACTGTTTTATTGTTTGTATTGTTTTAAATTGTTAAGTCGATATGCTGTAAACCGCCCTGAGCCAAATTGGATAGGACGGTATACAAATTGAAATAATAAATAAATAAAATAAATAAAATGAATTATAATGGTCACCATCCCTGCAGCCTCCCTCAAACCTTCCAGGATCAACAGCAACCTCAACTCCATAGTCCACAACTCCCCACACATACACACACCCCGGCTCAGCTGTTCAGCATGAGCCGGTCCACAGCAGCGAACCTCAAGAGCTTTGATGGAGATTGCCTCATGCCTCATGGTCCCACTCTCTCCCAACCCAAACTGCTACAACTGCCCTTCATATACTTCCATTTCCAGACCCTCTACTTTACAAAGTATCTTTCTATATTTCTTTTTCTTTTTCTCCTTATGTGAATGTGTGCATGAGCGCAGAGGAATGAATTAAAATAAATAAGGTAAATAACCTTTCATGCCCTGCATGCAACCCTGGTGGGCCCCTCTCCTTTCAGCCCTTTTTCTACCTAGGAACCTATATTGAAACGCCCCATGAATTTTTCTATATTTTTAAAATTATCATTATTATTACCTTGTTTTATATGAAATAGAAAGCAAATATACATGAACTCATGAACTGTAATAATATTTTGAGCAATTCCATATACGGTACTCTTCCTGCACTCTGTATGGGAACCAGACATGAGATATAGGACCCATCAGGACAAGAGTCCAAACGATGCCTCCAGTAAAAGAGGAATAATTTGTGACAAAGCAAGGAAACCCTATTTTGTCACAAATGATTTGGATACTCCATTACACCCAGGCCTTTCTGAAAGGCAAGGGTCTAATGGAGTATGGGCCCTATGGAGATAGAGAAGTGAAGAGGGAACCCACTCCCTCCCCAAATCTCCCCCTAAAAGCTTTAAAATAAAATAAAAATCTCCCCCTAAAAGCTTTAAAATAAAATAAAAACTTATTGGGAGGCGGGGGGCAAGAGAGAGAGGCACATAGCCCCTGGCACCCTTTGCTTTCTGGTAAAACATTGGTACTTGCCAGATTGTTCCATTCCAGTGCAGTAGTTGCTACGATGCAATGGAGTCAACCCATGGGAAAACCTGTTTGTTTTCCTGGGGTGTGGGGACTTACACCCACTTCAGAGCAGGTTTAATATATGTCTGGAAGCACTTATAATCTGTGGGACAAAGATTTTTCCTGCACACCAATGGGAGGTCATCTGCCTGCCAGCTGAAACTTCTATTTTGGAGATCTCAGCTATCCATGGGACAAAAGTTTAGGAAGAAACTTTGATTGCACTCCCATTGGCAATAGACATAACCAGGACCCTTTCTTTGTCTTCCCAGCATAGGAAGATGTCTGGAGATACAGCACTCATTGTCTTTACAGCCAGGATTGGGTATCTGCACAATCCTATCAGATTATCTTTTTATTTATTTGTTTATTTGGGGGCATTTCTATCCTGTCCTTCTTGCCTCTGACGGCTTACAGCAGGCAGGCCTTAGATGCCAAAAAATAATACATTAAAACACACAAGTACAATTAACACAATTAAAACAATTATAAGCATCCAATTGAAAATTTTAATTGAATGCTTATTTTTGGACTTTCTTTGTCTTCAACGTCCAATTGTTACACACCCAAAGGTTGCCACAGCCCTTGGAGACCTCTCTGCCCACCAGGACCATCTCCACCAGCTCATTGGAAGCCCCAGGGATTCCCTGCCCAGCTGGGAGGGGATCCCCAACCGTGTCATTGCTGCCTCCACCAATCTGGGCATGCACTGGCTAAGGCTTGCCTCTCAACCAATCAGAGGCCTGGAAAATGTCGGCTGGCTTCTCGGCACTAGCCTATAGGAGAAGGGAGGGTGTTTCAAAATGTAGCAATGTTAACATATGAGAATTATTATGCATAAAAATGTCTGTCTTATGATTATGTTTTGAGTTTGTGCCCTTTGAGCACCCATTGCTGTACAAGTGTCCCTTCCACTCAGATTGAATAAACACCTCTGTCTTTTGCCTTCAATCTGGTGAGATTCCTGATTTCCATCCTGAAGCATCCACAGTTAGAGAAGCTTGACAGGAGTCCTTCAGTATCTGCGGGGCTTTCAAAAACTTCAAATTTCTGGCATCACATGTGTGAACAAAAGAGCAAAGGTTATTAATGTGGAAGAAGCTAAGAGAGGCTGCAGCAATTTACTTATGCCTGAGTCTGCTGAGTTGAGTGCAAACTTTTTTTCACTATGAAATAAGTTTGAACCAACAGAAGTAAGGTAAGGATGAAGGAGGAAAATGGAAAGAGGAGAGAAAAAATGGGACATTTTAAAAGTAACTGAAAAGATGAGATATGAAGCTTCCACTCCTGTTGTGGTCGAGGCCTCTGTTGACAGTATGCCCACCTGTCGCTGAGGTGACAAGGAAGCATCATAAGATGCTATAAAAGTCCTGTGTGGTGAGGTCATGAAAGACAATAGCTGAACTATTTCTTGTAAAACACTTTGAGAGAATAGTCCATGCAGTTTGACCTTTATCTTGGTTTCTATGAAAATTAGAAATATGCTTAAAATGAGAACATAAAAGGCTAGCTAGTGATACAAACAGGCACTGAGTGGCATGTTCAGAATATGAGTAACCCATATTTTCCATAACTAGCTAATGCCAACCCAAAAAGAGGACCTTTAATAAAGGAGCCAGATTTTATGGAACTGAAATGTTGTTCATTGCCTATAGTTTCCTTGCTGCATCTAATCAGAGGCCAAGCAAGTTCTTTGGAGAGCGTTCTCTCTGCAATGAGCTTGTTATAAATTCCAAAATCCGAAACTCTGCTTAAGTGGGTAATATATCCCCTTTCCCTCATTCTGATTAATTCCTTTTCATATTTGTGCATTTCGCTGTGTCGGTTCTTTTTAAAGGAAATTTCTTGTATAACTCTCCTCAACCTGAAGGATGAGAAGATTTTCTTATTAAAACTCTGTACATCTGGGTTTTGGATTACAAAATCCAAACCAAATTCAAAAACATTCTTAGATGCCCCATAAGATCTCCAGCAATAGTGCTCAGAATCCCTTGTCTTCAGGGCAGTCCATAGTATGGGTAAGAAGGTTCATCTTCATTGGTGGCAATAGTTATTCTTCTTTTGAATAGAAGTGGTGGGTTCTAAAGAAGAGATCAGTCAGTAGGCAGAATTATCCCCCTTCCTCCCTCAGTAACACTTTCCATTCTGTTGATCCTAATATCTTATGATTAGCTGAAGTGCATACATAAACAATTCCTCATCTTGTATTGCTACCATCCATACAGTAGTAGATGACTGTTCTAGGAGAAGAGAATACAGGAGAGAAAGTTTCCCTCTTTCTCATAGAAAGGATCTATTCCAGACTGATACATTATGTTTGCAGGGAAACTAAGCAATTGAAAAAAGGAACTAAAAATTATTATCACCTGGTAAGTGTTCCTAGGATTGAAGCCACAAAACACGTGAACCCTGATGTAGGAATTTGAGCATTGGTCTCCATCTTTGGAAGACCAAAGTTCAATTTCCTGCTCAGTCATGGAAAAACCACTGTGTGACAAGTCACAATGAGTTTGTTTCCTTTCTGTAGAAAAGTTACTTTTTGGACTACAATTTCCAGGCCCTTCAATTAATATGGTGGCTATTCCCATATTGTTTGGAGGATTTGACAAGCTGCAATTCAATTAAAAGACATCAATACCCACCTAATGGATACTTTGCTTTGGGGTTTTTTGGTCATGTCAGGAGCGACGTGAGAAACTGCAAGTCGCTTCTGGTTTGCCTATGGCTGTGATTATGGCAGAACCTCGGTAACAATTACATTCAATTCACAAGGAAATCTTGGAAATGTATTTAATGCTTGGTTAAACACAGGCAATTTCTCATTTCAATCCCCAAACCCTACCCCCTCCATTCCTGAAAGTTCCTCTGTCTAGCCACCAGGTCTTCCAGTCCATGCTGGTTCATATTATTAGGCTCTCTTCCTTGCAGGACCTCCTGATGTTTTCATTGACTTGCCCTTGGCTATGGAACTCATGGCATGGAGGTGTTCTGGTGTTTCAAACACACCAGATACTGATCCAAGACAATGGCCAAAAACCCACTGTTCCATATATTACTATATTTTTTTAATTTCTGATTGTTTCATAGATAGCCACAGGTTCTTGCTGTATTATTAAATAGTACTGTCTATAAAGGGGAAAGTAATGAGTGATGTAACTACAAGTATTTTTGTTGAAGAGAGGGTAGAAAGAAAAATGTTTTCATTTGTCCTGTTTCAGGATAAGGCAAGAATGGGACGTTTTGCTAGAATGCAGAAGAAAAGGCATTCCACAAGCTGCATATCTGAATAACGGTTTTATAGATGCGAACAGAATTTTGGATGAACTTGAAAAGAACTCACCACTTGCAACAAAGATTGCCTTGTTGAATGAGACGGAGAGAAAAAGAAACAAGTTTGTTTTTCAACTGTCAGGAGAGGAGTGGACAGTAAGTACAGCAATTGAATGGATACAACATTTGGGCAATTATGATTTTTTTTTACATTATGATTCATTCATCACATTAACCAAAGTCTTTCAGTATTAGATGTGTCAATTGAAAGTAGGCTTAATACACCTACATTCTTTTGGCTAGTTGTTTAATATTCATAGTACAGAGGTGGGCAACCTGTGGCTCTAGGGACAATGTTGGACTGCAACCTCAGCTGCATATAGCCGGTACCATCAATAGTGAAGGATGATGATAGCTCTAGTCCAGTAGCATGGGGAGAGAGACGTATTGCCCACCTATTCCCTAAAAGCTCATAACTTCATTGAATACAACACTGTTTTTGCTGTAAATAGCAAATGTGTGTCTGAAAGCTTCCAGAAACAAAATCAAAGGATAAACTTCAGACAATTTCATGTTCATGTTTTTATGTCCAGCTTGCTGCTAAGGTGGCATGGCCTGAACTGATGCAATACAAATTCTCTTGGGGTTATGATTGTATTTTTATTGTCTGTTCAGGAGATCCTGCCCCATGATAGAAGATGATACATAGACTTTCCCATTTTTTTACTTTAGCAACATTGTGACTATTGTCTATGGTTTCTTCCAATGTTGTTAAGTTCATGCCATAGCTTCTTTCCACAATATAATTGGCATTCATATCAATATTGTGTATAGACATACAACACAGCTAAGAAGCATGGGAAGGAATCATATTACAGTAGCATCCATGCTGTTAAAATAACAGGCATCAGCATCGGATGCACACGGATTTATTTTTATTTATATATTTAAGATATTTGTATCCTGCCTTTCTCCGGAAGCAGACCCAAGGTGGCTTACAACACTAATGCTTGCCCAGGCTCCTCACCTTTTTGGTTGTTGTGCTTTACTTAAGGGAATGTTCTCCCCAGCAAGACCCACCTGTTCCCAGTATTATTCTCTGACACCAAGTTAAGATAGCCCTTCCACTGCCAGGCATTTGATGGGATGGAATTAGCCAGTGTTTAATATTGGCATGATGTTAGTTCATTGTATCTGACAATTTGTTTTTCTTGGGAGAATATGTTGTTTTATATTATTTGTATTGTTTTTCTATATTCATCACCATATGCATAACAGTTATAGCAGTTTAATACTGTGTTAAGTATCATATCTCTTTCCTATGGAGTCCTGGGATTTGTAGGCTGGTGAAGCATTTAGAATACTCAGCTATAGGTGGAATGGCTCACTCTCTACAAGAAAAGTCTAATTTATAAACAACACATTCCAGGACACTGTAGGATAGAGTCATGACAGCTATTGTAGAAAAATACTGTTGTTACTGTGTCTGGTGTATGCAATACTCTTTGACTGGCATTCTGTGAGGGAATTACAATATAATGAGCTTGGCTGGTTATATCATAACTACTGGGGATTCAAATTTATGGTCATGAACTGCAGGACTCATAATGTGGCAGTACCACAACCAAAATGTGTTCGGGATGCCTTAAACAAGGGCTGACATCTGTAGCACACTTGTGCCTTGGAACAAGCAATTCTGATAGAATCCCAAGCCTTCTCTCAATCAGCTTGTTCTCAAGACATGTCACAAGTGGGAACATATTGCCAACATCATTTCCCAGCTCACTGATCTCCAGAGTCTTTGAAAGCTTCAGTCAGGGCACTGCCAGGCTTTGAAGGTAGATAAGTGTGGAATAATTGTCCAATATAACTATGATGACATAGCTCAGATATTGGAGTTACAATGATGATGCAGGATTTTGGGCTTCAGCTTTAACATTTGTATATGATAACGGTTATGACTGTTTAAAATACTTTCCCATGAAGACTATCAAAGAAATCAAATGTCTTATACACATGTCTTGCCTATATACTTCTTTTGGAGATAGACAAACTTAACTTTGGATGCTGCCCACATCAGGAAAGAGCCAATGTGGCATATTCGAGCATTAGTCCATGACTGGAGATTTAAATCCCTGCTTAGTTATGGATACCCATTGGGTGACCTTGGGCAAGTCCCGCCCCCAGCTTCCAAAGAAGATAAAGGCAAATCCCCCCTGAACAAATCTTGTCCCATGATATGTTCTCCTTAGGGTTGCCATGAGTCAGAAACGACTTGAAGACACACAACAGCAACAAAAATTACATTAGGGAATGGTTTCCCCTCTGACAATAGAGGCCACACATAATATATTTACAGCTAGAAGAACTACCCAGTACAGTTTGCTTCCAAATGCTACTGTAAATATAGTGGGTTTCCATATTGTCTTTTCATTAAATATGAAGACTGGACTTTTTAGGGGTTCTCTTTGTGGAGTAATTTATCAGTTTCCTGATAAATGGCTTCTATGTAATGATTGAAGATTAGCGAAAAACACGAGGGAACTGGAGAGCAGAGCCAAAAGGAAATCTGTGTAAATTTCAGTTCCTTTCATTTGCAAACCAAATACTAAAATGCCACATAAGCTTGGGCTCAGGGAAAGCACAGGTATATATGTGGCAGTAAGCATCATCTTTAAAAGCCATTTATAATGGGTTTTCCAGTGTCCTTTCATATTGGTATTTTTTCTGCTTTCTCTATTTCCCATTTATTGTTTTTTTTACACTATAAAACTTATTTTAGAAAGGATACATTAACTTTCATGTAAAGCTATTTCAGTTAATCTTTTTTAAGGCAACAGTACAGCCATCACACCAGCTATCTGAAATGTACCACAAACTGCATTCTGTTTACCTACCTTTCTGCATTTACTCCTTTAAAAATATTTCATTGTTGTATACACTCAAGTATAAGCCAAGGGCAGGTTTCAGAATCAAAATTATGGATTTTGATATTACCTATGGATAAGTCAAGGGTTATTCTTTATATAGGGAAAAACATCACTTTCCACTTTAGGGCCAGCTGTCCCTGGCCACCATCATTGTTGTTTCCCCACACAATCATTTAAAAAGGATAGAAGTAGAGACATGGCAGAGAGAATAGAGGGGGGGAGGGTCAGTACTTCTTTTATGTTCTTCCAGGATAGATTAAGATCTTGATGTGTTCCTCTCTACTTACGACCTTATCATACAGACTGCTGGAATCACCACAGATCATGGTGAATCTGTCAGTGCTTGTGAGGGGGCATGGAGAACCCATTGCCCCACTCCCCACATCACCTGACTCATCAATAACCCCAGGGAAATGTCAGCCACCCAGCTGCCCCCCATTGTTGCTAGTGCAACATGGGAAATCTCCCATGTTGCTGACATGGCGGTGTATGCCAGTTCCACACCGGAAGTAGAATATGTCATGGGATGGGAGCCGATGGGCTCCATGTCTAAACTATCATAGAACAGAGAAAAGTCCCATCTTATGAGGTTGTTAGAGAAGGATATGGTTTAGTTAAAGAAGAGTTAAGGTACAGAACTCACATTGACCCATAGATAAGTTGATTTAGGTTTTAGGAGTTGATCGTTTGACTAAAATTTCTAGATTTATACATGATTAATTCTCACAGAGGGCACTTCTACACAGACCTTTGACCCAGAGTATCTCTCTCTCTCTCTCTCTCTCTCTCTCTCGGCATTACTTCGCGAACGAAGATTCAGGAAGGACTCATCCCACGCTTTTTACAAGCGCGTTGATGACTAAAAAGGCCAATCTGAGATAGGCAAGTTCGGTTGCAGAAAGCGCAGCAGAAAGTCTCCTTGGGTGATGTTTTTTCCAAGTTGCGGTTCTTTCTGCGTTGTCGTTTCTCTTCGAGACCCATTCGGCGTGTCTTCTCGAAAGAGGCCGCAGCATTGTGGATAGTGCTTCTCCATGCCTCCCGATGTGAGGACAGGGTGGACCATTGTTGGTGATCAATCTGGCCAAGCCTGAGATGTTGTTTCAGGAGTCCTTATATCTCTTTTTGGGGCGCCTCTCTTGCGCTGACCCGTGGCGAGTTCACCGTAGAGTAGTATCTTTGGGAGGCGGTGGTCCTCCATCCTAGAGACGTGTCCTGCCCAGCGCAGCTGTGTTCTCAATAGCATGGCCTCAATGCTGGTGATCCCTGCTTGCTCAAGGACAGCAACATTCGTCACATAGTCGGTCCAGTGTATATTTAGGATTGTGCGAAGACAGCGCTGATGAAAGCGCTCGAGGAGTCGTAGGTGTTGGCGATAGGTGACCCATGTTTCAGACCCATAGAGGAGAATGGACAGTATGATAGCTCTGTACACACTGATTTTGGTGCTTTGTCTCAGGTGCTTGTTGCTCCAGACTCTTTTGTGAAGCCTTCCGAATGCACTATATGCCTTTGATAATCTGTGATCTATCTCTTTGTCAATCTTGGCGTCTGAAGAGATGATGCTTCCCAGGTAGGTGAACTGCTGAACGGACTTAAGCACAGATGTGCCTATGCTGACGTGAGGATGGTGGTGTTCTTCCTGTGGTGCGGGCTGGTAGAGGACTTCTGTTTTCTTCAGGCTGACTTCCAGCCCAAACAGCTCTGCAGCTGTTGCAAAGCAGGATGTGAGCGCTGCAGGGCTGCTTCTGAATGGGCGACAAAGGGCAGCATCGTCAGCAAAAGTAGCTCACGGACTAGATAGTTTAGAGTCTTGAGTGCGAGCCCTCAGACGGCTTAAGTTGAACAAGCTACCATCAGTACGATAGCGTATATATATGCCGTCTTCTTCTTGTAGGTCTGCCATAGCCCTTTGGAGCATCATGCTGAAGAAGATTGTAAATAGGGTTGGTGCAAGAACACAACCTTGTTTCACTCCATTAGTTATGAGAAAGGGCTCCGAGAGAGCATCGCCATATCTGACTTGACCGTGCTGGCCCTCATGTAACAGGACAATCATTTTGAGGAACTTGGGGGGACATCCTAGACGTTCCAGGATCTGCCACAGACCTTTCCTGCTCACAGTGTCGAAGGCTTTGGTGAGGTCGACAAATGTTACATAGAGTCCTTTGTTCTGCTCTCTACATTTCTCTTGCAGTTGTCTAAGGGCAAAAACCATATCTGTGGTGCTCCTATTTACTCTGAAGCCGCATTGGCTTTCAGGGAGAAGTTCTTCTGCAATAGCCGGAACTAATCTGTTCAGGAGTATCCTTGCAAGGATTTTTCCAGCAATGGAGAGCAGTGTTATACCTCGATAGTTTGAGCAATCGGATTTTGTTCCCTTTTTCTTATACAGGGTGATGATAACTGCATCTCGGAGATCTGATGGCAGTTCACCTTTTTCCCAGCAACTCACAAGGAGCTCGTGGAATTTAGCATGCAGTACATGACCTCCCTGTTTCCAAGCTTCAGGTGGGATTCCATCGATCCCGCTGCCTTGCCATTTTCAACTGCTGTATGGCCTCAATGGTCTCTTCCAGAGTGGGAGCTGTGTCCAGTTCATTTTTCATTGGTTGTTGTATCATGTGTTGGATAGCTGAACCTTGGACTACTCGGCTGGCATTAAAGAGACCCTGAAAATGTTCAGCCCATCGGTTCAGGATGGAGGTTTTATCAGTAATTAGTGTTTGACCATCTGTACTGTATAAGGGGCTTTGGACCTGATAAGTAGGTCCAAACACTGCTTTGAGAGCTTCATAAAAACCTCTGTGATCACCGAGATCTGCACAGCGTTGTGTCTTTTCTGATAAATCAATCCACCACTTGTTCTGGATGTCTCTGAGTTTTGTTGGAGTTTACTACATGCGAGACGAAAGGCTGCTTTTCTTACATGGCAAGATGGCTGGGCGAGGAATGCCTGGTGAGTGGTTCTCTTCTTTGCCAACAGCTCCTGGATCTCTTGGTTGTTTTCATCAAACCAGTCTTGGTTTTTCTTAAGGGAGAATCCTAGGGATTCTTCAGCAGACTGCAGGATACTGTTTTTGATGTGTTGCCAGAGCGCTGTAGGAGAAGAATCTGTAGGGTGGACTTCAAGTTTTGCTTGCAGATTTACCTGGAAGTTGTCTCTCACAACAGCCTGTTGAAGACTGTTGACTTGGAGTCTCCTCTTTAAGATGCCACCCCTCTTAGGTTTGAGCTTAAGGTGTAGATTTAGTTTACATCTTACAAGGCGATGGTCTGTTTGACATTCTGCACTGGGCATCACTCGAGTATGACGGACATCACGAATGTTTCTCTGGCGCACTAAAACATAGTCAATGAGGTGCCACTGCTTGGATCGGGGATGCATCCAGGTGGTCTTCAAGCTATCTTTCTGCTGAAAGATGGTGTTTGTAATAGTCAGCTGCTGTTCTGCACAAAACTCTAGCAGAAGGCGCCCATTATCATTACAGTTTCCAACACCGTGCTTGCCTAATACACCTTTCCAGGCTTCAAAGTTTTTTTCCTACTCTGGCATTGAAATCACCAAGGATAATGATTTTATCTTCTGCAGGGACCTTTTGTATGAGGTGGCGTAGGTCTGAGTAGAATTTGTCTTTCTCCACAGGGTCAGCTTGCATAGTTGGGGCATATATACTGAAGAGAACAGCATGTGGGAGGCGTAAGGAGATAATGCGATCAGAGTGACCTGTCGGCAACGTCTCGAGTTTAGAGGCGATGGAGTTTTTAATCATAAAGCCTACTCCTGAAAGATGTTTCTCAGTTTTGGGTTTGCCAGACCAGTAGAGTGTGTAGCCGGCACCGTGTTCTTTAAGGCTGCCTTCCTCATGGAGACGAACTTCACTAAGAGCAGCGATGTCAATGTTAAGCCGTGATAGTTCATGGGCTATTAGAGCAGAACGACGCTCAGGACGTCCACTATCTGCAGAATCTTGCATGGTTCTGATGTTCCAGCATGCAAGTGTCAGTCTATTTGCACCTTTGCAGGCAGGTGTTGGCCTTTGTTTCTTTGTCTTTGTTCGACCGCATCGGAAGATGCCCGTTGACGCGGCTAGCCAACCAGGTAGACGGGGATGAGCTTTCGTTAGGCCACCTTTTCTAGGCCCCTCTCCATACGGAGCAAGCAGTGCTCTCCTTAAAAAAGGCTGCTTGGTCGTTCAGGATGCTGCCGAACAAGACTGTCATCTCCCGGGTCAGTCTCGAGCGACCAAAGTCCTGAACCGCCTGCATGCAGGGTTGGGTCTGCGGCTTCCAGTGCATCTTTACACCTACCCGTTTCGTCCCTCGCCTATCGCTACAGGGCTTTTTCGGAAGTTGGATGTGTCCTTCGAGCCTGTGCAATGGATTTTTCTGGTGGAGCGCAGCGTGCACAGAACTGGCCTCACCCTTTAAACCAAAGGTTCATCTGCCAGGGCCTAGCAAGCTTGGACGGTGGCAGCGAGGTCCTCAGGTCGTAGGTTTGGTTCGAGTTTCCTTCTCTTAGATGGTTGACCTTACAGGGTTAGACGAGCACCATCTGCCCGGGTTTGAAATCAGAGTTTTCCTTCTCTTAGGATGGTTGCCAAAAGGCTAGAGAGCCCATCCTGCCCATTGACACTCTTTGTCAGACCCTTCGGTTGTGACCTGTCTGGTATGGGAGGCCCTACCGCCGGCTATTATGCCACCGCCAGCATAGCTCACAACTTCACTAGGGTACGCAAGCCTCTCCCCCACTGCAAGGGGGCGCCAATGGAGAGGTAAAGAGTATAAAGAGGGTTTAAAAAACCTGTTATCTTCCAAAGAGTCTCCACCTGGATCCATTGCTCCAGAGCAATTTTCCTAGGGCATCCTCATTAATCCAGAATAATCCAATCAGATATCTGCCAGAGGTTTGTCCCCAACAAAGATCTGCAGAGATGTTTAAGGCTTTAAAAGACAGTTATGCTCTGGTGTCATCCATACCAGTGCATCGCATGGAAATCTGGCAAAGTCTCATGCTAGAATCTTATGGCATTTGGACCATGGCTGTCATGCTCTCATCTGTGCCTAGATTGCTTCTTTCTGTAAATTTTATTTGAAAGCAATCTGAGGGGTCCAAAACGGAATTGGGATGTAGATACTAGGTAACATTTTGCTGTGTGCTGTCTTTCGGATGTGTATCAGTTATTTGGCCCATGGGTAAAATCTGACGGCTCTTTCAGATGGGACAAATGTGTCATGAAGTTGTATTTGTTGGTGGTGGTTCTATTTTTGTTAGCAAAGAAACCAAATAACATTGTTTTCATAACATTGTCCCAGCTCATTTGGGGGTATTTTCTGGAAGAAGCTGCAAGACTTCATTTCCATCTTCAAGGAGATTTCATTATATTCGAGTAGGTTTCCTTCTTTTACTTTCATTTTTAATAAAAATGTTAGAATGCTACAGTGCATTGGTTAAAGTGCTATTGTACGATCACTCTACAACTCTAAAATGTTTATTAAAAAGAAAAAATTATTCATCAGGCCATAGGACCACCTCAGCAAACCACCTTTTTTCTTCTAAAAAGGAAAACCTTAGGGAAAATCATAGTGCATTTTCTCCAGGAACAGAGAATATTGCAAAAAAATGGAAGAAACCTTTATCCCAAACTTTCTACAACCTTTAAACAGGTGTGAATTAAATCATGAAACATAGTTTCTTTGCATTTTGAATAACCTTGGCCTTTATCTAAATATCCCAACAAATTTCTAAATAAAGAGCATTGATTTTTTCACCCATAAAAAGAAGACCTTACTATCTGAAATCTTCTCTGCCTAGGAATTCCCAGATTCACTGAAAGAACAAACACATCTACAAGAATGGCATATAAACAATACCATGATCTCAATCATTCCAGCCTACATCGCCTTATTTCAGGAACTGAAAATACTAGAGTTATCCAGTAACCAGATCACAGATCTTCCAGCTGAAATTGGTAAGTTGTCCACCCAGATATCTCTATTGTTTTTCTCATATAGTGTTAAACTGAACCTATAAAGGTTGATGACAACAAGAAGCTGGGAGAGTGGGTAGGTCTCTGCAAGATCAACAGAGAAGGAAAACCCCGCAAAGTTGTGGGCTGCAGTTGTGTGGTTGTGAAAGACTATGGCTGAGAAGCAAGGCTTATGGGATCAAGCTTTAATGCTCCTTTGTAATTTACTCACTTTTCAACTCATTTTCACATATCTTTGTGAGAAGCTACAAAAGTATTAATAAGATTGGAAAATAATGGGCACATTGTGGATCTGGGTCCTTTAGAATGTACACTTAAATGTGCATGTCATTGCAAGTGGCAGAAATAATTACTGTATTCATATATGTTCCTGGATGTGAGTATTGTCCACTTTCAACAAGATGTTTCTTCAAATGCCAGACATCCCATTGAAAATAACGTAGAGCAGATGAAGAACTGCTAGTTCCATAAATAGTATACATAAATTATACACATGAGCAAGTGAGTGCATCAGTTGAGTGTCTAGCTTCATTGCATCATATTTCAATGGGTTGGCTATCTGGTAGGCCTGTGCGATCAATGAAAAAAATGTTTCAATACTCGTTACAAAATTAGGGGGTGGGGAAAAATCATTTCTAAAATGTTTAAGAAATTGGATGGGACAGCTATTGTCATGAAACTTGCTACGATTATAGAACACATTTATCACTGTTAGCCCATCAAGTTTCAGAACATGTCACTCATTCACTGATTTTGGCAGAATTTTCAAAATGTTTCCAAACAACATTTTTTTTTATAAAAAGGAACTACAAGAGGTATCTCCTTGAATTTCCTATACAATGACACAAGATAACAGGGGATCATTATTCCCAAGTTTAAGAAATATTCATTCATCTACTAATTTTTGGAATTTTTTTAATTTTTGACAAAACCTTTTAAAAAAAGCCACAACAGCTGTATCATTGAATGTCTTTAACCAATAGGACATCCATTTCGGAATTTCTTCCCAGCCCAGCATAGATTAGCTTACTAGTATTGAAGTATCAGTCAGTCCACTTTGCAGAATTGTAACTTGCGTGGCTGGCCGACTGTTGCTATGGAGGGAAAATAGCTCTTCCCTATCCTCATTGGGGATTTCTGATTTTGAGCAGAATTTTGGAAATGTAATTTAGGAAGGAACCTTTTTAATTCTCTGGCATAGGGCTCCTTGCCTTCCCAAACTACATTTCCCAAAATTCTGTGCTCTCTTAGTCTCTTTCCCAGCTGACTCAGCTCATCCTGCCCTGCTGCTTTCCTCTTTGCATGATGAGAGGCAGCCTATCTCTTCTTAAAAGCCTTTTTGGCTTTGCCTTGCTTGCACTGAAAATGAAACTGACTTCCGAGCATTATAAATTCAAACGAAAAAGTACTGGGTGAGTTTTGATTCTTAAGTTTTTGTGTGGGTACCCCCCCCCCCTTCGGTTTTTTAATATCTGTTCCTATATACAAAACTTACTAATTACATACAACTTATGATTTAAAAATGAAGATTTGCACACCTCTACTTTCTGCTCACAGGTGATTTTGCCAGTTCCTTCCTCTGAATTATAACCTTCATGCCATATTCATTAGAAGTTAGAATTACAAGTACTGGGGAGCCATAAGTCAGAGGCAACTTGAAAGCAGCAGTAACAACAAATGACACAATGTGACTAAAACGTGTGTGCATTTTCAAGTCTTTCAGAGGACTTTTAACAACCAACAATTTCAAAGTTACAGACATCAAACATTCTCTAAAAACTTTCCAAAGGGGTATCCAAATCAACATACATAAGATACTGGATGGTAGTCACATCGGTTTTCAAAAGGTTCATAAATGATTGGATTCTACTAAGGTGCAAATGTAAAAAAAATCGAATATAGTTTTAAAGGATTTTTTCTTTCTTTGAAGGAAGACAGTTATGCATTTCTTTCCATTTAAGAAACTTGCTTTATTATAGAATCCTTTCAGAAACAAGGGAAGTTAATTCACTTAAGTCAGGAATGAAATACAATCAAAGTATGCTTTTCTTTGTTCATCTAAAACATTTGCACTTAGCATCCAGATTTTTAATAGCCCAGATCATGGGGGAGATTTACTCTTCATTTTCTCAGCTAATTATTTTTAGAACATACTGCCAGGTTAAAATTCCCATTTATTTATTTATGAACACTATATTTTGTAAATATAATTGCCAGCTGAAAGCAAGATGTGTTTTATGAGTAATTTGGAAGCTAAATGCAGTCAAAACTATAAACAAAAGAGGAGGATTAATTTATGGAGATGAAACAAAACAAAAATCAAGCTTTTCCCACAGTATTTTGATCTTTAGGATGAAACCAACCAACAGGTTTGATGGGCTTAAGTGTTCCACAAGGTGGCAGTGGAGAATTGAATAAAAATCAAATCCTTTCCCCAAATTAGATGCTATCTGAAGTTCTTCCTTTTTAAAAGGTAGCCTTGTTTTTTTGAGGTGACACATACACCACAACTTCTTGAGATATTTGTTATATAAAATGTATTTCAGACTTGAGTTCTTCATGCTTTTCAAGAAAGACCTCTTGAAAAATTGGTAGCTTATATACTCTAACTAGCACAATATACCATGATGAACTGCTTATTTCTAATCAAGTGGGTGTATTTTTCAGAAATGTATGACTGGAATGGTTCTAAAAGCCACAAGTACTTTAAGCACATCTGGCCTTTTCAAAATCTTTATGCCTATTAGAACAGCCAGAATTCTGACTGCATGGAAGATATTTTGCATGGTAGATCGACAGACAGCTTGAAAACACATAACTACATAGTATTAAACTGCAGAGTCAAAGAACTTGTAAAACCATTAATTGGGATATATTTTGCATTCACATTTGCAGAAATCCTAGACTGCTGTAATGTAGGTGGAAGAATAGTGTCTGGGTAGTAAAGAATATTTCCTCTCCCTACATAGTTAGATAACTTCCTCCCAGTGTTTACACCTCTGAAATCAATAGTCTTTATTTCTAAGCTTAAGGTGGGTAAAGCACTAGGTAGTGACAATATCCCTCCTGAGATGTTTATAGTAAATAGAGATGGTGGGCCATGGTTCTAGCAGCATTATTCATGCACATAGATCAGTTTACATGTATACCAGAAGACTGGGGCTCACAATCATTATTCCAGTAGATCAGACTCTGAAAACTATAGACCAATTACCTTGCTAAGTGTAATTAACAAGCTGTATGCTCCTCCTTGAAAAACTATCAGTCTGGTTGGAAGAGGAATGCTTTCTGGAAGATGAGGAGACTGGTTTTAGACTGGGATGCTCTACTGCAGCTCATGGTATAGTTTTACACCATCTTATGGATAAATATTCATCTGATACCAAGAGAGCCCTTTATACAGCCTTCATTGACTTGAAGTCTGCATTTGATATGATTTCCTGAGACAGGTTGTGCCAGAAATTGTAGAAAATTAATATTGACAGGTACTTATTGATTTTGATTTGTATCCTTTATGCAAAAACATATTTGAAAGTGAGATATAACAGGGTAGGCCACTTGACTAAGGCCATCCCAACACATGCACGTATAAGACAAGGTTGTGTGCTAGTGCCTTCTTTGTTTAATATTTACATTAACTCTTTAGCTAGGGATTTCTCTTTTTAAAATTTTCATCCTCTTAGCCTAGCAAGTAGACCTTTGTCAACTCTCCTTTATGCAGATGATGTGGTCCTTCTCTCCTTAACTTGCATTGGCTTGTGGCAGTTATTAAATGCTCTGGATAGTTATTGCAAAATTGAAAAGCTAGTAATTAACTACAATAAGCCCCAAGACATAGTGTTTGCTAGGAAATGGAGTATACATAAGTGGCAAATAAGTGAGCAATTGAGCAGGTAAAATCTTATAAATATTTGGGGGTGACTTTTCAAGCCTCAGGCTTTCAGATAGCTCAATCTACTAATGCCATTGCAAATGCTCAGAAGTATCAAGTCACTTACATCCTTTTGTTGTTGTTGTTAAAGGAGGAATACAAGCCTTCAATGCTAAGGTATTACCACAGGTGCTGTATGGTGCACAGTGGTGTGCATATAGTAATTTTGCTGCCATGAAATCCAAACAGACAAAATATTTGAGATCTATTCTTTCTAGTTGTGTGCCAAATGTACTTTTACAATTAGAAACAGGCCAAATTTCACTTGAGTCCCAGGCATTGATCCTTAAATTAAATTTCTAGCTAAAATGTTTTTTACCCCAATGGAATTGACTCCCTTAGTATTAACTGACAGGTTCCATTGTAGATGGAAAAAGACACTGGATGAGAAACTAGATAAACTGGGTTTCTCATGAACCACTATTTTGGCAATGGGATATATGAAAGCCAAACAGGAAAGCAAAATTATTGATAATGAGTTGCGGTACCATGCAAGGGCAGTTACTATATATTTTAAATTCAGAGATAGTGGTTAGTCTTTTAGCAAGTCATTTTGATATTTTAACCCTTCCAGAATACAGAATAACATTCATCCTAGTAAAATTGAATGTATTGCCTTCAGCCTTATTAGAGGGGAGGTATAATAATATCCTTGATGATGCATGCTTACGTCTTTGTAGTGTTGGCTGGATTCCTCCCGATTCCTCCCACACTTTGGCTAAATGTCATTTAGGCACCCTCCTCCCTTTAACCTGCTTTCTCTTGGGTTTTAATACATGTATAGAAGGGCCCAGATTCTCTTCCATCTCACTCATCTTCTAGACCAGTGTTTTTCAACCTTTTTTGAGCCGCGGCACACTTTTTACATTTATAAAATCCTGGGGCACACCACCAATCAAAATGACACAACATGACACTCTAACACAGTAATACATATAGTTAATATGTTTTAAAATGTATTTATACACTCAGTGTGAAACCTGGACCTGTTTCGATGAACACAACATAGATATCCTGGCAAGAATGGCAGAAAGACACAAACTTCCCACACAGAACTCCCATAACCAAGAGCAAATACTATAAGAGTTAGGTGGGCATTGACCTTGGGTTTTGGAGTTGTAGTTCACCTATATCCAGAGAGCACTGTGGACTCAAACAATGTTGGATCAGGACCAAACTTGGCATGAATATTCAATATGCCCAAATGTGAACAGAGATGGAGTTTGGGGAAAATAGACCTTGACATTTGGGAGTTACAGTTTCTGGGATTTATAGTTAACACACATTCAAAGAGCATCCTGAACTCTTGCAACATTACCAACAGAAAATACTGAAAGGGTTTGCTTGGGAATTGACCTTGAGTTTGGAAGTTGTAGTTCACCTACACCCAGAGAGCACTGTGGACTCAAACAATGTTATGTTATGTTGTTGTTTGTTTTCTATCCAGAATCACAATGTTGGAAGGAGGCTCACCACTTTAAGGTCCCTAAAACAGGCATGGGAAAATTTTGGCCCTCTGGGTGCTTTGGACTTCAACTCCCACCATTCCTAACAGCCTGAGGCCCTTTCCTGCTTAAGTGGCTGAGGGAGAAAAAGGAAAAGGGCCTGAGGCTGCTAGGAATGGTGGGTGTTGGAGTCCAAAACACCTGGAAGGTCCAAGTTTGCCCATGCCAGCTTTCAACAGAGACCTCTTCCTCCCCCTTCCCCTTCGCGCCCTTTCTTCCCCCTCCTGCCGAACACTTACTTTTTCTTCTACACTTCTGCCATTTTGATCTGAAGGGACAGCGTGACCGTGTTCAGGAGGGGAGGGGGAGGGAGGAAGACGTGACCCATGCGGGCGCTACTGCGCAGACTCACCCCAGAGCAAAGCGAGGCAAAGCAAACAGAGCGAGGCTGGGAAGAAGGGAGCCCAAGTGGAGAAGAAAAGTGTTCAGCAGGAGGGGGAAGAAAGGGTATTGGAGGTTCCAATTTCTCATGGCACACCTGATGATCGCTTGCGGCACACTAGTGTGCCACGGCACACTGGTTGAGAAACACTGTTCTAGACCTTACACCTTTACATTAAGTGATTCATAACTTTCCATGACATCATAGAAGTCAGCAAATGAGGAGTGGTAGTGATGGTGGAAGTGCTTATGGATAACAGTCAAGCAACAACCACTTAGTAGCATAAATGACAAGAATGTTTCTTTTTCAAAAGGCTTTAGGTTACAAAACTAGCTTTATAATTACCTCTACTTACAGTTTTCTTAACAGCCACTTAGGAGCTCTAATGCAGCTTTTCTATATTATGAAGCTGCATTTCCAGAAAGATAACAACCATTGCCTATTAAAAATTAAAAGCTGTAGTTTAATTACTGGTTTTAATGTGTTTAATAATCTTTTTTCTTAAAAAAAGAAGAAATAAAAGTGAGAATAAATCATGCCTTCGGATTGACTGGGATGGCATTGTAGCTACTAATTAAAAGTAAAATATTCTCAGGCATGAAATTACCACAGAAACTGGATTTCATTACTGCTTTAACTGCTTCTGCTTTTGTCTCTGAAGGTACAAAAAGATGCTAGTTGTTTAATTCTTTAATTTATGTCCTTTTGTATACATAGAGATATTCATAGCCACTAACCACTTAAAGTTGGAATGTTTCAGTTCAGTCTAATTGTGTCCCGTTGCCTTTAATGGGCGCAAATTATCTTAAATCAAGAGACATGCCTTGAAGAGCAGCTTCCTCGCAAGCTATACCAAACAGAACTCAGATCTTATGACAGTCTCTCTTCTCCCCAATCCTTGTTTTCTCTCATATAGACTTGTATTATTTAAAGATTAATATTTCTAGCAACAATCTCTCTTGCTATTCAATTCAGGTTTTAGGACTAAGGGATTCTGGATGTTGTAGTCCAAAAATGTTTAATTACCAAACTCCGCCCAATTAGAGCATGAATGGAACGCAAAAATGCAAGAGATCTTCGTCACACGTATGGCTTAGTTGACTCTGTTGTCTGATGTTGACCTTTGCTTTCAGATAATGATCATATTTAATATTTTGACCATTAAATGTAGGAACATCTCATTTTGCATCTTTTATATTTATCTGCATCTAAGACACAGTATACATCAAATTACAGCTTTTGGTAAAGTTCTGTGATATACTGCTTACCTACTAAATCTAGGGAATGTTTTATCAATGTATACTTGTCTACTGATTTTTCAGGTACTCTAATTGGGCTAGATAAGTTCTAAATATTAGCATTGTGAAATAGTTTGACCCAAATACCTTGGACTGTGTATGTAATTGTGTGTGTAGGGTGCAAATTGTTTGAACCCTGTATATTTCTGGGTATGTTTTGAACAACATGTATTTAAAATTAGTGTTTCTTATGCTCTGGTTTGTAATGCATTTTGATATAGAAATAAGAGAAAAATATTTCAACAAGGATTTTTTTTAAAAAGCATGTTGAAAGCTTGTTGATTGGTTGATCAGGAAGGAAAAAAGGGTATATGACAGTTCCCTTACCCTTCTTCCCTACAACATTTCTGAACTGCCAGATTTCCATTTGATATTGACTCCTTCCCATCAAAAATTTAACAGATGTAAAATTTTCATCTATTTTCTTGAAAATGTTCCCGCTTTGTTCTTGCTATCCATGGACCACCACCAGCAAGGTGGAACTGCAAGGGAGAAAATTTACAGCATGCTTCTGTGTTGTTTGGTCAGATTTTCCTTTCTACTTACCAAGGAAATAAGGACCACAGAGTCCCATGGCCCCCGTGATGTCCTTCCAATGATAACATGGCTTTAACTGGGCAATTATCTTAATTACTACTACTTTTTAAATGCATGCATTGATGTCAAGTCTATTTCCTTCTTTTTACTAGAATGACTGTGCTATTTTTATTGACTAACTGATAGTTTAGTTGATTTTAGACTGTTTATTTTGGCAGGTTGTTTAAAAAAACTGAAAGAGCTGAATGTGAGTTTCAATCGCTTGAAGAGTATTCCCCCAGAACTAGGAGACTGTGAGAATCTGGAAAAACTGGATTTGTCTGGAAATCTAGAACTAATGGAACTCCCGTTTGAAGTAAGACCTTGACGCCAGTTTTGGTATGATAGATTTGGTTTGTTGAGGTTTTAAAAAAATATTTTTAAAATAACAGTAATAATATTCATTTAAAAAGTAAACATACCCTATGATAAAAAATATTTTAATGAAAGAATTTTAGAATCCATGCTAACTGAAAAAGATTCAATGTTGAGAAAAGAGGATGTAACATAATGTGTCTGTTTATATAATGTCAGCATTACAGTTCTGCATGTACTTGTATATAGAAGAGTAAATTTATCCCATGAGGTAAATTGAACAAGAGTAATTGTGCAAGTGGCTTCTAGCCATAGGAAGCGAAAATATTCAGTTGGCTGGATCCATTTAATGCCATGCTACAAAGGTGTGGCATATTGAAAGCTTTTAGCTGGATGCTTAGGCTCTATCAGCAGCAGAAAACCAATTTGCAGAAATTAATGACCTCTTCACAAGGGCAGTATTTTAGCGGCATACGCCAGCTCTGCCCTACATTATCCATGGAGCCTACTGGCTCCCATCAAACAACACCGGTGAATGAAGTAGGGTAGAGTTTGCACATGCTGCTGCTATGGCAACACAGGAAGCCATAGGAAGAAGTTGCATAATTGACTCTTCCCCCATGGGATCAGCTGATTCGGGAGCACTGGGTTCCCCATGCCCGCCGGTGATGTGAGATGATGCAGGACGATTCCTGCAGCTGTGTGACAAGGTCATTATTGATACACTGATGTTGGTGGCACAGTTAGTCTTTCTGAAGATTACTGAGTTGCTTTAGCCAGGAATATTCAGCCATTTAATATGATTATGTGTGCATACTTAACTGAGTGGGTTAGATCTCTACCTAGGTAGATGCATGAGAAGGTTAAAATTGTTGTTGTTGTTGTTGCTGTTGTTGTGTGTCTTGAAACTGTTTCAGACTTGGGGAGACCCAAAGCAAGCCTGCCAGAATTTTCCAGAGTGGTTTTCCTCTGCTTTCCTTTGAAGCTGGGAGAGCTTGACTTGCCAAAGTCCAAGGTCACCCAGTGGTGTCAACAGCTGAATGGAGATTTAAGTCCTAGTCTCCTGAGTCATAGTTCAATGCTCAAATCACCACAACATGTTGGCTGTCAAGGGTAAAGTACCCAGGGTTAAAGAGAGATGTATTACATCTCAAGCTTGGCTGGTGGGAACAAGAGAGAGAGAGGGCCTTCTTGTTGGCTGCCTCTTGACTCTGGAACTCCCTGTCTAGGCAAGTCAGAATGCTCCCCTCTCTGCTGTCTTTCTGGAGGCAAGCTAAAACCCTTTTATTCAGGCAGACTTTGAGAGAAGAACGTTTTAAAGATCAAGTCAGCGGTGCTTTGGTTTTTAATTTTGAAGATGTTTTATGGATTTTAATTGAATTTTAAAATGCCAATTGTATTTCATAGAATCATAGAATCATAGAGTTGGAAGAGATCTTCATGGGCCATCCAGTCCAACCTCCTGCCAAGAAGCAGGAAAATCACATTCAAAGCACCCCCGATAGATGGTCATCTAGCCTCTGCTTAAAATTTAATTCTGTTTTAATGTTTATATATTTGCAGATTTTAAATTGTACTGAGATGCTATTAATGTAAGCTGCTTTGAATGATGATGATGAAAATAATAATCCAAAATAGGAAGAAGTCATCATGCTTCAAATGCAGCTAGAAAGAGGGAGAAGTTTACTGAAATAAATAAAACAAGAAATACCAATTTGCAGAGCATGGCTTTGAAGAAAGCAAATATGGATGATATGTTTAATATGATCTGGCATGGAGTAGGGATTGGAAGCAAATGAAAGCTTCAGTCAGTTCTTCTCCTTAATCATAAATACTGCTACTTTCACCATACCAAGTGTCATTTGGCTTAAATAATAATGTTATATAGAAATAGTGATGTCAGAGAGAAGCTGATTTTTTCCTCTCCATCTAAGGTATGACTTCACAAGCCATACTGCTGTTTTCATATAGGTGGTCTGCTTGTGCTTGGGTGTACTACCTCTAGCAAATGTTGATGTCCACTTGGTGGAGGACTGTTGATTTTCCCAGAAATTTGTCTAAACACTGCTGGGGAAATCAATACTGCACCCACTGTGTCTCTGATAATAGGTGCATTTTTGAGAGTGCCTTTCCCCTGCTCAAAGTGTATTGGAACAGCTTGGACAAGTCAATCTGAAAGTGTGTTGGAACAGGGCACAGCTCATAGGATAAGAAATCTTATAATTGGAAGCAAATGAAATCTACAGTCAGTTCTTCTCCTTAATCATAACTACTGCTACTTTCACCATACCAAGTGTAATTTGGCTTAAATAATAATCCCTGTTATATAGAAATAGTGATGTCAGAGAGAAGCTGATTTTTTCCTCTCCATCTAAGGTATGACTTCACAGGCCATACTGCTGTTTTTTCATATAGGTGGTCTGCTTGTGCTTGGGTGTACTACCTCTAGCAAATGTTGATGTCCACTTGGTGGAGGACTGTTGATTTCCCCAGAAATTTGTCTAAACACTGCTGGGGGAATCATTACTGTACCCACTGTGTCTCTGATAATAGGTGCATTTTTGAGAGTGCCTTTCCCCTGCTCAAAGTGTATTGGAACAGCTTGGACAAGTCAATCTGAAAGTGTGTTGGAACAGGGCACAGCTCATAGGATAAGAAATCTTATATAGCTTCTTACCAAATATGATTCAAAACTTTGGGGGGGAAAGTGAGGCAGTGGTGGGTTTTTGTTTTTGGAATAAAATCTAGTTTTATTCCTTTGTAGCTGAGAGAGCTTGACTTATCATCATTCTGGGATCTAAGTTTCTAAGACCTAGGACAGTGGTTCTCAACCTGTGGGTCCCCAGATGTTTTGGCCGTCAACTCCCAGAAATCCTAACAGCTGGTAAACTGGCTGGGATTTCTGGGAGTTGTAGGTCAAAACACCTGGAGGCCCACAGGTTGAGAACTACTGACCTAGGATGTATTTACACCAGACCTGGGCAATTGCCAGCCCTCCAGGTGTTTTGGACTTCAAATCCAATAAATCCTAACAGCTGGTAAACTGGCTAGGATTTCTGGGAGTTGAAGTCCAAAACACCTGGAGGGCCGGCAATTGACCAGGTCTGATTTACACTAATGCAGTCCGACACCACTTTAACTGTCATTGCTCAATGGTATGGAATCCTGGGATTCCATAATTATAATTTAGTGCAGCATCAATACTCTAAGGCAAAGAGGCTAAAGGCTTCTATAAAGCCCCTTCCACACAGCTGTATAAAATCCCACATTATCTGCTTTGAACTGAGTTATATGGCTGTGTGGAATGGCCCATATTCTTCTGTTGGAAGTTAACACAGAAATCTTAGCTAAAGGGGTTGTTCCCAGATCAAGGATTATTCCTTCTCATCTAGGGAGAATGAACATTTAATCTAGCCTACATGCTTGCTTGCCAGAAGGCAGATGCAGAGATCAATGAGCCCTGGTGCTACAACAACTGTCAGGAAGGAGAAACCTACCTAAAGAAATACAGAGATCCTCTGGAGAGTCTTTGCAAGTTGCAGCAATAAATCAATTACATTTTGCAAATTGTAGCAAGCTGCTGCTGTTTTAGTAAATGAGCTGGATATTTGAATGTGCTCCATTTCTCTTGCCTGGAGCTGGACATACCTGGAGATGGCCCTAGAAAACTGGAGACTGAGCACCAGGCCTTGAGATCCACCCCCCTCCCCTAATGGGCAAAGCTCCCTCTAGATTCCTGGCAGCATATCCATTCTGGTAACAACATGACATACTGTATCTGGCTAGACATAGCAGTCTTGACCACTCTTGTGATAACTGGAGGTGCTCAGTTTACAGAAAGAATCCCAGTTACTGCATAGCCTTGTTACTTGCTCAGGGAGGAGGAAAGGCTACTTATACACTGCAGGAAGGAAGAGGGAGGAAGGGAAGGTACCAAGGGATGGAAGAAGGAAGAGAGGGGGAGGGGAAAGGAGGAAGGAAAGGAGTAAGGAAAGAAGAAAAGAAGGAAGGAAGGAAGGAAGGAAGGAAGGAAGGAAGCGGCTCTGGCCTGTCAGGCTCCATGAAGGCAAGACTTGGGACTTCTGCCACCATGGTGCTGAGTGCAATGCAGCTGAAGCACCTGGAGCAGCACCGTTATACTGCCTCAGGGTGCTCACTGTTGGCACGATTGGGCCTGGCTGGTGGAGCGCACCCCACCCCGGCCAGCTATGTGCTATGACCCTCAGCAGCCTGGTCCTCAGCCTCCTCCCTATGCTGGCCCTCCTCACCACCTGCCCCAGCATCACTGAGCAGGCTCCATCTTGGTTGTTCCTCTTGTGTGCATTAGGACTCATCGGGTCATTGGATGCTATTAATTGGAAGCAAGCCAGAAGAACAAACATCAGCTCTCCTTTGGGAGAACTCTTTGACCATGGCTGCAACTCAATTTCCACAGTTTTTGTTGGTATTAGAGCCTGCATAGCAGTTTGCCATGGAACAAATCCACACTGGATTTGCTTCTTTCTTGGGGTGTTCCTGCTTTATTATGTTCATTGGCAAACCTATGTATTAGGCATGCTGAAATTTGGTGAAGTTGATGTCACTGAAGTACAGATGGCCATAATTATTCCCTTTTTGTTATCTACATTTGGTGGAACAACAATGTGTATGGAAAAAGGGAAGCAAGGAGGGAGTGGGAGGGAGGATGGGGCCAAGGAAGGAAGGAGGGAGGGAGAGAAGCAAGCAAACAAGAGGGGCTGGAGGGAGAGAGGGAGGGAAGAAAGGAAGGGAGGGTGGGTTGGTGGGAAGAAAATTAGAAGGAGGGAGGGAGAGAAGTGGGCTGCACCTCACCTAGGCTCACAGGGCTTTGTGTTCTGACGTTTTACAGAGGAGGCACGCTTTGAGTTCAGGCAGAAAAAAAGAAGACTCAATCCAAAGGGCTCCTCCTCCTCTTCCTCCTGTTTTTCTCTGCTCCTCCTTCCTGTTCATTTTGCACTCTCCCATAGCTACACCTCTGCCATTGCCCAAGTTGTTATGCAGCCAGTGCCTAAAGGAGAACCAAGACTGCAAGAAAGATGCAAGTGTTCATGTGTACATTTATTGATAAAGTTGATGTGACCTTGGGGAAAATTTGTTTTATAAAAAAACCCCTCAAAATTGGGGAATTTAATTTTGAGAGAGACCTTTTAAAACCACCTCATTTTTGGGGAAAATTTGTTTATATGTGAAAAAATGTGCCCTTTAAATTTGATTGGGGGTTCTCAGGGTGTTTCCCAATGATTTTTAACATTAAAATCCAGGGGCACACCATGACACAAAATTTGTAAAGGGGCTCTTTTGCCAGCTTATTTTGGGCAGCTGCTCCAAGAGAGAGAGCCATTTTTGGCAAACCAAGAAGTAAAGCTGAGGAGGAACTGGAATGCCTCCTCTTGGGCTTTAAATAGTCCTGTAGTATATGTGAAAAAATGTGCCCATTTACTCCATTTGAGAGTATGATGGGGGTTCTCTAGAGGCAACAAAATAACCTTGAGGGCCACCTGAAGCCTACAATTTCCTCACCATCACTATCCATCGCAGCATCTCTTCAGGGCCTCAAACAGGATTTCCCCTATTGTCTGAGCCTTATAGCTGGAAAGTGAAGGAGCAAGCTCCATAACTTGGTTACCACTAATAGCCTATTTAAGTTGTGCATTCATAACATTTTCAGTAGGATAATTGGTTTATTAGGCTTCTGTTGACATGAAGCAGTATTTTGGCATTTTCATTTGTCTAAAGCTTCTTGATTTAATGCTAACAGTTTTTAGCTGCCAGACATGGGTTTCAGTCAAATAAAGTGTTATAGAATGTGTTTGTAGTCTTTGCAATAATTTCTGAAGCAGTAACAGATCAGCCTAACAAATGTATTGGGGTGGGAGGGTGGTGGAACAGAACTACTGTTCTGTTTCCTATTTCCTAAGGGAAGGCAACACAAATGTTACAAAAATGCTGAATGTTCTGTTTCTTTTCTTTTCTTTTTCTTTTTTTAAAAAATTATGAATGAGGCTTTTGGAGTCAATGTATCAAATGCTTTAATTCTCAGAATAATTGCATTGTGCCCTACAAGGGTTGTTTGAAAATTCAGCCTAGCTACAGTTCTAAGCCTCTTTCAATTGGCGGCACACATTTTTTCAGCAAATATATCTGTGTTGTGATGAGGCTTTATGTATAATCTGTGTACCTCGGGACCTTTTAGTCTGGGAAGCATCCCTTATGTAATACAAACCAGGGATGAGAGACATACTGAAATCAAGCATGCTTTCTAACAAATGAGGTTCTTTCATACAGATTTAGAACATTCAAAGGCTGGTTTTGGAGTAATTTAGGAAAATAACATTTGAGTTTTTCTGAGTTGTCATTTTTCTATTTTTTTGGCATGGTAAATGAAAAGTTGTCAGGCACTTTTGAGAAAAGTTGCCTTTTCCCTATACATAGCTTGAGATAATTACTTTTCTAAACTACAGAAAACCCACATGATACAGCCATCAGGGCCATTGACAGTGCTGGCTGGGGAATTCTGGTACCAATCATTGAAAAACTAGGTTTCTGTGAGTGGGTGATGAGTGATAAAATTCTGTGTTGTACAACAACACTTTATGACATGCCTATGGTTCTAGCTGTATGTGGCATGTAGCTAAATCTGTTCTGTTCTTTTCTTTACTTGCTGAAAAGTCAGAACAAATGAGACTTCCCTGTCAAGTTAAATTACATGTATATGGTCCAACCTGAACCATGGCTACAAAGGGAACCAATGCTTAAATGCACCTTAATCCTTGCTAAGAGGTCCTAGTATCTTTTGGACCAGAAAAATAGCCCCATGTTTCTTTTCACATGTGACAGGCAGTTCAATCTGTGTCTTTTAGGTCAAGCATTAGAACTGTGGTCCTTTAGATGTTTTTGACCTACAGCTCATGCCAGTCTTTGCCAGCATAGCCAACACTGTGGCCTTGTGATAATTGCAGTCCAAACATCTAGAGAATCATTGCTGCCCATATTTGTTTTATAGCACAGGTGGAGAACTTCTAGCCAGTCAGAAAAACTAGGTTCACAGGGTTCCTACGTTGGTCTATAAATTTTACCTACTGTTATAGCTGCTAGTTAGTTTCATAGAAAATGATGCTGAAGTTATTTAATTTTTTTGTACAGTTTCCAGAAATGAACTATGGCTTACAGATAAGAAAAGTGAGCTGTGCTTGTGGGGTTGCGTTGCAGCTGATATCCAAGTGCTCATACACTGAGGAGTGTTTTGTATATTTGGTGAAAATGCTGTCAGGGTAGTGGATATTACCAATGTGGTTGTTCAGTTTGCTTTGGGCACATCCCATCCTGTGCCCTTCCTTCCTTTGGTCACATTCCATCCTCCCATCTTCAGCCTGCCTCTGGAATGTGGTCTCCAAGATAATTTCCAAATTAGATATCAAACTCTGTGCTGAAGCTTTTATAGACTTATTACTATCCCAGTGCGTCATAGAACTGTGGGAATGCTCATAAAACCTTTAAAAAGAAAATGTATATAAATAAAACAAGGCACAAACTCAGTAAAGTTGAGCAAGTATAAATAAATAATGTTATTTTCAGTGGAAGGCCATTTGATATGCATACCTAATCCAACTATTTTTGAAAGTTGACCAAGGGGAATCATAGGCAAAAGCTGGCAAATTCTATTTGTTTATGTCATATTTTACTACCATGGGCTGTCTAAACACCCTAGAGGCACCAGATCCTGTCGGGTCTTGGAAACTAAGCAGGGTCAACTCTGGGTGGTATTGGGATAAGAGGCTATCCATGAATACCATGTGCTGTCAGCTATATTTTAGAGCAGTTTTTTTTCGACCTGTGGGTCCCCAGATGTTTTGGCTTACATCTCCCAGAAATCCCAATCAGTTTACCAGCTGTTAGGATTTCTGGGAGCTGAAGGCCAAAACATCTGGGGACCCACAAAACTACCTCTGAGTATTCTTTGCTTGAGAAAATTCAATACAGCTCATAGGGTTGATAGGTGACTTGAGGGCACATACATACACAAATGTGCTTGGAAGAAGCTCATTGTGAACAATGAGCTTGGTAGCAGGTTTTATCTGTGTATTTTCCCCTAGCAATTCCTCTAGAGAGAGTTTCATTCCAACTTTGTTCAACCCATCATTCTTCCTCTTCAGGGGAAAGGTACAGACATCTAAATCTCCTGCCAAATACTCCCCCCTATAGTGCTTGCCAAAGGTCTGTCAATCTATGGAAAGGAGCAGCTGGGATTGGGCATTGATATTGACACTATATAATTCCCAATATTAGCAAGAGGGTGTGAAAAGGAAAAGGGCAGGTGGCGAGGTATCAGGTGTCCAAGGAGATTCACAGAAGTATTAGCACAGCACAAATTCCTTTAAATGTTTGGAGGAGTTTAAAGGTGATGTGCAAATTGGTAAAGACTTGAGGAGGCAATGTCTCGGTGAAAGTCAATATCTACTCTACAGTTCTTTGTCAAACAATATATGTATAATTCATAGAGGAGAATCTGAATATTACAGTTTCTACTTGTATGACTCAGCAAGGTTTGTTAGCCCTTGACACCACCACCTTGACAGCACTCTGATATATGACAGATGTACTGGATACTCTAAAACAATTGATCCTCACCTTAAACTCCTTGTGAACTGTGAACACAAACAGATTTTTTATTCCAAGGACAAGCATTTGAAGTGGCACTAGCAGACAGCTCTGAACTGTTACCCTACCATGCAAATAAAGACTAAACAAAAATGATTAGAATTATGATAAAAAAGAACAGTGACAGCTATCCTTTTCATTCTCAAACATATTGAATGATTTGAAATTGAAGGATTGCATTATTGTAACTGAATTAGCTTGTGCAAAAGATGTTTACCATCTCACTTAGATTACCAGCTCATGGCAATATCTATTTTCTCAAAAGTATTTCAGGTACGAGTTTGGAGTACCACTAAATTGAAACAAAAATGTCTTCTTCTCCCAACTCCTATGATATTAAAAAAATGCCCACCAGAGTTATGAAACCATGTGCCTTTCCTCCTGTTCTTTTCTGGCATCTTTTTCCCTTACATCCATATTGGAGAGCTGTGATGGATACTCTGGCTTGCTTTCACAGGGCTCTATTATTCAGGAAGGCTATCTGACACACTCCTCAACATAGAGCTGTAATTACAATATCATTTTGATGATGTTAACGCAGAAACTTCTTGTTCAATTTTTTCAATTCAATTCAATTTATTATTTCATGGGTCGCTCTCCATCAGAGTGCTCCGAGCAACTTACAACAGCAATAAAACATACATATATATCACATGATTACAAGTTAAAAGCTTTAACAAAGAGCCAGGTTTTAAGAGCTTGGGTGAATATGGGGTCAAGGAGTTCCACAGAGTTGGAGCCAGGACTGAAAAGGCCCTACACCTTGTGGAATCTGGATGTGCTTCCCTGGGGCCAGGAATGTGCAGAAGGTTTTCCTGGGCCGGTCTTGGTGGTCTTTGGTGGCAAACGTATGAGAGGCAATCCCTGAGATCCTCTGATTCAAACTGGATGGTTTTTACTTGGAAGCAAAAATCTGCTTATTTAAGACAGGCTTTTGGCTTAGTGCTTGTTGTAGAAAAATCTTGTAGCTTGACATCCTTATTTTGTCATACTCAATGATTAGTTTATCTATGCATGTTACTGATATAGATGACAGTGAATTTTCTTGTATTATTTTGTTCCAAGTGTACAGCTACACATGATTAGTGTTATGTGAAAGTGAAAAGTGAAATTTCTGAACTTGTTTAATCAAGTCTCAAGAATCTCTGTGATCCAACTTGAGGCAGAGTTTCTATGCACACTCTCTTTATTCTCTTCCCCTGTAGGCAAAATTAGCATGTAGCAAATTTCACTCATGTGGTATGGAAAAGAACATGCAGTATATAGAATATATAAAGAGATTCTGTTGAAGCTTTAGTGAAAATTTAGTACATATTATCTGACCTAAACATGTCTTTCATCCCACCGTCATAAGATTTACTCAGAAATATGTGCCTCAGCACTCAGACTTACAAATTAAGTTCATGTTTCCATTCTGCGAACAACCACAAAACTAAATGAAAAATTAAAATGTAAGATACAAAGGTGAGAAAAGCATAAACTATGACCCACAAACATATTTCACTCTTACTGTTTTGGGTCTCCTTGTAGAGAGAAAAAGCAGGGTACAAATAAACATAATAATAATGGAGCAATTTGACTCTAGGTTGACTGGAGAACTTTGTCAAATATAATTGGGCCTATATAGCTCTTTTGCTTTCGATTTTAGGATTTTTGTGTTGTTGAAGGCTTTCATGGCCAGAATCACTGGGTTGCTGTAATTTTTTGGGCAGTATGGCCATGTTCCAGAAGCATTATCTCCTGATGTTTCACTTGCATCTATGGCAGGCATCCACAGAGGTTGTGAGGCTTGCTGGAAACTAGGAAAATGGGGATCCTCTGATCTCTGTAGAGTCTACCGTATACCATGCAGCTGTGGAAAAGTCTACACAGGGACCACCAAACGCAGCACCCAAACAAGAATCAAGGAACAATAAAGGCACTGCAGACTACCTCAACCAGAGAAGTCAGTTATAGCAGAGCACCTGATGAACCAATCTGGACACAACATATTATTTGAGAACACAGAAATGCTGGACCACTCTAAGAACTACCATGTCAGACTACACAGAGAACCCATTGAAATCCACACTTTAAACAGAAAGGAAGAAACCATGAAAATGAACAAAAGTATTAAAAAGAACTCTAAAATCATAACAGTAAATAAAGACAGGGGAGCTCCAGAGAAGAAACAATCAGGGACAGCTAATCACCTCTCAACAAAGGATGCCCTCAGGCAGTAAGAAGCTACACCTTGAAAACTGCTGGGCCATCAAATGCTAATCAAGGTGGCCACTTGAAATATTCACACCTACCACCCACCCTGGACATTCCACAGATAGATAAACCCCATTTTCCAACAGACCTCACAACCTCTGAGGATGCCTGCCATAGATGCAGGTGAAATGTCTGAAGAGAATGCTTCTGTAACATGGCCATACAGCCCGAAAAACGTACAGCAACCTCTGGGATTTTTCTCCAAGTCAGTGATATGACAGCTATCCAAAATCTAAAAACCAAATACTGGAGGATTTTGCATGCTGATTTCAAGAACATGTTTAATTTCAAGGCTGAGTTAGCAGCACACCAACTTTTCAGCGATAATGTTGAGAAATAGTGCAACATAGTATAGTTCAAATATGGATTCCTGAGTATTCCTTCTGTCTTCCATGTTTTAGAGTCAAACAGCTCTAGCTAGGAAAGTACTTTGTGTAGTTATATAAACAATGTGTTAAGTTTCCTTTCTCATAGAACTGCAGGTGCAGTACAGAATTGTTTATTCTTTTCTCATGGGAATCAAGGTTATAGTAGTGTAAACAATGAGGTACAGTTGCTGTGTTTCTTTCTGCTTAGTACAGCCCATTACTCATGACTGTATCCAATTATATTTGAGAAGAAGGGAGGGGTTTTACCTTGTTTGAATGCTATATTCTCCATTTTGCATTCTTTTATTATGCTTCTTTCTATTGTTACTGCTGTGTGTTAATTTTTTACTTTATGCCTAATAAAGTTTGATGCCTGCTTTTGGGCATGTTTACTATATTAATGAGATGACTCCTTTCCTGCTTTAATCCACTTTGAGTCCTCAAGCCACATTGCTTCCAGAAGCTCTGCAGAAGTTTCATAAATATATATTTCATTTTCTGGATAGATATTCAACAGATAACATGGCTCAGTTCTGCTACAAAATTTCAACATCCTTATTTCAAAATCTGAAACACTCAAAAATCCAAAACTGCCCACATGGATGACTGAGATAGTGATACCTTTGGTTTCTGAGAGTTCAATGTATACAACCATTGTTTCATGCACTACATTTGTAAAAATATTGTGTATAAGATTACCTTCAGCATATGCATAAAAGATGTACTGTATATGAAATATAAATGCATTGTGTGTTTTAGGAACTCGTCACATGAGGGTCAAGAAGCTGGGGAACAGCAGGGGAAACCGTGGAGCAGCATAATGCTTTGTCCCCTTACACTGATTGGTCATGGACTCCCATCCTGCAACATTTATGTGCTGTCCCTAACTTCCTCCTGTGCTGTCCATGGCTTCTTCTATGAGAAGTCAGGTGGTCACCTGACTCCTCTGGACTCAGTCTCTCTGTGCTGCCAGCATGATGCTGGTACAGAGCACAAAGAAGCTCCATCAGAAGTAGCCCTGAATAATTTGATGGCTCCAGCAGAATATGTGCCGGCAGCATGCCAGCAGTGCAGAGAGATAGATAAAAACATCCATGTGATGAGATCCTCAGTATATCTAATTATGTTCAGATATGCAAATACAGACATTCTAATATGCGGGGGGAAATCTGAAATTAAAAACATTTCTGGTCCTAAACATTTTAGACAATTTGTAAATGTATCAAATGGGTTGCCTTCTTGGCAATGTTATATGTCTGACAGTAAGATGCCATCATTACATTGACGTTGACATTCACTGTCACTGTATGCCTGATGTTTGTTGCTACAATGTCAATGATTGTCACAGATATAGTGCATGCATGGCAAAAATAGAGCTCAAGACATATTTAATGGCATGTTTGCCTTCATAATCCAAATCAATTATATACAGAATGCACTCAAAATCTGCCAATTTAACGCACAATGAGATCATCTCTTCTTTTTGCCAATAGGTGTCAGACTTTGGCTAGCCTTCTTGACTGAGTTTTTGTCCAACATTCATACAGATATGAGCATTATATCAAAAGTTCATCATCCAATTTAATCCTCAAAGGCACAATGCTACTTCATACAAAAGCCAGTCTGCTATTAGCTGAAGGATAAGAAAAGTAGGCTTTCTGGTTATTGTGAATATATGAATGAGTAATGCTAGATGTAAGCAATTGCCATTCTGCTACAGCAGCATCCATCAAATAAGCTGATAACATCTTCGAAGTATCAGTCATTGAAATGTTGTTGCTATAATAACACATTGCCAAAGATCAGTGTCTTTTGGCTTTGCCTTAACATTTACCTCCCATCTTTCCCCTTGACATTTATTTAGCATCTGCCATTGCTATCCTATTCCAGCATTCTATTTCACTGATATTATCTTTTAAAATGTTCTTAGTATTTTTCATGGGGAACAGTCACTCTGTCTGTTCACAGGGCAGAAGAAACCTGCCAACTACTCATTTATAGTTCTCAGTGTAATGATTTTGTTTTAGGCTGCGGGCTGATTGCAAAGATTCTATTACTCTATTTGGATATTTGCAAATGAAATCACCTACAGTTTTAGTTTCCCTTTAGGAAGTAATGGCTGATTTGCTTTGTGTTGCAGATTTTCCCCCTCAAAAAGACAAGTCTATGAGAAACACAATAGCAGGAGTTACTAGTTACATCAAAACACTGTTGTTCAGAAATTTCCAAAGTCTGTTTTGCTGCAATGACATTTTTGTCTTTCCTGGTTTTATACCCTGCAGAATGGACATTAAGATCAAATGTAATTAAGGGGTGAAAAAATAAGACTGTAGTAGATTTGGGTTTAAAGTACCTTGATCAGGCTGCAGAAAGCTTTGTTTGCATGACTCACAGTTCTTAACTTTTGTTGTTGTTGCTAAAATCCTTTTCTCTGCTTTACATGTATTCAAAGTATGGACTCCTACTTAAGTATATGAGACATGCCTTATTGAATGAGAACATGATCCACCTGATCCAGCATCCTTGATTAGAATCCCACATGCAGAATTTCTCATATCAGCGATGGCAATCTACCTCCTCTTAAGCTCTGGTTTCAAACTATGTGTCCATTATTAGTGGCTTTGTGTCTAGGCTACATCTGACATTGTTGGACAAGGCAGTTGTTTGCTCATATAAAAATCTGTCTGGGACAGCATTTGGGATCAGATCAAATATTACAGATGCAAGTGGAAGGTGCCAAAAATTGTTCCCATGAATGGATGCTCCACATAATGGTTTCATTTTCAAACTGCTTTAAACCTAGTTTGACTTAATTGCACAAAGACACTCCATGCCACCACTGCACAGGCTTGGCAGCCATAGCTACTGGCATGGATACTTTTTATGCAGTTAGGTCCAAACAGTGAAGAATGAGGATTATGGCTAGACAGACTGTTGAGTGGAACTATGTTGCTTTGAAGATGGCGTTGTCTCAATATAAGTCATTCCACCAGCCGTTGCAATGCTTTCGCTCTCTTCTTTTGATTTCTCTATAAACATACTTAATGAGACATGCTTTGGAGTAATTCCTTCCTCACTGAAAATGCAGGTGCATTGTGCATTTGCTAGAAGGTTTATCCATGACATTATATATATCCAATAGTTTCCTGTTCTGTGCAACATAGCGCCAAGTGGTGACTTTCCTCTTAATTAGTGGGTTCCTATTCCACAAAGGGAATACTGAAATTGGCTTTCTCTTCCTTACTTTTTTACTATAGATTCTGTAGAACTATCCAGGGTTTGCAATTATTAGAAACACCTCCTTCCCTCCTTCTTGATGTTTTTCCTTGTGCTCTTTCTGTTCTCTCTTTCCTACTCTACTTCCTACTCTCCTTTTTTTCTTTCTTCCAGTTTCTTCTCTTCTCTTTCTCAGCCTTGGTGTTTGTTTACACTCCTCTCTCCACTTACAAGACAGCAGATCTTCTCCGAGTGTTTGCCTCATTCAACTCTTTAAAGATTATGGGAACTATTCAGAGGAAAGCAACATGTTGAACAGTTTAATGCCCTCTGAAGAAATGACTATTTCAGACCTATTTGTGGTTCCCCTGAGTTCTCTCTACACAGCCAAAATAAACAGGATTTACTGCTCTGCTGCTGTAGAGAACACATGAAATAAATAATTGGATTTGGAGTACAACCATTGAGTTCAGCTATTAATTTGTGTCTAAGAAACATGGAAGCTCCAGAGTGGTCTTGCAGTTTTGGAACTGTGGACAACTGGATCTCCTGCTATGTCAGTGCAACAAGCAGCTCTTGCTGACAATGTTGCTTTTCTGGTGATATGATTTCTGGCACCAAGCCATGTGTTTAGAAATACCACATTGCCAGCAAGCCTCTAGGAGAGACCTGCTTATTGGTGACCTCAGACCAGTTGCAGATGTGGATAGCTAAAGGATACTCCCAGAGCTGCATTGCAGCAGCTCTAGATTTATCTGATAGGTGTACTTGGAACCTTGCTTGTAGAAGATTAAGGAAGCCTTCTGGTGATTGAAGGTGGCAATATATCTGCAGATTTTAATTAAATAAATCTAATTAATCCATAAAAAGACCAAAATCAAAACAATGCCCCAACAACGGTAAAGGATCCAAGTGTGAAGTAACTCTGCACTCCCACAGGAGATAAGAAATGTGCAGCCTACTCTTTGATAACTTATTGCAGTCATAAACCAACCACTACAGCTGGAAAATAACCTGATTTGGTACAAATTTCAAGGCTAGGAAAATTCAATCACAGACGCAAATGATAAAAACATCACGCTTCTGCAGGCAACCATGTGAGGTCTGCTACTTCTGGTGTGCAGCCTACAAACATAACATAAAACTAATAAAACAGACTGAAAACTACAAGTTTCATGTTTATCTAGTGCAGATCCTGGAGGTCCCTAGTTTTAAAATGTACCATCTCACAACTACAAGAAGGAGGGCTTTCTCGATAATTGCCCCTACTCTGTGGAATGCATTGCCTTCCGATGTTTGTGCCCTCACAGACCTGTTGGCATTCTGGAAGGTGTGCAAAACACTCCTGTTTCGGCAGGCTTTTGGGGTTTAAGGCCACTGCCTCCCCGGATACTTGCTCCTCCATTGTTGTATACAACTCTTGTTGAGTTGTATTTTATCTAGTTAACATCTGTTTTTACTGTGTTTTTACTGTGTTTTATTCTGTGATTTCACTTCTGTAAGTCGCCCCAAGCCACATTGGGAGTGGCGACTGACAAGTGTAAATAATAAATAAATAAATAATAAATATAATAATAAATTTTGATCAAGGTGTACAAATTCCTGTTTATTTCTTCTGACTTTGCAGTAATGTGATAGTGAATTGTGATATCCTACATACATATTCATTTTTAAGATGTATTTCTTATTTCTGGATTTTACCCCGCTCTTCTCAACCCCCGAGGGGGGACTCAGAGCGGTAGAAATGCTTAGAGTAAATCCACTGAAATCATTGTGATATATGTTAGTCCCAACTAATTTATTATCTTTATTTTCCATGGCTCTATACTAAACATGACTAAGTCTAGATATAAACTAATATATCTGATTGCTAATATTATTTTTAGAGAGGTAAGGTGAGGGTGGAGCTTATAATTCCAATGATACTAACCTCTGCCTTTTGATATGCCATGTAATGTACTAAAACCACAAACAACCTTATCAATGAATCCCCTCTCAATGACAAAAAGGTAGGGGGAAAAAAGCAGATTTGAAAGCACACCCATTAATCAAATTGATCTTTCCATTCAGGGACATTGTGTCCTTTCCTCTGTATTGAAACGTTCACTGTCAGAGAACTGGGGAGCAATAGGTTCTTTGGAATGTTACACAGGCAATATTTTAAAGTAAAATTATTAAGATAAGAAAAAAATGGTCATTTATCAAATAAAGATGACAATTTTGATTAAAAAATCAGGACAACAGTAATGGTGGCCAGGTAGTTTGACTGTCAAACACAGTAAAGGTGTAAAATGAAGTTTGCACAAAGCTTGCATTGTGAGTGATTCAGAGCTGGATAACAAAGTGCTTAAGATGTGGAGCAAGGGAAGGGAGAGGTGGCAAAATAAATTGCTGAGGTAAAAATGATAAGGTCGGTGTACTTGTTGAAAAATAAAATGTTACCTGAGATGCAAAAACCCATCTGTCTTCCACAGCAAATAAAATGTGTAGGGCTTTATTTATTAAATATACCACTGGGCTGTTATAATTTCCTCTGTGCCCTGCACATCAGGGATTGTTGTTAGCATTTCAGAAGAAAACAAAAAGATTAACTAAAAACTCTATTTGGTTTCAGTACCATATTGGAACCAGTCAGAATTTGATAACTAGAACTCGGGGGAGTTTATGTGTTATAACAAGAACACCAAATATTCTGAGGTATAACAAACCCAGTTCGTTCTCTCTCTTATGTTAGCTCATTCCTTCATATGTCTTTGTCAAATCCTATTTTCAAGGGATTATAAAATACAAGAGGTGCTTTTGTGCCATACAATTAAGAAAATTGGGAAGCAATGAATAGTCCACTAGCCACACTGTAGCTCTTTATGACTAATAGCACATCTTCAAGGCAGCTTCTTATGTATTCACTTGGGTGCACTTGCAGTTTGGGAAGCACTTGATACTTGGGACAGCAGGACAATATTTGCCCCATATTGGAATCTATCCATCCAAGTCACATTGCCTCTTTTTGTTACATCTGTAGTATCATGTGTCTTGGGCGTAAAAGATGGATGGAAGTCCAGCATGAGTTGAAACTCCCAGAACATATAGACTGCATGTACAGTGGACATCTCTCAAAGTGACCACACATCTTTCGGACAGATGGTTGTATTTCACATTTCCTAATTTTGTTGGGCCTGGAGACACTATCTATACAATGTACATTTCTATATAATATCTAGCACTGGTGCATGTGTTATCTCTTTTGACAGTTCTGTTTCTTGCTGAGAATAGAAGTACAAAGAGAGCAAGGAGAGTATCAACATCTAAAATTTGGTCTGCATGCGACCTTCCTGTGGCATGCATATCTAAAGGCAATGTCCTGTAGTAGCCAGAAAGGAAAATTGAAACAAAGATTGTGTCTAAACACTGACTTTACTAATCCGGGTGTAAGTGCTGTGGAGCTGCTCCAGTGCAACCCAAGAGCATCCCTCGAGTCCTTTGGCTGGCTAGGCTCAGGGTGCAATGGGGCCACCACAACAACCACTGCATCAGACAACAAGCAGCTCCCTCCCAGAGGCTTGCTGGCAGTGTCACATTTCTGGTTATATTATTTATTTATTTTTATTTCAGGATTTTACCCCGCTCTTCTCAACCCCCGAGGGGGGACTCAGAGCGGCTTACAGCAGGCACAATTCGATGCCACATCAACAGCGTAAAACCCCAAACCCCACAACCCATTAAAACATTAAGGCATTAAAATACAATCCCTCAACACATCTACAATCATTCCAATTAAAACAGTATTCAACCCTAGAAACATTGACCCTCTTCCTCCCTCCCATTAAAATTCCGTTAATGGGTGTTCTGGTGTGACAACATCAGAAGGAACATTGCTGGTAAGCTGGAAGGGAGCTGCTTGTTGACAGTGCTGGTAAGCTGGAAGGGAGCTGCTTGTTGACATCAGTGTGTCCATTGGAAGTGTGAACAGCCTTCAATGCCTCCAAAATACTGAGTTCTTCTGCTGTGAATCCAGCTATGCATCACCAGGATATCCTACAGAAGCTGAGTGATGAGTCTACTTTATTTTGGCTGCATTTAAAGGGCCCAAGATGGAAGAGTGCTGCTGACAGATACAGGCTGCATTGCTTTTGGAACATACACAGTTATATCAATCTCCTCCCACTTCTCATAATTATTTGTAAGAAATCTACATCACTGGCAATCTGTTTTTGGAAAGCGTTCCAGGCTGCTCAGTGAAAACCTAATGATTTAATCAGCCAGATCAAGGGACAGAATAATTCTACTCTCTTATGTTTTGGTCATATCTCACCTGGAATCTTGTGTTCATTGTGAAGTACTGGAGTTTAAGGACATCAATAATGTGAACTCTTTCCAGAGAAAGGAAACAGAGATGGTAAAGGATGTGGAAATCAAAGCTCATGAAGAATAATTGAGGGAGTTGGATATGTTGTTTACCCTAGAGAAAAGAAGAGTGATTGGCGATATAAGTATCTGAAGGGCTATGATGTAGAAGATTGAGTGAGTTTGTTTTTGGCTGCTCTAGAGGATAGAGACCCAAGGCATTGAACTCAAATTACAAAAAATGAAATCTGACTATACTTTAGGAAGAACTTCCTGATGATAACAACCATTTGACAGGAAAACAGATGGACTCAGAAAGTGGTGAGATCCATCTTATGAGCTTTTAAAGTGGAAGTTGAATCCTGCAGTGAAAAGGGAATTTGTATTAGATGGCTGTTAGGGTCTTCTCCAGTTTTATACTTGTGCAACCATCCTCTGAATACAAACATTACTCACATGTTCTATTTTGCAATGAACTTAACATCCAGCATCAGTTGGACTCAGAAGAAGTATTAAAAGCACGTATAAGCTTGCCCTGGCATTCTGTCTCTTCTATATTGTTTATATAATGGATAAGTGAACGATAAGCAGTGGAGATGCAACCTAGATAGACACTGGATTTACAATGCAATTATTGGAAATTGAGTGGGGCCAGGTCTGTTTGCTATACAGAAACTTGTTATACAACTTCAACTGTCATGATGCCAAAGAACTGAGCCATGGCAGATGAAGTGGTGTCAAACTGCAGTAATTCTACAGTGAAAATGTAAAAACTGTGGTTTTTCCACTTTTAATGATTTTAATGGTTTTTAATTGGGATTTTAAAAATACTGATTATATTTAATCTGGTTTTAATATTTGTATATTTGTATATTTTACATTGTTATGCTGTTGCTTTTATGTTAAGCTGCTTTGAGTCCCCTTCGGGGGAGATAAATCAGGGTAATAATAATAATAATAATAGCACCACTAGATTCAGCTTCCCTCAGCCATGAAACGTAATGTTTGACGGGCCTTGTCTCAGTGTTACCTATCTCACATAGTTCTGAAATTGAAATACAGGAGAGTACACCATGTACCTGCCCTGACCTCCTTGAAGTTAAAAATATCTAAAATATATTGTCCATTGTGTTTCCATATGCAGTCTGCCTGCCAGTGAGCTCCATATTAGTTATGAAATATTATTCACTTTCGTGTTGACGTTATATAATTTTGTAGTCCAGCAGTTGGCTTGGGAAGTTGAAATAGTTGTTGACAGTGTCTGAAGGGATGTCATGTCTGACCAGTTCTTTTGGTAGATAGGAAACCATGGATTGTGTTACAGAAGAGAAGCTGGCAACTAGTTCACTGCCATCTGTTTAATGGAAGGAGAGTTTTAATCTGTTGTTGAGCCTTATACACATTTGCTGCTGATAAAAGAGAAGCAGAGAGGAAGAGAGAGGGAAAGATTATTTTTCCCTTCGGCCCATTCACACCACACAAATTTAGAGCTATTATTCCAGTTTAACTACCATATTCCATCCTATGGAATTTGGAGGTCTGTAGCTTGATGCCATACTGGCTAAGAGTTTTAAATGCCCTTCCCCAATTTCCACAGGATGGGAAGCATGGCAGTTAAAGTGGAATAATAGCTATATTACATAGTGTGAACAAACTCCCAATGTGTGAAATCTAGACCTGAGAGAGGCATAATGCTGGATAAAGAGTATTATAATTTTAACATAGCCTAATCTTTCAACATAGGCTAAAATCCAGCAAATATTGGCAACTTCTGTTTTTTCCCCCTCAAAGGAACTTTTTGCAGGAAATTAATGGAAGTAATATGACAGTTCTGCTGGGTGGAATAAGGCAATGGGGCACAATAAAGCGCCTTTTGACTATGTTCAAATACCATTCCATTGAAATTAATGGGGCTTATGGATTGAACATCCATAATCAAAAGAAAATATTTTTAAAGCTTCCCCCCTTTATAATTTCCCAGCTTGTTTTCTTTTTTTCTTGTGCCTTTTGTAGGAAAAAGAATTAATCTGTTTTCTTGGCTTTCAGGTATCTTGTGTGTTCCAGGAAAACTGTTAGATTAAAGGAAGAATATTATTATCCAGCAGGCTCTTAAAAGAACTGGGAACATTAACATTCTGATCCTTAATCTGTTTCTTGATAGTAAGCTCAATTGATTTTAATATAATGAGTGTGATCTAGACAAAGTTAGATTCTTTTATGTCCCATTGATTTCCATGGGGAAGACTGCACATTTAATTAACTCATGCAAGGAAGCAGTGATCATTTTCTACCCTCTGGGCCATGGAAGACTTAAATGTGTTTGCCTGCATGAAAATTGTCCTCAAATACATCCATTTCAAGGCTATGCTTGCTTATTTGTATAACCTAGTAAGCTCAAACCAAATAAAGGTGTATAAACATGCTGCTGTCCTATGTAGTCTATACATTCAAAGTAAGATTTCATAAGAATATAGTGTGAGGATGCAATGTTTTACAGACTTAGCTTAAGATGGTTCCTGTTCTTTGCTTCTGACATTTTAAGGTGGCACATTCTGCTTTTTGCATTTTTAAGGCAGTCTTTTTAAAAAAGATTTCTTGAGGAAGTTCATATAACTGTAGTTAGAACCAGTCCCTTCATCTATGCAGAGTGTTAAACCTATGTTCTTGTTCATAGCTTTGTCAATAAGTAATGTATGTCCAAGATGCCTCAATTCCATACCAGTCACTTTGAAATCAGGTCTGGGAAACCTCTGTCCATGGGTCTTGTGTCTGGCAAAGATGATGGGTATCAGTTGATCAAATTAAAATAGATACCTTTTGACACTTAAAAAGGCCAAAACTTCATTAGTTACATGTGAAGAGGTTAGTCCAGAATGGGATGGAGTCCATTTGTTAGCTGATCAGCCTGCTGACACCTCTTTGTATAAATTGCCTTGATGGGTAGACATGGAATGACATATATGGAAATCCAAATAGGTGGAAGCTAATGTTTGGATACCCTGCTATCAGGGAATGAGTCAGAGCCAAGAATCATAAACTGAGTAACTTTGGTTGCATTTACCCAAGGTTCCATAAATGAATCAGGTCACATGCCAGCAATATGGAAGCTATGACATATCAAGATTAAAATACAATAATGCACTCAACTCAAGAGTATCTACACACTTCAAAGACTTCAAAGATGGACTCCCATGGAGCCCATCAAATGACACAGGATTACTTCCAGTGGTTTCTTATGGGACCTCACGACGTGTAGAAATGAGAGGGTTTCAAAGACAGGCAGAAATTGACTCCACTCCTTTCCCTGCACATAGAAACTTTTAAAAACTAGGATTTTTCCTTGGGATGGGAAGGTGTGGATTTGTCAGATTACTTTGTGATGTTTCAGTGTGGGTGTTCATGTGGGCAGTTTGCTAATGTTCCTTCTGTTTCCATTAGTGATTTAAAGAAGGTGTGGGTCCCACTGAAAATGTTTTAAAAGTGTGCCTATGTTCTTTAATGTACAGGCTTCGGGAAAATGAGCCCATGGAAAGTGGTGTTTCCAAAAGGATGCCTGGTTTGTTGTTTTTTATAAAAGAAATGTGCTGGTATCCTTGAAATGGTTGAGCTGGAAAGGGGAGGAAGTGGTCCTGTGAGGGTGAGAAAATTCTCCATCTTCTTTAAAGATGGCCCCCATGAGACAACACGCAAAGAGGATGATTCCACCTGCTCCCCCCTCCTTTTGTGGGAGGAAGTCATTTGATTGTTCTATATGTAGACTGTAGCGTTTATGAGAAGTACTTATAACACAGCAGTAATTTTCTGTATCTTATTTGACTCTGTTCCCATCTCCACCACTATGTAACTGCAAATGCTTGATGCTTGTATATTCCCTCTTACATTTGGGCAAGTAATTTGTAGTCCACAAAAACTCTTGCTAAAATGAAACTGAGGAAGTTCTAGCCTATGTGTTTCTAGTTTTTCTCTGAAGAAAGAAGTTTTGATTCTTAGGGTTTTTTAAAAAAAATAAAAGAATATGGATAACATTCCTCTCTATCAAAAAGGGTACAACAATTTCAGTCCTTAGGACTATCTGTTTGGAAGACAATTGTTAAAGAATAGGTGTTATAATTCAAAACCATCCCGAAAACGCTTTGAAGTTAATAGTTCTTCTATCATTTTAACAGCCATTTAAAAGTCTGTTCTTTGTATCCACTCTGGTAATACAAAACATTGATTTTTAAATAAGAAAAACAAAACAAAACCAGCCAACCTAATTATTTTCCTCGTGCTTCTCCTGTGTTTGGATAGTTAACGATGAGTACACTCATACGTTGTAATTTAAGGGGGAAAAATCCTTAATTTCCCAATAAAATATACAGTATAGTAAAATGAATAATGTAGGTTGTGAGAATGAAATAGTATTCAAATTTCCTTGTTTCTACTTTATTTAGTTAATGATTTGGGATGGCTCAAATGTTATTGTCTGATGTAAATGGTTAATTCTTTATTTATAATTGTCAAGGATCTGTAATCATCACATGCCAAAAAGCACTGTGAGAAAACTTCTTTGATGGAGTGAATTGTCATGTACAGTATCTCCAAGGAAGAGATTTTCAATTCAAATGAATATATGCATGTCATGGATAAGCCACAATTTATTTGGAGGTGGAAGGGCATTTAAACTTCATCTTCTTATAAAGTTTACTCCTTCAGGTCTGTTTCACACTTCCATGAGAATCAAGAACTGGTGACTGAAAAATAATAACCAACTTCTGGCTTGTCTTGAAGGTGGTATGACCTTCAAGGACTCACACATGCACACAGACGCACATTCTTGTCTCTGTCAGACAGTTTGGCATGTTTTTAAAGAGCTAAGCAAAACCCTGCAACATCAATTTGACAGAGATGACAGTGGGACAAAAGAAAATACTCTGAACGCCATAGTAAAAAATGCCTCTCATACTACCGCCAACTGTTTGGAAATGTCTGCGGTCTGACTAATCTTAGGATCCATAGAGGATTATAAGGGAATAGACACAGTGATACTTCTATTGTAATATTCTTGCAATTACAGGTGCACAAATAAGGTGTGCTCCCAATTTCAACCAATATTCTGAAGTAGCAGTTGAGCTGGCAGGTTTTGAGCTGGTCTCTGAATACCCTGTGGAAGTAATTTGATTTGCTCTAATTAACAAGTGGCTATAGCCCTCTTCACAAAGTTGTTCAAAGAGTTAGAAAAAAATGACAGCGCATATTGCTTCTATAGAAGTTCACTATATAAAAGCCAGCTGGTCAAACTTTCTATAATCTGGAACCAATACTAGTTTAATAACAGGAAGACTAGTGAGAAAGAGGAGAAGTAGGTACCATAGCTCACTCCATGTCCAGTCAGCCTGAATCCTCTTTGGCCCTTACCAGGAGTATTGCCCTTGTTACTGTAGCATGCAGCCAAAAACTCCAGAGGGCTCCTGGCCACTCCCAGGCATCTTTGCTGGCATCAACAAAGGTGTCTGTGCAACCAAGAAGAAGTATGAGGGATAGTGGACTACAGGGAAAGGGGATGGTGATGTCCAACCATGTGGAGTGGACCTGTTCAAATTTTGGAATTGCACACTTGCTGCATCAGGGACCCACTGAAACAGCACATTTAAGCAAAATTAAGGGATGTAAGAAGTTTGGGGCCATAAAATGCAATGTGAGTATGTGTCCAGGACAGGGATGGTAATAAAGGCTATACTGAATGTTTCCAAGGACTCTGTGTGGTCCCTGGGCTTAACAATAATCACTTCTGAGTTTCCTGTTTTACATAATGATAGCTAATGACTTGGGATCCACTATGGAAAAGTAGTGCATGCTCATCAAGAAAGTAAAATTGTTTCAGAAGCTTGGAAATAATCACAGATTGACACAGTTGTAGCTTTTATTCTTTGCCTTTTCCACGAGGACTTCTAACTGGTTGGGGAGACTATCAGCATTTCTCCAAGAGGCACACAGTATTGCTGTTTCAGCTCTGATAAAACAGTACATTCCCCAAACAGAAGAAAACCCCTGAGGGAAAAATGTATATCCCATGTGAAAAATGAGAAACTGAAAGGCATTTGTTGTGAGATACACAAGAGAGAGAGTTGTGATAAATGCTTCTCTGTTTCTAGTGGCATGAAGCCATATATGAGGGAGTTACATTCTCTTTCTGGCAGAGAACCTTCAAGTACCATAATTAAATGCATGCTTTCCTCACTGAATATTTTCTAAAATAATGCAATTTTTTTACAGCTAAGTAACTTGAAACAAGTGACATTTGTAGATGTATCAGCAAACAAATTTGTCTCAATTCCAATATGTGTGCTCCGGATGTCAAGTTTGCAATGGCTGGATTTGAGCAGCAATAACCTCAGAGATCTCCCACAAGATATAGACAGGTCACTGTCTTATTGTCTTTTCAGTAGCATTTGTTTTTTTGTATGCAATAATAGCTCAACATAATGTCTACATTTAAAAGTGGGTGGGTACAAAGCAGGAATGTAAAATTGCTTTGTTTCCTATATTGGGAAAAAAGTGGAATAAAAATCAAGCAAATCCTATTTAGTCCTCAAGAGATAGAGTGAGGAATATAAAAAAGTTTTCTTTCTACTGGTTTACATGAGTTTGTGCAAAAACATTGAGCAGAACTCCAATATTTTTGTGCAGAAAGCATTATGTTTTGCATAAAAACATTTTTGCATAAAAAACATTGACGAAACCCCACCAAAATGAGGGGGAAACCAAGAAAAAAGTACAGATCTTTACATTCCTTTTTATAGATGGAAATTTTGTGATAGCTGACAGTTTTTATTGGGGCCTTCCTCTACCACATTTAGTTTCCTCCATACAGTTGTTTCTCCCTCTTGAGGGCTATAAAGACATCTCCACTGGCAGTAATGGAGTGGGTGGAGGAGGGAAAGGAAAGTTTGGAAACAAAATAAAAGGGAACATTTGGGATTGGGTTAGTATTCCTGTCCCCACAGATTGAGCTTGAATAGATCAAGGCCCCACATTCTTGCATGTGGTTAAAAAAAAGAAAAACGTAATAGAATATTATCTATTTCATATAACAGTGCTTTATGACTACTATTTTACACACAAACATGGAGTGAAATTACACATATACGTATACACCTAATATATAGAAAGGTGAAGAAGAAGGAGAAGGAAAAGAAAAAAGGAAGACTCTTTTAATGCTAGGGAGTTGAAAGATTGGACAGGCTCTTTGCTAGTAACAAAGATACATCAGGTATTATATATTGTGCATTTACCTATTCCAATCTGCTAATCTTTTTAGGCTAGAAGAATTACAAACTCTTCTCCTGCAGAAAAACAAGCTGACTTATCTTCCACACGTTTTACTCAACCTGTCAAAACTCAGTTTACTGGTTGTGAGTGGTGACAGTTTGACCCAGATGCCCACAGCTCTCTGTGACTCAAGCAGAGGTATAAAGTAAGTAAACATCTTGTAATCCCTCCCACCTAAAAGCTTTCTAATTACCCTTTGTATGGGATCTACTCATTTGACTTCTGAAATAAATAGAATTGATTATTGCACATGTTTCACATACATTCATGTTATACATATACTATCAATATTGTTCAGGGTGGGAGGGGAAAAGAATAATACATTAAATTGAAAAGATCTCTCACAAGTTATTGATTGAATGTTAAAATAGCAACTGTAGTTCAGTATTTACAGTTGTTTTCCTTCAGCTTCTGATGATTCCAAGGTGAAGCTATTATAGGGATTTCTTGGCAAAATTTAGTTATAGAAAATTTGCCATTGGCTTCCTATTAGTTTGTTTAAGGTCCTCTGATGAGCAGTGGAGATTAAAATCTTGATCTTCTAGAAGTCTAATAGTACACTACAGTGACATTTTAATACAAGGCTTATGCACAATGTGATTTAAAAACCCCCCAGATATCCTGTGTACTTGCTGGTGGATTCTGAGCTGATAACGACTGATCTGGAAATGGACCTTGGGCTAGCTACAGATCCCCCAATGTCAATTATGACCCAATGCATTGCAAATTTAGGCAAGGAAAATTCCATGTGGACTGGAAGTGACAGAGCCAGATTCCTGGGCACTTTCCACAGACAATAAAACCACTTAGAACAAGTTAAGCAGCATTAAACTGAGCAAACAAATCATACCTAGATTGAATTTCATCTTATTGACCTATATCTGACCCAAATCCAAGAGGATGTTCAGAATAGCCATTATTTCACTAGGAAAAGAGAGACAAAGTTGAAGATCATCTGAATACTGATGACATCTCATTCCATGATGCCCAAGAAACCTTTTCAGTGATGTAAATGTTAAAAAAGGATAACATGGATTGTCCAGCAGGAAAACCTTTTAATTAGTGATAGAATCATGGTTCAGACAACCTCCCCATAACATTGTTGTTCAAGGTAGTGTTCATTGATTGGGCAGATAGTACACAAACTGTTTACATGGTCCATACATGGTCCATAGCAGATGGAAAATGAGTATATAATGAACCACATATCTACCCAGGGTTCTACATGTGTGCTGCCACAAAACCACTTCTGAATTAGCATTTATTGTTGCTAAAGTCCTTTGGGCTACATGCCTGTGAAGAGAGAAGCTAACTTATGCCCCCAGATAACCTGATTTAGCTCCATAACCAAATAGCAAGAACAAAAAATTTATGGGGCAGTAAATCACTTGTCACAAAGCAAGGAACAGTCTGCTCATGATAAGTATTGTATAACACTTTCATGCTAATATTTCATCTTGCAGATTTATAAGCCTCAAGGATAACCCTCTTGAAACAACCTCATTTCAAGAGATTGAAGAAATAACAGAAAGTGACCGTGATCGTGAGCTGTTTGAAAAGGAATTTATGAAAGCCTACATTACAGACCTGAAAGAAAGAGGTGCAAACACATATATAAAGGGGATAAAAACTAATTTCCTTTCAATTCTAATGTGGCAGAAACTAATTTCCAGCTGATTTTCAGAACACATCAGGAAAACACTAGTCAATTATAGTACATGAGTTCATATGGGCATTTCATAAAGAATCCAGAGTTCAGCACAGAATAAGGATTTATGGAATTAGTGAACAATACAATTTCTTAAAGTGTCTACATCTATACAAAGACAGATAGGGAAAGGAATATAAATGAGGAAAAAGAATGAGAATAAGACCTCTGTTCTCCCCTCATTAAAATTTTCTTTCAGTCCTCAAATTTCTAGCATCAGAGTAACTTAAATATCTGTGGAGCCTTTGGAAATAGGCTGCCCCTTCGGGGGGAGAAGGGCGGGGTAGAAATGCATGAAATAAATAAATAAATACAGTTTGGTCAGCCAAAGAAAAGGGGCACGCAAAGGTATCCCAAGGGAATGTGAATGCAGCAAATGCAAAAGCAATAAATTTGAAGAAATTTCAGTGCCCCAATCTGTTTTGTAGGAACATTTAATAGGAAGGTAGATAAAATCCACTTCTAATTTTTACATAGCAAAAAAGATGTAAAAGGAAGAGGCAGAGTGTTAAGAAACCAGTGTTTAAAAATGTCCCACCCTATCCCTGAATGGAAAGAAATGTCAGTATAGGGTGATTCCATATTGTTCAGCAGTTATCCTGGTGGCAGGTTTAATAGGAAGGGAAGAACAGATTGCACTACACAACCTGCTAACCAATTTACTTTTCTGTCCTATAGTCCATTTTAACTGCCATAGCTATCCCTGCTGAATTCTGGGATTTATGGTTTCATGGGACACTAGAGTTCTCTGGCTGAGAATTCTCAATGCTTCACCCTGAACCACAAACCCCAGAATTCCATAGAACGGAAGCATGGAAGTCATAGGGAGGAGGGAGCAAGCTTGTTTTCTGCTGCCCTCGTGACTAGGACATGGAACAATGGCTTCAAACAACAGGAAAGGAGATTCCACTTAAACATTAGGAAGAACTTCCTAACTGTGAAAGCTGTTCAGCAGGGAATGTGCTGGAATGTGGTTGAGGCTTCTTCTTTGGAGGCTTTTAAACAGAGGCTGGATAGCCATCTGTTGGGAGTGCTTTGAATGTGATTTTCCTGCTTCTTCGCAAAGGGTTGGAATGGATTGCCTACAAGGTCTCTTCCAACTCTATGATAACTATGATTCTGTAATCATAATACTGTAATTGTGTAGTGTGAACTGACTACACAATTACATTTACTAATATTAAAGCCATGGTTTGTTTCTTTAGCCGTTGATTTCTAACTCTTTGTTATGTTAGACAAATTGGTACACCACTTGCAATTTGAATCAATCAATCAATCAATCAATGATTTATTGAATGATATCCCTGTGTTTGCTTTCATGGTTTAAAAGGCATCAGTGGGATTAAATTTATATATATATATATATATATATATATATATATATATATATAACAAATAAAAATAACCCATCCTCAGATACTAAAATACCAAAAATAGAAAATAATCTCGTAATATTACCTCTCCATAACTTCCCCTTATCCCTGTATCCTCCAATAAAGATACAAAGTACACAAAAACATTAAAAAACACAACTGACGGATATTTCTTTTTGAGTATTTTTGAATTGCCATGTGCCATAACCACAAACCATGGCTGGTTTTAGAACAGCTCATTCACTATAGTTGAAGTAAATTTTTACTCCAAGTTGGAGCAGCTGAAGGAAGGATTTGAGAGCTATATCACACAATGGCAACGTGAAGCAGACATTTCAGGGACAATAAACAGGAAGGTTATGCGTATAATTCTGTCAAGCCAAGAACAACCACATATGGCATTTTAAAATCTTTCTATCCTGTGCAAAGGACTCTGCCCCCCCAGTTAGTTGTTCTTGAGAGACAAAAAGTGGGATATAAATAAACATAATAAGAATAAGAATTGATTGCATGGCCCATTATAGGACTTCACCACATTAAGCTGGGAAGTGTTTGAAAGAGGGGACGGGAGGAGAGTTGTGTCTGACTCCATTTAGTTTTAAAAAGGTGCTTTCCCTACTTGTTACTACATTGATTTACTTTTCAAGTGCACTCAACTTTTTGGGAGATATTAGGCCCTGCCCACCACCCCTCAGTGTTTTTTTTTCTTCTTCTTAAAGAAACCTCAGTGTGTCCCTTTGGGAGTCTGCCGAGAAGAGAGGAGGGAGGGAGGAAGAAAGAGCGATTAGGGATTTCAGTGTTATTTCTGGCATGGGGGAGCGGGGGGCACAAACTCTGCAACTTAGCTGTATGTGTTCTGGGAACATAGGTGCACATACATTGTATAATACTTTCATAATCATATACAAACAAATTACTAGGGGATACTTGCATCATTGCATAATGGTAATCAGGCTTTGAAGCTGCAAGGCTATTCAATGCTAATCAGGCTCACCAATTGCATTATTCCCTCTTGCCTCTGATAAGTGGGGGGTCCATCTATAGTGTAGGGCTCCAGCTACACTGCCATATACTCTAGCTTCTGAATCCCAAAGATCTGAATGCTTGCATCATTGCATAATGGCAGTCAGGCTTTGAAGCTGCAAGGTTATTCAGTGCTAATCAAGGTTAGCACTGAACTACATTCTCACTTCCCACAGAGAACGCCTGCCACCGATGTGGGTTAAACTTCAGGGAATAATGCTTCTGGAACATGGCCAGGCAGCCCTGAAAGGTGCTAGAGGTTGATTGAACTCAGTAGGGCTTATTTCCAAGGCTTTTATTTTTTTTAAAAAAAATGTAAATGGTGGCGACAGAACTTTTCCTGACCAGGGTGGGTGTTTTAGCTCCTCCCACAACTTCCCCTCCCACATTTTCGACTGGGAGCAACAAATGCTAATTCATTAGAAATCTAGCAACACACACACACACACACACACACACACACACGGAGAATTGAGAAAAATCTATTTCCTCACCTTATTCTGGTGCGTTGAAAAAGACTGCTGCCCCCTATGTTTAAAAGACTGCTAAACTACACTTTAACCCAAACTAATGTAGTAACCCCAGTGGATGCCCAGACTTTAAGTGTAGAATTCAGTGGAATTTAACTAATGTGGTGAAGTTTGCTCCAAAAATATAATGCATCTTTATATACACTATGGAGACGACAGGACTTTCAAGATATGTTTTATTTTAAGATTCATGCTATAAAAATAGTGCTTAGATATTAGTGAAATAATTCATGCAAAATTGGTTGTAGACTTTGGGCATAAGGTAAAGGGTGTGTTAGAAAGATGGCCTAAAAACACTTATATAACTATTATCAGTCATCTATTAGCATTCACTGATTTTAAAACTGCTAAAATTTGTCTTTTTTAAAAACTTTCTTTTCACAGAGACGGTTCCTTGCTATACAACAAAAGTATCACTTTCTGTCCAGATATAAGACTGGAATTCATACATTGCTGGAGATACTGAAGAATTAATTGTGACAAAATGAACAGGAAACATCATCACAGTGTGCAAAAAGCACTTGAAGAAATTAAGAAAAGCCCTCTATCACTATGGCATGCATAATGAATAACGGTAGTTTCCGATAACCAGACTGTCATGTGGTTTATGCAATCTTCATGTGAACCGTGGCTGCTTTTACCTTAACGAATGGTTTCTTGGATGAAAGTAGTAGAAGAATTTAGTCATGTGATTTACTCCAATTTCTGTAGACCAAACAGTAGGGATTGTTGAAATTCTTAATGGCCTTGTTATTGTGATATTGTGATAAAGTTATGGCTGATCATTTTCAGGATTAATGTAACGGTGGCATCCAGTTCAGTCTTTTTTTACACAAAAAGGTTGCATAAAAAAGACTGTACAAGTGGTTTACGCAATGTCTTGCACAACCATTTCAGAATAGCATAATTCAGGCTCAATTCCATCAATGGGTTTTTTCCCTGCTAGCCCGACATGAATGTTGGCTATAGGCTCACTTTCTATATGAGCTATTGGTGTACATGGAAGGGATACTTTTAGTGACATAGACACAGTGGACAATGACAAATGTCCCATTTTTTTCAACAGGATGTCTGTGGTTGCTGTTGGGGGAAGGGGATGGAAGGAGGGAAGTGACTTGCTTCTGGGGATGGTGACCTTTATCCTTATGTGATTTGAGAGAGAGAGAGAGATGCAGAGAAACCTCATCATCATCATCTCTCTCAAATTGAGAGGTAGTTGCAGTACCTACCCAGTTGACCCTGACTTGTTCAGGCCCGGATTAACCCCTTTTGGTGCCCTAGGCCACATTTTGGAATTACGCCCCCAAACCAACCTCTACCGCACCCCCACCTCCTTCTCTTCCTCACTGCGCAAGGAGGAGGTGGACGGAAGCTCCACCCCCGGTGCCATCAGCGGCCCCAGGGGCAGGGCTTCCCTCCGCCTCCTCCTCTTCGCGGTGCACCCTCCTTCCTTGAGTCAAGGAAGGATGGTGCGCGAGGAGGAGGAAGGGAAGCCCTGCCCCCGGTTCTGGCAGCAGCCCCAAGGGCAGGACTTCCTTCCGCCTCTTCACAGTGCGCCCTCCTTCCTTGACAAGGGGGTGGGGGCAATGGCGAGGGGGGGCGCCATTCCCTCCTCCCTTGCCCCCTCGCAGCGCTCTCCCCCCACCCTAACCCGAGAGAGAGAGAGAGAGAGAGAGAGAGAGAGAGTTGCATTGCGGTTTTATTTCAACATTTTTTGGGGTCGATTGAATTGCCATGGCCTAGCGTGGCCTAGGGTGGCCTTATGGGTAATCCGGGCCTGGACTTGTGTGCTTCTATTTAATTCCTGGAGCAACAATCCTCAGGCTGCTGCCAAGTGTGGGTGGATCCATTGGTAGGCATGCCACTATGCTCTATGCTTGCCTCCTAGTATCTCAGCCTTGCTAGAATCCAGATATAATTGATCATTTTGAACCCATATGATAAATGAGGTACTGATTCCCATGAGGACTCTCCCATACCGCTTTTACTACTGCTTTAGTGGTAGAGTCACCACAGGGACTTCCAGTCTGAAAGCAGCCTTAGCTAATAACACATTTACTGTAACTGTATCCTAGAAGAATCCCTTATGGTACGCTTGTTCATATTTGCTGATTTGTTGAATTTGTATCCCACCTTTCTCCCCAAATGGGTTTCAAGGCAGATTATAATCATTTAAAGAGATTTTACTAAACATTAATGTATATAACTTAAAAGGATTTGAATATCATTATTCTTAAAACTTGTTTAAAGACAATTTAAAAAAACACTTAAAAACATAGCTTCAACAAAACATTAAAACAACAGCACACCATTTACACATGCACACACCAGTGCTCCATAATTAAACCCCCCAAATACTGCCTAAATAAAGCTCTGCACTTCCAAAATTTCCTTGCCACATGCATCCATACAGTGGAGATATTCGACAGAAATAAAGGCTTAGGTGAAGAAACCAGTGTATGGCTTGGGTTTCTCTCTGTTTTCCTCGCCTCCACCTTGATCCTTGTCACAGCATCTTCAGTCCTTTTCCAGATATCAGACAACATTTGAAATTCAGGATAATTAAAAATAATTGTGCAGAATGGCAGAACCACGAGAGAGATGAATTAAAACAGGACAATCAAGCCAAGATTGTACATAGTTGAATCTTGAACAGCTACTGAAGTTTCAAATTTCCTTTCTGAAGGGTAATTGCATAGTTTTTGAACCTCCTGGACTGGTATGGGATTCAGCTGAAGGATGCTTGCTAGCAGAAAATGTACTGCTGAATATTTTTTTAAGAACAATAGCTAAAATTGCTAACAAACTAGAAGAAACTGGCTTAAAGATTGCTAACTGAACAAAACTTGTATTTCACAGCAGATTGAGTGACAAAAGTCAGCTGATACAGGGTTTTTTTTTTAAAAAAAAAGCAAAGAGATAGGTATTGTCCTAAAGTGTGCATATGAAGCAGAGCCCAGAAGGCTAATTTTAAGATGAATAATTATAATGAAACGTAAACCCACCCATAACTGAGGAACATTAGAATGCTGGTCTGGCTCCCAGGGGAGATAAAGGTGGCAACTTAACAGTCAGTAACCTTAAATCCAATGGTGAGGTGGGAGCTCTCTTGAAAAACACACTTTTCTACTTCATCACACTTGAGAGTGAATACACTTTAAATCCGGTTTCTGCCTCCTGCAGAATTCTGGGGCTTATAGTTTAGTGAGGCTGTTAAAGGTGCCTCCCTAAACTACAAACCCCAGAATTCCGCAGGAGGCAGTGACCGGATTTAAATTAGTTTAGAGAAATGCAACTGAAAAGAGCTCAGGAAACACATTTCAGGTTTCAGAAGCTATAGTAGTATTTTAAACTAAGCACTTCCATTGGTCTCGATAAAAGAAACACAATGGGTTTTTGTTAAAAATATTTTTATTTTGTGGCAAATGTTGGAGCCGTAAATTCATTTTTATTTTTGAAATTTTATTTGTATTTAACCTATTTGTATAGTATATGTTTGGCTTCTAAAACGATTCTGTTCTGCACAGTATTTTTTCCATTCAATAAATAACTTACGTTGACGTATTGTGAAGTTCATTCATACATTTTCCATGTTAGGAATGTAGGCAAATAAAAAGTTTTATTGCTCATACATTTTATCTCAAATGTTTTGATGTTTTATCATCCTTGTGGGAGGCTTCTCTCATGTCTCCGCATGAGGAGCTGGAGCTGATAGAGGGAGCTCATCCGCGCTCTCCCCAGATTTGAATCTGCAACCTGTCGGTCTTCAGTCCTGCCGGCACAGGGGTTTAACTCACTGTGCCACCGGGGGCTCCATCATCACAATGATTAAGACATTAAAAGACAATATTGCAAATATACATCTTTGACTCCCTCCTACAAAAAGAAACTGCAAAGTTTGATCATAACATCTAGGGAGGTTTATTTCTCTGCAGTATTCAGGAGCAAGACAGGAGAAAGCTGTGTTCTACATCAAGAAGTTTTCCAAAGGTAATAGTAGTTAGAGAGTCCCATATGAAGATGGTAGGGCATAGGTATGTGTTCATAACAAGATAGGAAATTCCTTGGGAACCATGACTCCCAGGCATTGAGGTCTTCAAAACCGACTTGTTTAACCTAGAAACAATTCTAAACCAGCCCAATGGAGCTTGTTTTTTCTTCTTCATTAATAAATTGGACCATCTTGGACCACACTCTGATGTTGCTTGGCCACACTTCTTAGGTTTTGTCTGTGAAATTTGGAGGATATGCCATTCTTGTATTAATCTAATAATCCTACAGATTTTGAATGGCATCCTCTATCTGTATATTTATTTTGAATTTTAGACACGTTTTCTATCACAAGAAAATGACTTCAGATACTCTGGTTAGTTTTCAGGTAACAGTAGCTATTTTGGTCACGTCTGAGAAAAATAAAAATGTTTATTTTAAAGGATTGCAACTGAAACAATAGCTGACTAGTTGGGAATTCAAAAAAATTGTGAACAGTTCATTGTTTCTAAAATGCCATTTCCCAGGCTTTGCTTAGGAGAAAGTAACAGTAGGAGCTCTATGCAAACAAATTCATAATTGTTTTGTTGATCACCATGGTGTTATTGAGCAAAACCGAAACACCTGTTGATATACTGTAGGAGACAATTAAAAATCAGTATAACTCCAGCAGTGAGAGATATTTGCCATTTGAAGCTATCACTTAAACAAAAATATGCAGATGCACATACTCTTGCCAATAAAACTTTGTTGTCCCAAACAGTCAAAAATAAAGATAGCAAAGACTTTATTATCTTTAAGATAAAGATTTCATTGTGCAGGCTTGTTCAAATGTTTGGAGAGTTAGCAAAATCAAAAACTCCAGGACTGGTATTTAAATGCTACCACCTTACTCATCAGTGCTATGTGGGAAAGAGTTTGCAAGTAAGACATAGGACCCATCCAGACAGGCACAAAAGCAGGAACCTGTCTTGGTTTTACTGGAGGTGTCCAAACGGTACCTCCGGTAAAACTGAATTAATTCAGAACAAACCAGGCTTCCCTGGTGGAAGTGGGGACACAAATCCGCACCAAACCAAGTTTTTAAAATCCAATTTGGCATGGATTTTGGCGCTGTTTGGAAGCACCTATAGAGTGCATCTACACTGTAGAATGAATGCAGTTGGACACCATTTTAATTGCCATGGTGCAATGCTATGAAATCAAGGGAGCTGCTATTTTAAAAAAGTTTTAGGCCATCCCTGTCAAAAAGTGCTTGTGCCTCAACAAACTACAAATGCTAGAGTTCTATAACATTGAGCCTTGGCACTTAAAATGTCATCAAACTACATTAATTCTACAGTGTTCTCTCATTACTCTGTGGTTCGCTTCCCAAGGATTCGCTGTTTCATAGTATACACACACACACACACACACACACACAAGTACCAAGGGAACACTGTATACACAGATCTATAAACCCCACTTGCCAAAGTGTCATTGGCGAGGAGTGCAGAGAGGGCTGCCAAGGCAGCTTCTGCCAGGGCTTCTTCCTCCAGGGCCAGAGAGGGCCACTGCCAAGGGAACTTCCGCCAGGGCTTATTCCTCTGGGGCTGGAGAGGGCCGCCACCAAGGAAGTTTTTGCAGGGGTTTCTTCCTGGTTGCTCTTCCTCGGGTGACCAGATGAGAATCTGTGCTAGTGGGGAAGCAGGGAGGAAGGGAGAAGGCTGGCTCCAGAAAGGGGAGGGGGGAGGAAGGGAGGGGGAAAGAGAAGAGGAAGAGAGGGGGGAGGGGGAGAGGAGTGGGCAGAGCTATACTGTACCTATACAGTATAGCATCCCTACATTTCAGTTTTTCACTTATTGCGGGGGTTCCTGGAATGGAACCCCCACTATAAGTGAGGGAACACTTTATAGATGCACCCATGGAGATCCAGCATAGTGTAGTGGTTTGAGCACTGGACTATGACTCTGGAGGCTAGGATCTGAATTTCTTGATGACATTGTGGAAATCATATTCTCCCAGCCTCAGAAGTAAAGGAAAGTAAACCCTTTCTGAATCAATATTGCTTTAAAAAAAGACACCATAGAATTGCCATAAATTACTTAAGGGCCCACAACAGCAAGAAATATGCAAAAGGGATTCTGTAGCACCTTAGACACTAAAGTGAGAGAATTAAGTCAGTAGCATAAGTTTTCACAGATTAAGTCTACTTCCTCAGATGCAAGTAGCAAATTGGGTTATTGCTCATAAAATACCATTTTGAGTGATCAGTAATAGAGTTAGTTGGTTACTCCTATATTGAGAGGGTGAGAAAATTTAATTATATTTTCTTTCCTCTTGACCAGTGACATTTAAACACAATCTAGAACTTGGTATCTTTTAACTTTAGTGGGAAAAAAGAAGGTAAAGGCAAAGCATCGATTTATCATATGTGCTGACAGAATTTCATATGATGTGATTTGTTATAAATGGGCCTTTGGTACAGGTAGAACACATCAAGAGGGCAGGAAATGTGAAAATAGTTTGAGCTTCAGGATTTAATGCTTAATAGAAAGCTCCTAAAAGGAATTAGGGCAGGTAAGAGAATTGCTTTACTTTCATTAGGAGAAACGTCATAGTTTGGATCGGCATCTGTTCCATAAGCTCCAGCTGTTTATCTTTTACCTTTATTTCCTTAGACTTGTTTAATTTAAATCCACTTTGCCAACTTGCATGAGGACCAAGCTGCTGCTTACAAACCAGAGTAAACAACACTAACTGAAACACTAAATTCTTTCAACACAATTCTTCAAGATGAGTGCTAAAACAGTAAAATGAAGGCAACAATAGCAAACAAGCTTGTGCTAAATCAGCTTAATTGTATATTCCTATGCAAGACTTCTAAGACTAAACCTTAGAATGTACTATTACAAGTGTTGAGGTTTCTTATGAGTTGTTAATTTGTTGTTTTTTTAAAAAAAGTATTGTCACTTGCCACTTCTTATTGGAAGAGTAACATATTACATTACTTAGTGTTAGCAAATTGTATTTCAACATTATTTTTCTAACAATACATCTGAAAAGACAAAAATACTCTGACAAATATCTGAGTCAATGCTTTCACTAGGCAAAGAAGGGTATTGCTGCTATGATTTGATTCAATACTCAAACAACTTCACCATACTGCAATGTGTGTTCTTCTCATTGGTAAATATGACCCCATAGCTGTGACTCCAGGTGACATTGAAACCCACCAAGTCAGTTAGCCACCTGGAACAATGGAGGTCTGTTCTTCTGGGAATCAGGTGCTGCAGAAGTATATTACTGGCCACTGCCTACTGTTGAGCAAGTCTCCAATAAGCAGATATAGGGACCTATAACAGCAACAACAATTCTGTTAAATTGTGTTAAAGATGGGAGTTTATGTACTACTGAGATATTGAGCTGTATATATATTTGCAAATGCTCCACTGACTAAGTCAAAGCTATCCTTAAGCTCTTTGTCATTTAAGCTATTCGCAAGCAGAGTTAATTATCTGTTATTCTCCTCCATCTTAGGGTTCTGCACTGAGCTTATTTTCTCTTTGAGAGTGAGCGAAATTAACTGCTCTTGGAAGCTTTTTGCCTGTCCTTGCCATTTGGCGGTCGTATTGCAGCTAGACTGTGTTGTGTCTGGATGCATAAAAGCCTCCTTGTTATTTAGTTTCAATTTTATTTCTCCCATTTTATGGATTATTCTGAGGCCTTTTAGAAATGCATGCAAGGGGCAGGCTGATCATTTCTAATTTAATTGCTGTAGTTACAGCTGACTACGCTCAAAGGAAGTAACCATCTTTATCATGCTGCTGAAAATCTGTGTAATTGAGTTCTGCAACTACCTCTTGACTTTCTTGTTTTTGGTGTCTTGTAATTAATTTGTCTATTGAAGCACTAATTGCCTTAAGGCAATTATCATACATCTATGTTCTTTGCACTCCTTGGTGTACTGTTATTGTCAAAGAATGTTAATATATATCTACTCCTACTCTGACAAGACCTACTTCGTGCATGTTACAGATGTTAAAGATCCACTCTTCTTGTATCTCCTTATAGCAGAGGAAGACTTTCAGCATGTCTATGCTTTCTCTTCTAAAAATAAAGTTACACAGAAATAATCTGTTTTAACCTGCAAGCACATTATATTAATTAAGTATAAATTTATATTAATGAAAGTATACATTTATATGCCCGCTTATTTGTCGGAAATTGTCATTTTTATTTTGGAATATTCAAATGTGGCCCTTAAAGCTGATTTTTTTGCCATATGTTCGAATAGCTTTTGTGAATGGCAGAATATTGATTTCCTTGGTAAGGTTCCATGTAAGTAATGGCTTATGGCTTGCTGCATGCCTTTAGAAACATACTTGACAGTAAGCCACAATTGCACTTAATTCCAATGGTTGAAATATGTGCATTCTGACTGGATTTCTAAAATAATCTTGGCCTTGAAAAGTAGAAGGTATTATTCATTATGTAACAGCAACAGCAATTAAAATACTGTATCTCAGAATACTTGTCTACATAAGAAAATGACCTACTGCATTTGGAAATATGATTTTCATTAAAAGGATGTATCCAGATGTGGGGGAGAGAGTACTGCAGTTATGTGTCATCTTGAGACAACAGGAGTGACTAACAGTCAAAATCAGCTGTATAGCAAACAAACATATTGTACATGTTTGTTTTAGTAGCTGGCTTGGGCTGCCATTAAACTCCTTAAAGGTTAGGGACAGCACATTTTAAAGTTATTTCGATGTACATGTTGATGTACATTACTTTTGACCATTATTTGTCAACTTTCTTTGTAAAAACTCCATGGCTCCAATCCTAAATCTTTTTACTACTAGGGAGTTGGCCCTATTAAACCCAGTTGACTTATTTCTGTGTAGTGGATGACAGTGCTGTATAATTTCTAAATTCAGATATTATTTCTGGCAGCTTTCCTCCACATTCTCAAGATTTGGTTTGTAAATGTGAACGAGGAGCTTGCAAACATGAGGTGCAATAAATCAGGCAAACCTATACCGCTTAGAGCTCCGCAAATCTTGGAAGTTACTGTTACCGAGACATTTTACCTTCTGGCTCACACAGTCTACTGCTCACATGAGAGGATGGTTTCCATCAGTGAAGATGACTGCAGTTGTTTTCTGCATCAGATCCAGGGATGCAATCTATCAAACACTGTTCTTTGCAACTGCCTTTCATCCCCGTGGGATTTTCACACGAGTACCCTTCAGTATATTATGTCACATCACAGTACTTTTCTTTGTTTTATACTTTGAAAAGGATTGCTTGAAGAACATTCAGCCTTTCTGTAGAAATTCGGTGTTTTTAGAGCAATGCTTTTTAGGCCACAGAACTGGGGTTTTCTGGAAAACCTGAAAGCTCTCAGCTTTGGGGAAAAGGTAGGCTAAAAGTGAATTGCTATCCTACCATAGGAATAATGGGACTAGACACAACATATGGGATGAAATAAGGACAACCTTATTTTTTTCTTATCTAATTGTTTTTATGGTGATGAGCAAAACTAAAGGAGGGAGTAACCTAGTGTGGGAATGGTTAAAACAGTAGGTGCCACCCAGGCAACACCCTCCAGACTCCCTGAGGCGAAAGCACCATAGCCCCCAGAAGAACTCCTAAACATCAGAGTTGCTCCAAGGACAGATACAAACTGGAAAGCTGACCAGAAGATGTAAGCCATCAAGCTGCATGGCTCCTGGAGACGACAAAGGCCTAGAGATCATTCCAAGGACAGTAATTTTTCCCCAATCCCTAGATAGCTTGATCTACAGCAGTGGTTCTCAACCTGTGGGTCCTCAGATATTTTGGCCTTCAACCCCCAGAAATCCTAACAGTTGGTAAACTGGCTGGGATTTCTGGGAGTTGTAGACCAAAATACCTGGGGACTCACAGGTTGAGAACTACTGACCTACAGGATCAGTTCCAAATTCCAGTCCGCCACCAAAAGTGTGTCAAATTCTGCTCATCAACACTTTCCAGGAAGTGCACTCAATTCATTCCTTTCCCCCTGTGCTGCCAAATGTAGGGAAAAGGGGAGTTTCTGGTTGGACTGTATGGAGAATGGACCATTTTGGATTGGAGCTGGTCCTACTGTCCACAGTCATCTCAAAGTATGGGTCTGCCTCAGAGTTTTGCTGAAGCTCTGGAGCTTTCCTTAACTTTCAATAATACAGAATATAACTGGTTTAACTCATTTTACCTGCCACCTCATCACACAAGAGGTTATTGGCCTCTTGCTCCTCTTCAAGTTTGGGACCTCCCAAGTGCCATTACATTTTTTTTATATAGATGCCATATCTCAGTGTCTTCATGAAATCCAATATTTGAAATTGTTCCAAATTATGTCAAATTCCAATCTGGACTTGGTTGATGGGACAGTTCCCAAGACCAGATGCAGATGAACAGTTTCAGCAGGGAAATTGTCCATTTGTAAAACAGTCATATTGATATAACATTAAAATTAATCTTAGTTGAAATGAGCTTACTACTTAGAGGAAATGTTAATTGAAGAGTAAGGGCATGAAGTTGGGAAAAGAGGCCAAAATCTCTTTTTCTGACAAAACACACTGCTGTATATATAAACATACCCAATGTTTCACCAAGGCATCAAAGGTCTTTAATCTGGTTATTCATCTCCTTTTGAAAATATTATTAAGCAGCTTTACACTTCCCTGTAGCGTTCAGCAATATGCCCTGAATAGTTATGAGATAAAAAAAAGTTCAGCTATTCCAATTAATTTAATTTTTGTTGACCTAAGAGAGAACCTTATTTGCAATTAGTAAGAAGATTTTATTCATGGCAACATAAGCCGTTTCTTCTTCTGAGCAGCACTTTAACCCATAAGCCCATGACACACACAAAAAGAAGTAATGGTTAGAAAACCTGCTGAATTTTCCACCTCACCCCCCACTCACCACCCCTTAGGTTATTTTTTCCTTAATGTTTGCATAGCAGAACATATTCTGAAGTGAACTCATTAACTCTGTAGGTGGCCCTCATCTGAAAAGAAAAATTGCATACTTTCTAACACGGTTAAATAAAAGAACAATAAGAGACTTGCTGTGCTAGTGTAAATCATACTTGATGCAATTTGTTATGTTGGTTTTTCCCTACTGCCTTGGAAACTGCTGCATGTAATTTTCTCTCACCTCCAGCTTGCTCTTGGCGTCTCCATTAGTGCTGCCGTTCTGTTGGCATATTGCCATGACTAGGCGTTGTTCCTCCTTGTCACCTCACTTCCAACAACAGGGAAAACACACACAGCAAGTATTGCTATTCTTCAAGCAAGTCCAAGTGGCTTTAGAATTGCCATTTGCCTCTTTCCTTGTCTGTTTACAGAGGTGCTGCCATTCTTCAGAAGAGAACTGACTTGTGAATTCAGTTTTGCTAAACTTTTTGTTGGATATGATGTCCAACCAAGGACACAATGGTTTTGGAAATGCTGTTGTTAACAAACATTTTGTATCTTCTGATAATACCCAGGTCTAATAGCAGGGAGAAGTCATACATTGGTACATTTCATTCAGAAGAATTTCCATTAGATCTTTTTGTTTTTAGAATTACCACTACATAAAAAGAAATCTATCCCACTGTTATTGGTGATAGTAGTAAAATGGCAACTCCAGCATAGACATCAATTCTGTTAGAATGAGGACTGAAATCGCTTAGGGTCCTGAAGGTCCAAGGCATATTTCAGATATGTCCTTTCTGTCTCCTATCACAAAAGTAAGCAACCTTATTTGGGTACTATAACTCCCATAACTCCTGATTTTTGGCTACACGGTGGACTTCTTGGAATTGGATCTTATACATTATAGACCCCCCAGTGCCAGGCTTTGTTGCTGAATTAACATGGAATGAGACTTATAGTACAGGCATGCTGTGTCATCTAAACAATTCCAAACAGGTTGTGTAGATTTCATCCAATTTTGTACATATATTTTTGAACAGAAAGAAACAGCCAGAACAAAAAAAAGGATTCTAAATCAATTGATCAGAAAGAGAAACCTTGAACATGGGCAGAATATGTAACATTTTGTAACACATATGGCAAGATGTTATTTCTATACTTTGATCAGCAAGAACAGTAGTGTTGCCAGGAGAGCAACCAGCAATATAGCACAGCTCCCCCTCTGCACTCATGCTATTTTGAGTTTTGGACAAAGCCATGGATGTATGTAAAAACATGGAAGAATCATTTTCAATTTATAAGGAAATTTTAGTTTTCACATTTCAATTCTCTCTTCACAGTTCTTTATCTTCATTATTTCTCTTTCTCTTTCCCTCCTTTTTCAACACTAATTAAAATGGATAGGAACACCAGTGGGCAAAATAAGAAATGCTGTTTTTTATAATAGGGAGATGTGTGCTCATGATATTATATGTCATGAAAAAAGGACTCAAACAACTAGATCAGGAGCAAAAGGCTAAGGAATAAATAGGACTAAGCATTGCTGAAGTCTCTGGAAATGTATAACCACTGTGCATTAGTGGATTTATTCTGTAGTGCGGTGATTCTCAATCTGTGGGCCCCCAGGTGTTTTGGCCTAAAACTCCCAGAAATCTCAGCCAGTGTACCAGCTGTTAGGATTTCTGGGAGTTGAAGGCCAAAACATCTGGGGACCCACAGGTTGAGAGCCACAGCTCTAGTGTGATAAAATAACGTGTCTCTGATTTTTCTGACTTCCATTTTGATAACTTAAACCATAGGTTCAGCCATTTCTCATCATGCTTTGCTCTAAAGAGAAGGAGAAATAGCATTGTTGTCTGCAGACTGATGGCAGTGCTTTTAAATTTGATTTCCAATATCAGTCAGTAGTTTGAAATAGGTAGTGAACAGTATGTGCTACCAGTTAAAATTCTGCAGGATTCTGAAGCAGTGATACTATGCCCCTATCCCATGGCATTCACACAATCACAGATCTCTGGCAACTTACTGGGATGATCATCCTTTGCACTGCATATTTACTGGCTAGAAAAGAACAATGCCTCACAATTTCATGGTCCTATGGCTATACGTCCTGTTCACTCCATCCTTCCAGAGTTCCATCTTCCCACTTTTCTACTCCTTCATATGTTTTAAACATTCTTTTTAAAATTGAAGCATCACAATTTCTTTCAGTTGTAGTATTTGTTTTACTCTGTAATGGTAGGGAGATGGTAGGGGAGAAGATGAGAATCTCACCCTCTGATGCCATGCTGGCAAAGAAGCAACTGGGGATTATTACACTAGGTAAGTTGGGGCACTCTGGTGCAATAAGGGGCTATTGATGGGTTTGTCATAGAGAGGTGGCAGATCACCAGTTCTAGGTCAATAATAGTCACAAGGAGAGGCAACTTATAAGGAACCATGTAGTCAGCTGAATCCCAGCATGAGCCTTATCTGCACCTTCAGGATTCACAAACTTGACCTGATGGTTTTCTGAACACCTCCTTGTATTGTACTGTGGATTCTGTGCCATGACAGATATAAGCAATATTCTCAAAATGACTTGCAAACATGCCACATTAATCATTGAGAAACAATGATTAGCAAAGGCTGTATTTAAAAATCCTTGAGTCACCCCAAAAAGTTTTACCAGATACCAAGAGGAAAGACAGATGATGAAGGAAGATTACATTGGCACACTTGTTCTAGACATAGAGTGTATCTACACTGTAGAATTGATGCAGTTTGGCACCACTTTAACTGCCATGGCTCAATGCTATGAATCATGACAGTTGTAGTTTTACAAGGTATTCAACTTGTAGTGCCGATGCCTCACCAAATTACAATTTCCATGATTCCATAGCATTGAGCCACTTAATTCTCTAGTGTGGGCGCACTCTTAGTTGTACTCAGGTAGTCAGCTGCATTCTTGGAAGAGAGCTAGCTTTTATTTTACTGGTATAATCTATCAAAGGTGAATATTCTCTAACTAAACTAACACTTAAATGCTGTATTTTAAAACACATATGCAAATGGTGCCTAGATGGATATATGCACATAGATATGTGATCTCCAAATGTATTTCCTCTTGTGACATTCTAATATTTTGTTTACTTGTTTTCTTCCTTTATATTTCTCTTAGAACTAAGACTCGGGTTACAACAAGAAGAAAACATATAAATGTTAAAAACAAGTAATGAAACTGACAAAAGTTATAACTTTTAAACACATTTGAATATTAAAGCTCTATTGCATCAATACTGAAGATGCATCTAGACTGATAAATAAGAGCAGAAAGCTCCAGATGTTGTGTCTGCTTTTTGTGATTTCATTTTGGAGATTAACATGTGTTTTGTTTATCCCAGGATATTTTCTGTTGGCACCTGATATGATCAAAGTTTTTATTTGTTTTAACCTAGTTTAAAAATGGAAAGCACAGGAACAAAATTTGGGACTTTTCAATTAAACCTCAGACATGAAGAGACTGAAAACAGAAACATAGCCAATAGTACCTATCAGTTTGGGGAGAAGATCTAGAAAGGATTTTTAAATATGTCCAATTATGTAGATTCAGAAACCTATTTCAGTTTTTTGGATCTGTAGAGGTACCAGCATATCTGGGGGTCCTTAAAGTGGGGTAAATGTATTTCCTTGACTCATATACACACTTTCAATCAAGCCATGTTCAAATGAACACCCAGAGTGAGTTATAGTGAACTTCATGATGGGGCAGAGAGTTAAACTTGTGTTTTCCATTTTGATGCTATCTGAATTAGAAAGCTACTCAAATGCAGCAATTCTCCATCTGAGAATGAGATCATTTTCTCTCTGGTTGAAAATACTGGTCTGAAGAAAGTTTTTCTACAGATTGCAACTTGAGTTTGTCATAATTTCTTTCTATAGAGGAATATAAGTTTAAAAGCTATCAAACTTCACTGCTGGCCTTTCTCATAGTGGATTTCAGTTTGTGATTCAAGTACTAAGATGTCTTGTTTTGTTTTCTGAATCCCCCAAGCATGCCATATGTTATCAACAGTAATTTTCAAGTGTAATTTTCTCAGTCATGAACTCAGAGGTATCTTTGAGAAAAAGCTGGAAGAGCCTTTGGAGAGAGAAAAAATACAGCTGCAAATTGGAAAACTTGAAATAACCACGAAGTTTGTTCCTGAGGAACTTCTGAAAGGTACTTTAAATGCATCATGTTTCACCTCCCATTGCACATCTGTGGAACAGATGTGTGACAGTCAATATGCAGTCATTCAAAGAAGGCTAATTAAATTATCAAAACTCTGCATGATGTATAAAAAAACATGGGGATGATAAAATGTAAACCATGAAGCGACAAAGCAACAAGAAAAGAAAAGGAGTCAAAAAGGCTTTCAAAAGAAAAAGCTCCGGAACTAAGAACTTATGAATAGTTCAGATTAGCTTTTTCCCATGTCTAAACTCTTCTCTTGGCCATCAATTTCTTTTAGTTTCTAAAATTTGAAGACAGTTGTCATGGGGTGGGGTGGTAATGAAAAACACATACACTGTTTACACCATTTCCATTTCCTGCCTTTGCCAGATGATGTTGATGATCTTGGTGTCCTACCTTTATAGCAACTATGTATACTGAAGTACCTTATTGTGAGCCAAAACAGTCAGGATTCCCATTTGTTTTTATTTTTCAAAAAAATCATTATTATTCATAGGCTTTAAAGTTGTTAGACCCGCAGAACCCCATTGTGCAGAAGCTGAAGGAAAGCAAAATAACAGCTGAAAACTAATGAGAATGGTAGGGGGGGGGGAGAACTGGAGAAGGGGGAAGAGAGACCTTTCAAACTTCTGATGTACATGGTCTAATGAGGGCAGCTTTTCAACTGGAAGCTCTTTGTGGAAGATTTTAGTCTTGTTGCTAGTTTGCTGTGCTAGGAATGACTCATAAAATGGATACTGAATTTAAATATGTGCCTGACTGGGAGACTTGAATCTCCATTATGGGATTGTCAGTATGGTGCTCTGCATGCATAGATCAATAGAAAAACAGAACTTTCCGTCCTAAGCACATGTAACTAGGAAATGACTTAAATTCAGCTTTGTAGGATTTGTATATTTAAGGCAGGCTGCAAAATCAAAGCTTGGCAACAATGTCTTAGTAATGGTAAACTCTACAAGTATCTTTTTTAAAAGCCTGCTTCAAGATATATATGAGGAAGAATGAGCTACATAGCTATCAGTAAACTCAGATGGGTTTTCTGATGTGTGCTTTTGTCAGTGTATAATGGAAAGTAAGAGCTCAGGATCAAACGAGCAATACTTAAATCATCAAGTGTAGCACATTTTGTATCAATGAAACCAATGATGGCTGATAGCTCTAACATCAGTGGGATGAGGAATCTTCTCCAGTTTCGGGTTCATGCTATGAACATGATGCACCTCTACAATGCGTGTCTTCAGTGATCAAGACTGAAGATATTTTCTCTTTTGGGGACTATTTTATTGCATTAAAAGCATTAAAAAAATTAAAAAATAAAAATTAAGAAAAAAAACCTTTTTGAAAAGTTATAATGTTCCCTCACATATCGCGGGTGTTACGTTCCAGGACCACCTGCAATAAGTGAAAATCCGTGAAGTGTGGATGCTCCTCTTTCTCTTCCCCTCCTCCTTCCCCACTCATGCGGGGAAGGAAGGAAAGGAAGCAAGCGCTCCTCCTTTTCCCCCTCCTCCTTCCCTGAACAATCTTCTGATGCCTTCAGCTTGCACAACTCTGAACCTTTGGAAAGGAAGCAAGCCCCCCCCCCTTTCCATCTCATCCTTCCCCGCGAAACAATGAGTCTGCAGAAAGCGAACTGAGAGATAGTGAGGAAACACTGTATATGTGAATAGGAGCAATTCATAACTCTCTTGCTCAATTCCACTCCATATTTTAATAGAATCATTTTGAGTCAGAATACAATCCACATTCATTTTAGCACCCCCAAATTTCAACATTCTTCTCAGTTTTAAAAGTTATCTCATCCATCAAGTCACCTTGACCTTCAAATTTCATTCTTCATTAATTGCCAACGTCTTTTGACAACCCAAGATCATCAATGCCTTTCTCTTTGTTTACCATTTAGATTTCATCTTCCAAAAATTTCACTTTATGATTTTGTTTTGGCATTCCCACCAACTGATTAGTTTAAATTGTAGCTTTATGAAGTCTTTAGTTTTCTTTACCAAACTACAAATTCCAAGGTTCTATAGCATTTACCGCTGAGATTTAAGTGGTTTCAAACTGCATTAATTCTACAGTGTAGATCAGTGTGGAAACTTTGGCCCACCAGCCATTTTGGACTTCAACTCCCGCAATTCCTAACAGCCTGTAAGCTGTAAGCTCCCTCCTTTCAGTATGCTTCAGCTCTACTTCAGGGACGGAAGACAATGGATGACGGCCAGAAGTCGGCAAATATCATGTGATGGGCTCTATGTCACTTAATCCTTGAAATGGACCAAAAGTGTTCTATAGTGGGTAAAACACTCCATGTGATGAGGTACTTATTGGCTTGAACTTATTTCCTACCCAGGTTATTTAGCCCCTTAAGCTTTCCCTCTCACGTAGCTCATGCAAGGACATCAACCTTCCATTAACCCTCATCCAGAAGAGGATTGCATATGTTTTCAAAGAGATACTTGTGGTTTTATAATTTATAATTATGGGAGCTGTGGCCTCATTAAATTTTGGAGGATGAATAACATATCATTCAAGCGCTGAATTATGTTATTGCCTTGGACTCTATTGTGAGTATTGAAGGGGACTGAACATTGCATCACAAAGCAGAAGCCTGTGGCATGCAGATATGTTGAAAAAAGCTAAATGTATTGGGTAATTTTTAATTATTTTCAAAAGTAACTTTTCAAGTTGAATGTCATATATTTAATTTCTACCTGTATTGGTACCATGGATATGTTCAACGTAGAATGAAAACAGAAATAGTCTCCTGAAGGGTATATAGTTTGTTCTGGTTGCAGGGACAATCCACCAAACTTCACAGCATCTCAGAATGGCTCAGGAAGAACAGATCTTTGGTGCAAATAATGCTTGAAGAAAAAAAATCATGAAAAATATTATATATTATATATCCCAAATAAGTTTTGTGGAGTAGGAGGGCATAAACATGCATTTTGATTTTGAATCAGCTGGACTTATTTGTTGAAATTGAAAGTTTTGATCAGCATTTTTGTGATCTGCCATCACCACCTTTCCTTCCATTTAAAAAAACTGACTAGAGATGGGTAAAATTCACACTACTTTCCTGGCTCTTTCTTGGGCCATCAACATTGTGTGAAATGATGCTGGTCAGAGCCATTAAAACATTGATAGGTTCCAAGAGGATTAATGTCATGATTCTGCTCATATTTGACTAAGGGCAACCTATTCTCTGCAGCTGAGAGTCTTATCATTACAGAAATAGCTCTATTACATTTCAGCTATTACGCAAGTGCCACTGTGCATATAAACGTCAGACCTGCCAAGCTAATTACAGATGACGTGACTCACAGGAGATATTTGTACTTGCAATGATGATTCTTAAACAAGAAAATAATTTCTTGTAGCATAGAAGGAAGATCTTATATTAAGGTTCCTCCCCTATAGGACACTGTAGTGGAATAAAAATACCAATTCAAAGAAAAATACCAATTCAAAGAAAGTGACTGTCTCATTGAAAGGCATGCCTAGTTCATATAGAAACACAACATTGTAGTTTTCTAAAGTTTAAACAAGAAAGAAGGAAACATTTTCTGTGAAATTATCCATACAGGCACTCTCTGAGTTACAAACATCTGGCTCACAAACGACTCATAGTTAAGAATGGAGGTGAGACAACAAGAAGTGAGAGAAAACTGCCTCTTGGAAGGTAAATTCATTCCTGGAAAAGTTATCAAGGAGGAAAAGGTGTCTCCACTGAAGTTTTATCAGTCACCAATCCTTGTTTCTACAACAAACTTTTTTTTTCAAAATCCAGTTATTGGAGGGACAAAAAGTGAGGTGTAATCTTCTGAACAGGGGCACAGACACCATAGGGGTGTCTGCCCTTCCCAAAGCTATCTGAAGCATACGCACGCACGCACATGCACGCACACTTGGCTGGAGTTACACTTAAAAATGTATCTGTTTTTTTTTTTAAAAAAAACAAATTTTATTGAGTTTTCAAATATATAAAACACATTTAAAGACATTAATTACTGCACAACATTACATTCACTTAACTCATCTTGCTTACAAAATGTATCTGTTCTGACTTACATACAAATTCAATGTTGAGAGTAAAGCTACATAACCTTATTTGTAACTTGGGGACTCCCTGTATATATATTATTATACTGTAGGTTGCATCTACACTGTAGAATTAATGAAAATGTGTTGTAGTTTTATGAGGCCTGTAATTTTATTAGCCTTCTCTGCCAATGTAATGTTGCCTATTCAAACTACAATTCCCATGATTCCATAGCATTCATCCATGGCAGTCAAAGTGGGAACAAACTGCATACATTCTACAGTGTAGACACATCTGTAGAGAGAGAAAAATAGCTACAGGCTTTCTCTTTTTCCCCAGGTGATTACTTGGGATCATCAATGGAGGTGATAATTTTGAAGATGTGCCATGCAATTAAATGGACAACATTTCTCCCCTAGGCAGATGCAAACTGTGGTCATATTTGCAGAAATAAAGCTCATCCACTTAATTACATTGTGTCCCATCACAGTGTTTTATTATGTTAGCATTACAAGTCTGTGGGAACAGCTACATTGACTTTATCCAGTTGGCTTTGTCTTTATAATGCAAACAAGAAAGGATTAAGAAATGTAAGTAAAACAGTAGAGAAAAACCTTTTAATGAGCTTTCCAATTGTGTAGTGCTTTCCAAATTATGCATACACAGTAGGGAATTTATCTATATCTAAATTATCTTCCTACAGATAATGGAGTGGTTTCAGGAGTCCTGAGGTGTGTAACAGATGGTGCTAAACTGAAACTGTGGATGATAGTAAAAGCAAAGGAAAAAAACTCTTAAGAAGGTATTGACAGGTGGTGCAGAGGTGAAAATGCATCCCTGTGGCGCAGTATGAAATGCAGCAGTGTCGTAATAGGCATCTACAGCATGAAAAAAGAGACCAAGAGGAAATGTTTAAAAGGAGCTATAACTGGCTTCTGAAGTGTGTGCTTTCCACTTGATGTAAAAAAGGGCAAATCAATACGCTTGTTATCTTGAAGACATGACTACTCCTACCCATTTCCTACATTCTCCTGTGAAATCATTAACGAGTGCTATATTTCTTGAAATTTTAGAGATACTGTGTGTTTGTTAACCTGAATGATCTTGGCTATAGCTTGAAAGCGTTGTAGAACTAAGGCTTAAATACAAAAGCTAGTTGTTCCAGGAGCTCATCTTGGACATGAAGCTTCAAAAGCCATTTAAGAGATATTAAACAATCTGGACATCAGTGTTTGATTTTAGGGAAAATGTTCAAATCCCCAGTCAGGCAACATCATTAATCAGAACAAGTGCACTTATACAAAATGTTTTGAGGGTGCCAGATCATTTCATGAAGCATGAAGCATGATATTAGAAAAAGCAGAACAGGAGTGGAAAGTAAGTGTGACCGTGGAATTCATAAAGTTTGAAAAGACTTGAGAGAGGAAAAAGACAGACCAAAATGTTTTCAGCTCTCATAGCAGTCAGAGCTTATCAGTGCTTGATTGAACAGGATTACAGGATGAAAAGTTGCAAAAAGAAAACGATAATTCTAAGTAGATGAAATTATTTTTTTACACCAAATACAATATAACAATAAAAATAAATTAAAAGGGAAACTCGATCTCTTTTAGCTAGGGTAGGCGTAATGAGGATTTCTAGACTGCAACTCCAATCATTCCTCACCAGTAGTAATGCCGTCAAGGAGTTTATATTCTTTTTTCACATTCCTATCACATGAAGGACGCTAACTAATTCATGACAAATGGTGACCCAAGGTTTGAATACACTGGCCCACAACCTCAAATCAGAACAGATTTCCATATTTTGCTGAATTACAACACCCAGCATTTCTCTGGATAGAGCTTTTAGGCATTGCAATAACTGGAAGACTATATTATTCTCTTGTTTTAAGCCAGAATATAAAACAATGAGTGGCATACAGTTGGTTATTGGTAGGTTACATACCTGTGACCATCTTTCTTCGAGTGGAGCTCTGTGAATCCACATTTATGAAGTTTGCGCGCCAGCGCGGGCTTCCAACGGAAACTTTCCCAGTTTGAAAAGTTTTGGCGGTAGCTCCGCCCAGCCGGCCCGGAGGGCATAAAAGGCGCCTCCATGCGAGCCCACCCCATTCCTACGCCACACGTGCAACTAGGAAAGGGTGGTTTGAGATAGAGGGGACGGCCGGGCGGGTTCGTGTGGATTCACAGAGCTCCACTCGAAGAAAGATGGTCACAGGTATGTAACCTACCATTCTTCTTCAAGGGCTCTGTGAATGCACACTTATGAAGACTTACCGAGCTAAGGTAAAGGAGGTGGGAACAAACCAGCCAATTTTTGAAAAACAGAACAGGTTTATTGCAACCAGCAATAAGAATAAATAACATCATCAACAGTGTAATAAATAAGAGTGGAAGGCATGCTCCCACTTGTAAACATAGTGCAACAAGCACCATTCATGCCAGGCACACAGGCCTCACATCATAAAGTGCAACAAGCACCATTCATGTCAGGCACACAGGCCTCACAACGGGTGCAACATAGAACCCTAAGAACTCTTAGGTAAAGCGCGCTTTAACCGGTAGACTGTGACCTCGGGAGCCGGGGCACGGTAAACACTTAGCCTCCCTAAGAAGTAGAGAGGTCTGATCGACTCAGGAACTGTCGATCAATGTGTTACATAGAGGGAAAACACAGGGTATAGCCTGTTAGAAACTATCCCTGAAGGCCCTTGGGAGTGAGGACTGCTCGACCAAAGGCCGCTTCCCTTCCAAATAGGGTGTCTACCCGGTAGTGGGAAGTGTAGGTGGAGGGGTTGGCCCAGATGGCCGCCCTACATATTGAATCCAGAGGAATCCCCTGGAGGAAAGCCGTTGACGTGGCCACTGCTCTAGTTGAGCGGCCCTTAACTCTAGGGGGGCATGGTTGATGGGCTATCTGATAGCACAACTCAACCAGGGAAGCCACCCAATTTGACAGCCTCTGAGACGACACCGGCAAGCCCAGCTTGTCGGCGGCGTAAGAGACGTAGAGTCTGGTTGACCGTCGATAGTCTGCAGACCTGCTCTTGTAGACCCAGAGGGCTCTTTTCACATCGAGGGCTCTGAGGGTTGACTCGTTCCCCACAGACAGAGAGGGAACCAGGTCCGGAAGCACAATGTCAGTATTTACATGGAATGGGGACACCACCTTAGGGAGGAAGGTGATGTCCGTCCGCAAGATGGCCCTGTCCGCTAGGAATAGCAGGTAGGGCTCGTCCACACGCAGCGCCGCCAGCTCGGAGGGTTGACGCGCTGAAGCAATGGCGACCAGGAAAGCCACCTTCCAAGAAAGGAGGCGTCGGTCGATGGACGACAACGGCTCGAACGGTGGGGCTGCAAGGCAGGACAGCACCAGGTCTAGGTTCCAGCCGGGCGTCGGTGGATGCACGGGAGGGCGGGTGCTGTTGACCCCTCTCAGGAATCTCTTGACCATCGGGTACTGGAACAGCGAAGGGCCACCCCTTTGCTGACTCTGCCATGTGAGCGCCGCCAGGTGGGTCTTCACTGAGGACATCGACAGCCCTCTGTCGACCAGTCCGGCGAGGAAGTCAAGGACCGCCGGAACCGAGAGCGGGAAGACGGCGCTGGAACGGGCGGTCTGGAACTTGGCGAAGCGGGCGAGGCAAGCCGAGTAAGCCTTCGATGTTGCCGGTTTGTGCGCCGCAGCCAAGATTGCCGCTACGGCCGGTGAGACGTCCGGCGCCGGGAGATTCTCCATGCTGTCAAGTGCAGGGATGGAAGGTCCGGATGTAGCAGCAACCCCTTCTCCCGAGTCAGAAGATCTGGTCGGCGAGGGAGATGTATGTTATTCCCCTCGGCCAAGTGTAGCAAGGTTGGGAACCAGACCTGCCTCGGCCAGTAGGGAGCAATGAGGATACAGTCGGTCCCCGAGAGCTGGATCTTCTCGATGATGCGGAGAAGAAGCGGGAACGGCGGGAAGAGGTAAAAGAATCCCGATGTCCAATCGAGCAGGAGTGCGTCCCCGAGGCATCCCCGGTGAGCATCCGGTGCAAGCCGGGCACCGAAAACTGGCAGTTGGCTTTTTTCCGGCGATGCGAAGAGATCTGCGTCTGGGAATCCCCATCGTTGAAAGACACGGTGGAGTTCCTCCGGATGCAGCATCCATTCGTGGGACGACCAGCTGGTTCTGCTGAGCGAGTCCGCCTCCAAGTTCTCGACTCCCGGGAGATGGATGGCCCTGGGGGTGACCAGTACTACGTGTCCCCTGACTAGAGGGGCGAATGCCCGAAGAGTCTTGACTATGGCCAGGAGCTCGAGGTAGTTGATGTGGTGGAGCCTCTCCACCGCCGACCATTGGCCGTTGATCGACAGGCGCTCCGTATGGCCTCCCCAGGCCAGTAGAGACGCATCGGTCGTTAACGTGATGGATGGAATGGTACCCCTATGCAAACGTTGGCACTGGAAGTCCACCACTGGAGGGAGTCCTTGATTTTCTCTGGGAGGGAGAGCCTCTTCAAGTGGTGCTCTTTGACTGGGTCGAAATGGTCCAGAAACCAACGTTGCAGCGGCCTGAAGCGTAGTCTCGCCAGTGGAGTGACGTCCACCGTGGATGCCATATGGCCCAGTGTGACTTGAACCTGCTTCGCCGTGATGGAAGGCCGGGTGCAGCTGTTCACCTCGTGTCGAAGTGCCTGAAACCTGACCTCTGGCAGATAGGCGAGCTGATTGACGGAGTCAAACATCGTCCCGATGAACTTTAAGGTCGTGGATGGGACAAGCTGCGACTTCTCCTCGTTGAGGTGTAGGCCTAACGACGAGAGTAGTTGAAGTGTCTCTGTGACCTGTTGTTGCAGCAGTTCCGGGGACTGAGCCGCCAGCAGCCAGTCGTCCAGGTAAGGAAAAATCCAGATTTTCTCCCTTCTCAAGTGCGCAGCCACGACCGACATGCACTTGGAGAATTTTTGAGGAGCCGTCCCGAGGCCGAAGGGAAGGACGTTGAAATGGTACGCCCTTCCGGCCACCTTGAAGCTCAGGAAGCGTCGATGGGCACGTCTGATCGAGATGTGGAAGTACACGTCCCGGAGGTCGATCGAGGCGAAGTGGTCGCCTGCCCGTAGAAGTGGAAGAATGGACGACACTGACACCATCCTGAATTTCCTCGGCAAAACGTACGCGTTTAAGTCTCTGAGGTCCAGGATGGGTCGCAGGGTACCGTCTGGCTTCGGCACGGTGAAGTATCGTGAGAAGAATGCCTCTCCCTCCTTGCCTTGCGGAAGCGGTGAAATTGCTCACTTTTGAAGCAAGCTGTCGACCTCCCTCAAGATCACCTCGGACGGCTCCATCTCGACGATGAACCCCGTTGGCGGGAGCTCGTCGAATTCCAAGGCATAGCCGTCTTCGACAATCCGGAGCACCCATGCATCTGAGGTGATGCGTCGCCAAGCACCGATGAAGCGGGTCAGGCGGTCTCCGAACGGCGGATGAGCTGGTGGAGGTCGAGGGGTAGTACCGGGTTCTGGGTTGCGCCGGTGGTCGATCCAACTTGGCCGTCAGGACCTTGAAGTCATGATTGGCCTTCAGCTTGTCGTCTGTGCCCGCAAAGAAGAGTCCCTGGGCATCGAATGGCAGATCCTCGATGACCTTCCGGGAATTGGAGGACAACCCCGACGACTTCAGCCACGCATGTCTCCTGATGGCGACACCGTGGGCCAGCAGCTTTCCTGAGGTGTCCCCAGTGTGGCGGGACATCAGGATCTGGTGGTGTGCTAGCGCCTGAGCCTCTTGAGAGATGGAGGTCAGTGCAGCCTGTTGTTCCTGGAAGAGATCCTGGAAAAAGGGTTGGGCCCTTTCCCAGAGGATCTCGTGGTAGGCTCCCATGCACGCCCCGTAGTTGGCCATCTTCGTCAGAAGAAGTCCAGCTCGGTAGATCTTTCTGCCGACCGTGTCGAACCTCTTTCCCTCTTGGTCAGAGGGGGCTGTGGACTCCCTGCCTGAGGACTGGGAGGAGGTAACGATCATCGAGTTGGGTGTCGGATGATCGTACAGCCACTCCTTCTCCCTCTCGTCGATCTTGTACCACGCCTTGATACGCCCTGACGTAGGTGGAATGGACGACGGGGTCTTCCACGATGCCTTCACCACCTCTTCCAGGGGTTCCAGCATGGGAAGATGTGGCTGGGCAGGGTCTTCGACCTGTACTCTGCTGAAGATGGGGCAGGCGCTGGATCTTCTTGGCACATACGTCTGTATGCCCAAAGCTCTTGCCATCCGGCTCACCTGTTCACCGAAGGCTCTTGCGGAGTCCGTCGGTGACGAGGATGGTTCCAGCTCACAGCCTCTGTGGGAGGGTGTCCGGTCCATGGCGACCGACAAGATGGACCCCGACATCACCGCTCGCGGGGCTTCGCCTTCCTCGACCTCTTCCTCTGATAGTGGTCGAACTACTTTCGGTCCCGCCGGAAGTGACGCCGCCAGTGCTGTTCTCGACGTAGATGGGACTGCGGTCACCAGCGATGCAGGGGAGGCTTTTTTGAAGCTGGGGCCATGGCGAGCTGTGTTGTCTGCCTGCCCTTCTCGGGAGACGTCACGAAGAGTTGACGAACCGAGGGCTGAGCCAGGGGAACTCTGACGACTGTCTGTACCGAGTCTCCCGGCGAGATGGTCTGCTGCTCTACCCCTGTCTCCACAGCGAGAACAGGGGCAGGCGGAGAATCAGGGCACGACGACGATGACGTCAGAGTCCTGCGTCTCTTCGGAGATGGGGGTCTCGAGGCTGCGGCCTCCAGAGACTTGCCCGGAGTCACAGGAACCAGGCCTCTGGTCTGGGCTCTACGGACTTCCTCACTCGACCTCAGGAAAGCTATCTCCATAGCTCTGTTGGAAGGAGTCCTCGAAATGGCCGACCTCTGGGAGAGGCCCGACGCCATTGAGCTCGCCGACGACCGGCGTGGTGGAGGCAGCTGAACCATCTCCGTCGTCACGGTGCAGGGCCTCTTCGGCGCCGAAGTCTTCGAAGAGACAGACTTCATGCCCTTCTCCTTCCGTGGACGCTTCTTCCCAGCCGGGTGAGCGGTCGACACAGTGGGGGCCGGAGCAGCCGCCCCGGTCCCCAAGGAGGTAGATGGGACAGCCGTCGCCATCTCTGGAGGGTAGAGAGCACGCTCCGTCAGGAAGGCCTGAAGCCTCCGGGCTCTCGCACTTCTGGTCTGCGACGAGAAGGCCTGGCAGTGTCGGCAGACAGGAACAACGTGCCCCTCTCCGAGACACCGAAGGCACTTCGAGTGACCGTCGCAGTCCGGGATGTTGCTACCGCAGGATAAACACTTTTTGAAGCTGGTTGTGGACATACTATGCTCACACAACCAGCCGAATTTCCGATGTTGCCCAAGTGGCGGAAAACAAAGGAATGGGGTGGGCGCGCATGGAGGCGCCTTTTATGCCCTCCGGGCCGGCTGGGCGGAGCTACCACCAAAACTTTTCAAACTGGGAAAGTTTCTGTTGGAAGCCCGCGCTGGCGCGCAAACTTCATAAGTGTGCATTCACAGAGCCCTCGAAGAAGAATCCCAGTTCTTGTGAGTTTATTCAGTTGTTGAACAGTGAGTCAATACATTGATAAATCTAATAGATTCAACATATCTATTTGAGTTAGAACAAAAATGGGATTTATATTAATAATCATGAAAGAAATCAATTAAAAGCAACAAGAACCTGATAGGACAAATTAATTGCAATTGTCACCATATAGAATCTTCTTCCACACTCACTTAACTCATAGACATTCATTTAGATTTCAAGTTACAATGAGGAATACAGGGATTCTTTCATTTCTAAAATGTAACATTCAATTGTTGATGAAAATTTTAAAAAGATTCAGCTGCATGCAGATTTGTTTTAGTGAACCTGATCAACTCCATCTTGACAACAGCTGACATTTCACCATATTGTTTGCTGAGCACTGTCATTTGCACAATGCTAGAAATGCTGTAATGGCAATATTATGTGCCCGGGGAGCTTACAACCAGATGGTATGTTTACATACAATCTCAGATATTGAGATTATAGTCTTAAAAATCATTCTGTTCTGCTTTGCCTTTGACTAGGCAATTCCAAAAAAAAATTGGCCTAATGTTACCTAAGTTCCAGCACTTCAGCATGGCCCTCTGCTCTACAATCCTGACATTTAGCTCTATCTAGGAATTTGAACAAACTCAGAGCCTTCTGAACTCAGCACTTTTATTGCTCTGCATGGTACTATTTTTATGATGTTATGTCTTATTGTGATATGTTTTTATTTGGTTTTGTTTTGATTTTATCTTATTGCATTATGGTTTTAACTCTGTGCTCTCTGGGCTTGTCCCTTTGTAAGTTGCTCTGAGTCCCTTTGGGGAGATGGAGGTGGGGTATAAAAATAAAGTAGCAGTAGTAGTTGTTGTTATTGGCAACAGAGATCTCAAAGAAGGGTTATCATGTATGTATTAGATGTAGAAAAAGATTTGCACATGCACACTTTGTCCTTGTTGGCATATCTCTGAAGTTGTATAAAATAGTGATACTTGGACCAAACTTTATCTATCTTGATCAATGCTGTTAGTAGGATGGACTGAAAGGTGAGTCCTGGTAAATCCTTTGGTCAAAGTTATTACTTGTTGTCTGTCTTCCTGGTAAATTTTAGAGGTCATCTCAATTCTGTATCCCACTTGGAGGATATGGCAGGGCTGATATTTCAGTTTTACCCAACTCAGTAATGTTTCAGGGAATGTATCCCAGTTTCCAAACTTCATGCTTTTCAATAGGACAACAGTCTTTTCCAGGGTGCATCCATACTACAGAGTTATAGAAATTTAATACCATGTTTACTGCTGTAGCTCCATCCTATTGAATCATGGGATTTGTAATTTGTTGTGGTGCCGGAGTTCTATAACAGAGAAGGGTGAATTTCTCACATAACTACAAATCCCAAAATTCCATAGGTTTGAGCAATTGCAGTTAATGTATTGTCATATTGCTATGGTTCTGAAGTGTGTATCTAACCACAGAGAAACATTAAAGGGAAAGTATTAGCTATTGAAAAAATGCAGAATATAGATTATGCTTATATAAGGTCATTGTAGCCGAGTTCCTTAGTAACAAAACACTTTTTTCCCCTCTGTGTAATTATTTAATATTGCCACTTGTAAAGGTTAATAAGCAGGTTGTTTGCTAGATTTGCTATGGGAAGACAGGGAGTATCTAACAAATAGGGAATAGCCCTTGCTGAGAACAAGCAATGTCCTGTTCAGCACTCACAGTATCCTTTTAACACTTGCCATTACAATCAAAGTATTAGATATTGTGAAAACCATGCATTTGGTTATTCAGAGGTACCACTGTGATTTCCTGATGGGTTTATTTATGGTAGGGCAAGGCTTTCGTTCTAAATATCAGTTTTCTTGAACATTTACTTTTGGGGCACACACAGGTCTTTTTTATTTCATAAAACCTACCAGACACAAGAAATGTCATTTTCCACACAAACTTCCTTGAACTATGCCCCAGTAATCTATTTCTACCTGGATTACTCCTTGCAACCCAATTTTAAAAGAAGCCTGCTGTCAAACTGCTCTTTTACTCTTCACCTTCCTGCATCCTCAAGGTATATTCTTGTTACAAGAATTTATCTCTTTCCAAAGACACATCCTCAAATGCAAACAAAGAAAAATATCTTTTTGGCTCAGGTGTGATCTGGATGTAACAAAAAACCCTTTACTCACTGGACAGATTTCTGCTTTACAACTAAGATACACACAGTTTTCCTACACACCGGGTCTGGGGAATATTTGGTGTTTGTAGGACATCCATTCTCCCCTCTTCCCACTGCCAAGGTCTACAACGTACTTTACAACAGGGTTCCCAGGGATGTGATCACTAGAAGCAGCGTTTGCTAGCAAATATCTGCCAGGGATCTGTTTCTGGAATTTAGATTAGTGATGGGTATTTTTGAATGTGTGGACATTGGATAACCCTAGATTCAGTCCAATTCAGCTGTCGAAAACACTACAGTTTCCTGGAAGTTCCAGAACTACCTATGGTCCCTTTTGTGCTGGATTAACATCTGGAGGCAGCGCTTCTACTGAGGAACTGGCCGTAGGTCATGTGGGCTGTTTGCAGCAGGTTCAGGGTGAATATATTCAGCCTGTGTAGACATACGGTTGCAAATGACACATGAATGCTTTCAAGGTTAGGTTGTATTTTTTTTGGTGTTGTACCTAAATCTTAAGAAAAGGTAGAAAAAAAATTCCACTTAACATCAAACTGCATGGAAAGTGCAGCAAGGTAGGGCTACTGTAAGAACCTGGAGCCACAGGAGTAATTGGATCTTGTTCCTAAAGCTTTCCTTAAGGTTTTGATCTGCTGACCATTTTACTTCATTACTTGCTGCCCTTCTTGTTATCTAAAGACACAGACCTTGTTAATGTAAATAAGACAAGGACTTTTCTTTCTCTAATAAGATAGAAATTGAGTTGGAAGCTCTATCTAGCAGAGCAGCTTACACCTCCCAAAACACTGAGGAAAATAAGGTGTGGAAGATAATGCATCACTGAAATGTCCATAAACTAATTCATTAGTCTGCTTCTTTTTATTTTTTAGCTTTCACTCTCAAGTGTGTATTTGTGTGAGAGCTGTCTGAGAAAGAATCCACAGGCAAATAATGATTTACTTCAAGCATGACTGTTCCTAAGTAGAATTTGTACAATTTCCTACAAATTGTGCTATGGCATTCATACATCATTGGTTTAACACCAGATAATTAAACTTTGGAACTCCCCTCCAAGGGAGATTTGTCTGCTCTTCTCTATGTTGTTTTCCTGCTAGTAAGCAAATACCTGTTCATTCAGGCAGGCCTTGCAATTCTGTTAATCTGCTGCGGAAGGGACTTTTAATGAATTGGTGCTGTACATCTTTAGCAATGTGTTTCTGAACTGCTTTTCATTCAGCAGTGGTTTGATATTATCATTTGTTTAACTGTCTTATCATTATAGCTTTGCTTCTTTTTTTGCACCAGTTCATATCAGCTGCAATCTTTACTTGTTCATGTTCTTCTTTGAGCTGCTTTCCCATTTCTAGAAGAAAGATGAAGGAGAAATCCAACAAAGCATATGTTATTAGGAAAATTATATTTTTCATACTTGATACTCTTATGGAAATATTACAGATATATTCTATCCCAAACGTTTGGATCTGGCCCCGGAAAACTAGTTTCTATGATCCATAATGTACAAGGGAGGGTTATATTGGGACTGCGTCCACTTAATTTGATTCTTCTTTGACGTGTTTTTTAAAAAATGCATTACAATACAGAAGAACAGAGTGGGTGCACATCATTAGTTGGACATCGCAGTGAACCAAAATATCCTGGTAGAAGACAAGCAAACTTTAATGAGACACTCTCCATAAGGCTCGTCTTTGAAATAAGCATTTTTTCATTTGTTTCTCAATTTCCCTGACCTCAGTCCATGAGGCAGAAAGATAAAGAATATCTGGAAAGGATCTGTGGTTTTCATTATCTACTATCCCTTCCTTTAGTGCACCATTAAAGGGGGAAATCATGTCAAAATACAATATTTTATAAAAGAACTAGCACCATAGAACTATGTACAGTATACTTTAGAACTTGTACAGTAAAGATCTGTATTTGTTCAGTTAAGCCACCAACATTCCTAGATTGTTAAGACCTACTGTATATACATTGATATATTCCACATAAAAGTACATACAACTTCTGCATGCAAAATTGTGTAGAATTGACAAATTAGAGCTCCCTCAATGTTTTATTACTCATGGTGGGGAGAATTGTGAAAGGGAAAAAGTGTTTTCCTCAATGCCAGAACTGGAATGGAGCAAGTGTATACCAATCTGAAATGCTTGGCATTAAGAAATTTGGGGATTGCTCTCTCACAAGGCATAGGATTAGCATCACCGTAGATCTAGGAGCTAATTCTCACAGGATGTGACTCCAAGCAACTTACAAAACTGGAGGCAAGGCTGACACTATTTGCAAAAACTGTGTGAGCTGGCAAATTCATCTGTAGTGAGGAGATTACTGAGGGCACTGAACCAGAGGGTGCTTTTTAACTCCTGGCATTTATAGAGTCAAAATTAAGATGGCTAGCTTCACATGACCCATCACCCTAGCTTTCCCTTGCTTATTTTCCCATTTATTATATCTTTAACCAAAGGCGTTGATATCTTCATTCCACTGCAGAAAGGTGTTAACACATGGGAAATAAATCCACTTTTAATGTTCTCTGTGGATAAATAGAAAACTGGGACAAATTATTTTCAGTGAATAAAGTTCAAAGAATCAAGGCACTGGACAACAACAGCAGAAGTCCCATACATTACATTTGCTCTCTCACAACCCTTCTACGAGGAATATAATAGCCTTGAGCCATTTTATCCCTCCATATAGTCAGTATAGTAATATGTATAAATGATCAACACAAGGAGGAGAGTTGGGATGAGTGTGTTAGTTCTAACCTTTCCTCACCAAACTCTTCTGCTTTTAGTGAACACCTGATCAAAGAACACAGTGAAGTGCTTACTCTGTGAATTACATAGTACCATGGGCAAGATATTCCCATTGTGAGACCAAGGAGAGACACAACATGAAGCTTGTGTCCCCTTGTAGATAACAATGCCAATCTATCTCTAACTTATTCAGACCTCCCTGGTCAAATTTGTCCAGCCTACTGTTAATAGTATGTGTGATTTCACTCATTAGCTGAAATTCCTAAGAGGTGACAGATAATTTGTTTAATATAAATCCATTAGGAAGAAAAGTATCTGCACACTGTGTCTCATATCTCTGGATCTACAACTGCTATGAAGGGGAAATGAAAATTGTTTTGCAATGTGCTAACCTAGCAAAATGTTTTTCTATTGCTTCGGTCTTCTTCCAGAAGAATAAATTGAAGAATTGGAAATATTTCAGATTTGTTCCCTATGATGCCAAGAGATTGCAGAATAGGTTATGTAGCAAGATTGAAGAATGGTTGTTTACTTTACAGGAGGCTGTGCATGGCCATCTCCTGCCTAGAAACCAACATTACTTTTAGATTCATTATCTTCATGGAATTTTCTTAGTACATAAAATGGTAGCTTTAGCAACCTCTATTAGAATGTAGTAGCTCATCGCTCAGGAGCCCATTCTCTTCAGATTCAGGTTCACCAGAATGGAAGATAGAAATACATTTCTCTATCTAAATAAAACAGGGTCTTGATGCACCAAGGGCATTGTCCAAGGTAAGAATTTAAGATTAATGACTGTAGTCTTAATCTGAAGGATCATCCTTAATAATTTATTCTGATTGCTGTTCCAAACAGAAACAGTATTTCAAGACTTGCAGAAAGGATCTAGTGACCGATGAAACTCTTACTTACATATTTAGATCTTTACTGTAATGGGTGGTGCTTGAGTTACACTTTTATTTTGCACACAGGTAGCTAATAACCCTCAGCACATCAAAACGCTAACTGGACAACCATCCACTGAAGCATGTGATTCATAAAGCAAGTCATTCAAGCTGTAATATTTACATGGTAAGCATTTTGCTTTTGATGTTGAAATATGACTTCCTACTTTTTAACCATGAGATAGCCAAGGTAAAAACAATAACAGAGTAATTATAGATCCAGAAAGCTCAACATTGACAAAAGCAGTACAAATGTAATATTATATGTAAATAAGCAAAGATACAAAGACCTTTGTATATTTATAATGATAATGATAGATAAAGAAAAATATCAAATATGCGGTAACTATAAAGTTATGAATATCTAAGAAATCAAGCTTGAAACCAATCTTCATGGAGGTATTTTTTTAGCAGTAACCACCAGAACTATATTGTTGCACCTCACCAATATATATTGTTCACCTTGCTCACAGCACTCAGCAGGAAACCAGACATATTAATAAACATTTTATTGATAAAACACATATAAGAAAGGGCCAAAGACAACTTAAGCAAATCCAAAAACCAAGGGTCAAAACATGAACATTAACCTAGGAAGCAATGAAAAAATAAGAACATTAATCCATAGGTAAATCCATAAAGCCAGAAACAAAACTTGACCAGGAATCTTGGGCCTTGAGCTAAAGCATGAACCAGGAACAAAATAGGAGTTTCTCACTCCAGTAGCGACGTTGCTTGATCTAAAAATCCTAACAGCTTTCTCCCTAATTTAATGACTGCAAAACATGTACACATTCCTTTGACCTTGAGAGGCCTGCTTCTGCCTCTATTTTTCATGGCTGTTCTTGCACCCTAGTGTCTGCCCCCTCTGAAACAGCCTGGTATTTCTGTCTAAGCCAGCTGCTTCATTGGATGAGCTAATGTTATCTATTTAATTATTTGCTGTATTTGAATTCCACCCTTCCCAACACTCAAGGAGACTCAGGGTAATTCACAATGTTGGCAACAATTCAATGCCATCGATAAAAAAACCAGTATAAAACATAAAATTTGACCCTCCCCTGATAAAACATTAACATTATTAAACACAGCACATAAAATCACACATCCTTTCCTCCCTGCCTGTTGGTTTCCAAATCAGTTTCACTCTCACCCTTTGACGCAGCCACAGCTTCTTGTTCCAAAACCCCCTCCATTCTTTTAGCTGGAGAACCATCTTGCTCTAAAGCTCTCTTTGTCTGGGCACCCACAGAACGATTAGGCCCTACACTTCCACACCTTTCATCTTCATCAGCTGGCTGAACTACAACATATATTTCATAGGAAAGAACTGGCAAATCCACTTTAGAGTATCCCTTGAATAAGGAAATTCATGGGCTCACCATAAGTTGACAGAAGACTCAAAGGGGCACAAAAATACACATATGCATAACTAGAGTTCTAGGTCTGGATGCTATGGAATCTGGAGACATTTTATCATAACATCATACCACAAGTTTGCTAATAAGTCAATAGAAATTACTATCACACACAAGCTTTTACTATCTTACCTGACGATGCTCCCATAACTTTGCTGAGCCCACCAGAAGGGTGGCTATTGGTTTGTAGTTTAAGCTGTAGTTAAAATACAGTTAAATTAAAGTATTTATTCCTGTCTCAAAAGGAACAAGAAAAAAGTACCAAAACACAACAGGCACTTCTTTGTCTGGTAGTTTGCACTAACAACACTTGGAAGAACGATTGCAGGATCTAATTGGGTGGTTGTACTCACATCATTGCGTAAGTTAGCGGACATAGGAGGGTGTGATCCCCTTCCATTTTCCTTTCAGCTCCCAAATCAGTTTAGCAGTCTCAGAAACCCTTCAAAAGTTAGTTCAGATAGAGTGAATGGCTGTGAGGTGAAGGAACTCAATGGAACATCTACCAGCATGGTGCTAGCAGTAGGCTACTATGTATGTATGTTCTATATTCATCCCAGACTTTGAATCCCAGTTGTGAAGCTCAGAAGCAGCTTGTGTCCTTAGTGTTGCTTTATAGCATTTTTTTTCAAACATGAAATATTAGGCCGAAGAAGACTACATACTGTTCAAAGAAAGGAAATATTTGATCACAACAAACATAGCTCAGATGTTTGGAAGATGACTTCTCAATCTATTTTAACCAAGAAGTCATGTGTAGCTAGAGGCTTAGCATGGTATAAACACTGAAAAATATATTTAGACAGTTAAGCTTTAAAAATTAATGTATTGAAACCACTTCTGAAATGTCACAAGATGTTTGTCATTCTTCAGTAAGCTTGGAAAAACAATGCAAGCTAAATTGAAAAAGAAGTTTTGCAAGAATCCAGGTCTAAAGATTATTTGTTGTCTTCATGTTTTCTTTTGAAATCGTTGAGATGCTTAGCTTTTTCTTCCTCATGGATTGTGAACTGTGATAATCTTCTATTTCCCCAAAGTACTTTTAATGTCATCTACAAAAACAATGACAACATACACCAATTTCTTGTGAATAGTAGTATAACAACGATAGCAGCATCAGCAGCAAGCATTCTTGATTATGACCCAGAGTACCCAGCAAGTTAAACATTTAAGATAAAATAAGGCACATCGAATAACTGGCCAAATAGAAGCAAAACATATTCCAGACATTTCTCCCTAATACTTCAATTAATTCTTCTCTAATCTCGGTCAACTCAGATAAAAGTGGATGACACCGAGGTTCTTATAGTCTAATAAGAATTTGACATAAATTTTCTTGGTAGATTTACCATTAATAAATTAATAATATCTTGTTGATTCTGCTTGTAGAATCCACAAGAAAAAATAATGTGGTTCATGGATTTTACTTCTTGGTAACTGCAGGGACAGACTTGAGGAATAAGGGACACCAGCAAATATATCTTGGGCAATTTCAGAGGGAAACCATTGAATCTGTGCTCAAACTGTTTGAAGCTAAGTCATTAGCCCAACTCTTGTATGGGGCTCAGCTGGGCCCCTTCCCCAGTTTTTCCCCATTAGAGCTGGTTCAGTCAAAGTTTTGGAGTTCGGCCTTGCAGGTACCTAAATGCGCTTCTAATGCCACCCTGCGACTGGAGACGGGCTTTATGAGGGTGGAGGCCAGGGTGTGGGTGGCCATACTCAACCTGTGGATCAGAATATCCTGTGCACCCCTTGGTGTTGCCCCACTAAACCATGGAAGATGACTTCCAATCCACATGGAGGCAGGTGGTAGCATCCAAATCTCCTCATTGGGATTTTCTCTAAATTTACTACTCACTATGGATTACAATCAAGCCAAAGCACTTATTAAACAACATATCACAGACACAGAGCACCAACTAGATCTGGTCTCCGTTCCAACTTTCCTTATCAATGAAAACAGCAGACACCTTGCCTCCCCTATGGCATATTTAACAAATTCAGAGGTTCCTATTTATCAAAGGGCTTTTACCCTGTCTTGATGCCATGCTCTCCCATCAGCTGTACTCGAAGGCTGCTATCAGAATATCCCTTTCCCAGAGAGACTCTGCCCCTGTGACTCGGGTCAGATAGAAACAATAGAACATGTGCTCCTTCAGTGCCCGTTCTACAGGGATATCCATGCCAGGCTTATCTTACCTCTGATATACAAGCACCCACGCCATTCAGGACAATTTTATACCCCCCTGCTACTTGTAGATGCCAATTCAGCTACAACCTACAAAGTTGCAAAGTTTTGTGCAGCAGCATACAAAATCCGTCAGGGGATAACTAGTCCTAAAAGTTAACTGTGTATCCAGTAATCATCTTTCTTGAATATATAATTTGTTGAAAGACCTGCGCATTGTATGTTTTTACCCTATTTCCCTTTCCACTTCCTCACCCCTATTGTGCTTCAGTATATTTATATTTTAATGCACTAAACGTCCCAAGTTTGTATGAAACTGTGACTTTTATTTCCTGTGCTGCTCTATGACTGAAATTTTTTGTTGTTGATGTACTGTCATTTTTTAAAGTATTTCTATAGATGAAGGGACCTGAAATATTCTCTTGGGCTGCATCTACACTGTAGAATTAATGCAGTTCAACACCACTTTAACTGAAATAGCTCAATGCTTTCAAATAATAAGAGTTGTAGCTTCACAAAGTCTTTAGCCTTTGAATGTTGGTGCTTTTTTGAGTTTGCGATCAGTGTAGGTATACTTAAGTTGCTTGAAGGTTTAACAGAATACTAAAGTATCCTCTCAGCAGTTTTAAAAATTATAAAATGAAATATCATCAAGGTTATTGTCGTGATGCAGAGACCAAGGAAGCCAGACCCAGGAGTAAAAGGGGATAACAAAAGGTTTATTGAACAATAACTGGAAAAAGGACGAACAAAAAAGTAGCCAACTCGGCTCAAAAACCCTCAAAAATCCCAGGAAAGAGTCACACAAAATAAAGCAACAAAACAGCCCAAAACAAACACCAGACGTCCGTCTGCGAAGTCTGAAGGGAGAATCCAGAAGAGTAGTCATGAATCCGGTCCAGAAATCCAAAGCAGGAGAAAAGCAGATGAAAAGGAGGAGACCATCCAAGGCAATCAGCAGCTGAGTATACATGAATAGCACAAATCATAGTCCCCATAAAACACAATGCCAGCCTCCCTCCATTTCATACAATACCAGGTTCTGTAGCAGGAACTCACGTAAATTCAGTGGAGACCAAGCCCCGCCTCAGAGACACACGGCAGGTAACTAAGCAGAAAAGCATACATTGAATTCCAACCCCCCCCCACATCAGCTAGATCAGCTAGAGCTGCCACAGCAGCTCACCCCAAGAACAAAGTGGAGAAATAGCCCATAACTCACGAGTATCAGGAAACAGGAACAAGGCACTTGATATCAGGAACACAGGAAAGTCAGAGACAAGAACCAGACATCAACTCTTTGACCGCCACAAATGGAGCCCCGAAAATCCATTTCTTATATAGCACTTAAACATCACTGTCTTCTGAAGACTCTCCTTGATCATGAGCACCAGCTGCTGCATCTCCTACAGCTGCTGTGCTCTGTGCTTGCCTCCAATCTTGCCAATGCTGTTGCATACTTAGAGTGTCCCAATCTGTTTCTGAACCCCCAGAAGGCCAGTATAAATCACTGTCAAAGCCACAGAAGGTGTCAGAATTAGACTCTTCATTACACACATCCCTTACTTCATGAACCAATGTTGAGTCTAAATCCGTATCACTTTCCTCTGACCCCATTTCTTCTTCCCCAGAAAAACCTTGGAAAGTGTCTGAATCAGAAGGTGCTCTAAGTATCTGCCGGATCCTTTTTCTCTGTTCCAATTCTTCGACACTAGAATCACTAGCAGCCCTTTTCCTTCCAGCTGCAGACTCTTGATCACCCAGAGCCTCACACCATTCCATACTATTGCTTGATGCTATTGACCCAGCATCTTCCCCAATACTACTAGTAGTAGTAGCTGAAGGCTCAATCACAACAGTTATGGTTGGATTCCTGTTTTGGCTGTTGTGTGGCTAATTAAACACTGCAGGGGTTTCCTTCTAAGCAAGCATATATGAAATTATTCGTAGTAATTGGGGTTCATCACATGGAAGATCAAATGTAACATTTCAAAAATCTGTCTTCAATACACTAGGAAATAAAGTGTTTTAATATACTGGCTTTATCTTTTTAAAACTCTTTTGGCATTTACAAAATTCGAGACACCAGAGCATTGGATTGCAACACAATGGTATTGGGTGAAACATCTTCAGCATAATTGCAATTTTTCCAACACTTTTTCACAGACAGATTATGGCAAATCACCGATTCTTCATGACACTGCATGGAGACTATGCTTCTGGACAAATGTTATCCTTTATTGTTTTGCCTATATTATGACCTGCCTATGCTTGTTTTTAAAAAAATAGAATTGTGATTGTCTGAGTACAGACTGGAACAGAGGTGGAAGGCAGACTGCTAGGGAAAACATACAATCTAAAATGAATTCTAGGTTCATATAGCACTTCTTCATTTCCTAATCACACAAGACTTTTGAATTAATTCAATCCATAATTAGGTGGATCTATAATTGGTTGAGAAACCAAATCCAGAGAGTGCTCACCAATGGTTGCACTTCATCCTGGAAAGTTATCACAAATTCTGTCCCAGGGTCTGTGTTGGTTAATATCTTTATGAATGAATTAGATGATAAAATGGAAAGCATACTTCTCAAATTGGCAGATGAAAACAAATGCGGGAATAGAGAATGAATATGTCAGAGAACTGGAGCAGAATTCAAAATGACTTTGACAGATCAAAGAGAAATTCAACAGGGATAACTATAAGGTACTACATCTAGGCAGGGAAAACAAAATACATAAAAATAGAATGGGTGACGTCTGGCTTGAAATCAGAACATGTGAAAATAATATGAAATTTTAGTAGACCACAAGCTAAACATTAATCAAGAGTATGATACAATAGCCAAAAAACTCAAATGCAACTCTGGGTTGCTTCAACAGCAGTACAGTGTTCACACTGGGGGAAGTATTAGAATCACCGTCTCCTGCTTTCGTCGACCTCACCTGAAATATTGTGTTCAGTTCTGGGCACCAAACTTAAGGAAGATATTAAGAAGCTCTTGCTAGAGAAGAGAATAAAAAATGTTCAAAGGTCTGGAAACCAAGTCTTCCTAGGAATTATTTTGGTAATTGCGAGTGTTTTGTTTAGAAAACAGAAGAATGAAAAGTGGGCTATTATGTAGAAGGTGAAATAAGCTTGTTTTGTGCTACTCGAAAGTCTAGAAAATTAATCATTGGGTTCAATTACAAGAAAAGAGGTTCCTCCAAACTATTAGGAGGATTTTACTTTTTTTTTATTATAAGTGCTATTTGACAATGAATTTGATTGCCTTGGGAGAAGTCGGATAAGCAACTTTCACTATGTAGTCCTGCAAGGCAGGGGGTTGAACTCTTATGGTCCTTTCCAACTCTATGATTCAGTAAATTGGATCACAACAATACAATGGACTGACTACTTCTCAGACTAAATTAAAATATGTTTTTTTTAAAGGAATTGTTATAGAAATAGCTATAATTAGATAACAAAACCTGTTACATCAGGTTTTGTAAGGAATTATTCACTGGATGAAAGTTTAATAGCAGCAGATATATTTCAGTGTGGCATAGTTCAAATTTAAATTCTAAGCCAAGGATTGGAAGCATTAAAATTTCTGGGGGTGGACCTTAGCTTTGTTTGGAACTAACCTAGCTCCCTGGAATTTCCCATATTGCAGTGCTTCATTCCCTGACATATCAAAAGTTCCCATCTTCTAAAACCCTGAAATACCTTTCCAAGGCTTAGTTACCTAAACTAAGAATTCCAAACTAAAATTTAAACAAAAACTAGTATTTTGAGTTACAATCTTTTTTGTCTTTGGCCTCGAGAACTACTCAGACCAAAATTAAATTGCATTCTCATGCTCAAAGAAGTTGTGATAAGCCAAGTAGTAAGCCAAGAATAGCCTGTGGGTCACATCTGGCTCCGGCCTGAAGGGCCTTATGGCAACCAGCACCCTAAAAATATGTTAGAGGAGAGAAATGGTGGGAACTCCCCACAATGTCCCCAGGAGACATGTGGATAATATCTCGATCCCCCACCCCAAACTGGCCCTTTTAGGATCAAAAGTAGATTTTGTTAAAAAAAAAACCAAACAAACAGAAAGTAAATTGGAGCTTAACTTCTTGTTCACTTACTGCTTGAAATTAAGATCTTTCATGTGCCTAAAACAGCCATGGAAGCCCCACAGGGTGGGGTGGGGGAGACATTGTGGGAGAACATTTTTGTAATGGGAAAGAATGGGTGGCCTATCAGAAATATTTTAATAACAGTAGTAGTAATAATAATAAATTTGATTTGTTACTTGCCTCTCCCCAGGCTAGGTATCCCAAAAAAAATGCACAGAATATAATCTCATAGATAGATAGATGGTATTTAGTTAGTTAGTTAGTTAGATAGATAGATAGATAGAAGATTATTATAATATTAACCTCCAATGTTCTCTAGAGAGCTGCTGTGACAGCCTCCAATCTTTGAGACTTGCCTTCTATTAAGACATAGTTAAGTGTTATGTATATGCATTTACATTAAGCCTTGGGCTAGTATGCCTGCCTTTCTTTTAACATGGGGACAAGGGACAGGGCCTTTTCTGTGGTGGTCCCTCGGCTGTGGAACTCCCTCCCAAGTGAAATTAGATCTTCTCCATCCCTCCTAACCTTTCGGAAATAAATGAAATCCTGGCTATGGGATCAGACCTTTGCAGAATAAGTTGACCTGCTGGCAAAACTACACTTTTAATGGACTTGACGGACTGCTTTTAGGACGATTACTTAAATCGGGGACTGTTTGACTGTTTGAATGTTTTTATACTGTTTATATATTGTTTTTATTTAAATTGTATATTTATGCTTTTGGTTGTGGGCACCATGGTGTGCCAGTTGTTAGCTGCCCTGAGTCCCTCTGCGGAGGTCGAGATTGGACGAGATACAAATGTCTGAAATAATTAATAAAAAAACCCCCAAAAACATGCACTTGATTTTTTTAAAGGGACACAAGTTAGATGGTACATTAGAGGTTCGTTCTCTCTCTCTCTCTCTTTCCCCCCCTTCCCTCCCACTCTGATAATGCTATATTCATCACTTTGATATCAAATATGGTTTCAGTCAATGGTTTATCATCACGTTAAACTAGACAGATCCAAACATAAATTAGGACACATCTGTCAAACACAAGGCCCACAGGTGGAATCTGGCCTGCCTCATCATTTTATGTGGCTGGTGAGGCTTTCGATGCCAGGGCAACTTAGTTACATTTATAGTTTTACAATTACAACAGACCCCTTGAAGGCACCCTGACAGCTGATATGACCCTCAAGGAAAACTTGACACCCTCTCACTCGAGGCCCTTCCAGACAGGCCCTATGTTCCCCGATCTGCTGCCAGGTTTTCTGTTTGTCCCAGATTATCCAGCAGTGCGAACTCATATAATCCAGTTTAAAGCAGAAAACCTGGGATCAAATCCTAAGATATAGGACCTGTCTGGAAGGGCCCTGTATCTACTTATCTTCAAAAATGCACAAATTACCACATAGGGTTAAACGAGACAATGCAAATATTCCCAGATCCAATTTCTTTTATTAAAATGCTGGCCCAAACTTTAGTTTGTCTGGGTAAGAAAAAAACCCATTTAAAAATCTAGTTCTATTTGTATTTCAGTTTTACATTGTGAATAAAACATTCTGCATTTTTAAAAATAGATTTTATATTCTCCCTATCAAAAGGGAATTACAACAGAAGCTATTTCGTCAATGTTTTAGCACTTTGGTTGCACACATTTTATGTCCTGTCTCTAGAGAACGGAACTGGAAAGCCATGAGATGAGCAGAAAATTAGGAGAGGATTTGACCTGCACAGTGTTTTATAATTGGTGACAATTTGGAAGAATCACAGAAAGCAAGTATGGAGGTGAAAGTTGCCAAGACTCATTAAATGTGAAAGCTTTGTAGAACTTAAAGTTTGACTTCAGTGGAATGCTGCGTGCATAAATAATCAATTTTCACTATAGCCAACCATGTGGTGCTTCTGAATCTGGACATCATTTTTATTAAAGACTTTGATGTGGAACTGAAAATTTAAAATATATGGCTACTACCCTTTAAAAAGTAATAATTAGACTGGCCATTGTTATTGCTATTGTATTTATATTCTAACTATCTCCAAAATCTAGTATTAGAGGCAGCTCAATTTTTAAAAAAAGAAATACAAAAAGATGAGGTGATAACATAATTAAACTACCCATTGAATTAAAGCCACTTAAAGCAAATTCATGAAAATGACAAAAGGTTGAAGTCAATAAGACAGCACGCTATTAAAAATCCTGCCAGCCAGTTTCTGAATGCTTGTTAAGAAAGCCTGTCAATAGAAAGACAGCAGGCAGGCTATCCTCCTAGTGAGGGCATTCCAAATAGACAGTAACTGCACTGCTTTGGAAATCTGTGGCTTTATGATCAGTGTTCCACACAGCCGCTATAACCTTACCTTCCTGCCCTAGCTTGCCTTGTGGTTTTCATTTGTATTTTAGTGCAATTTTGCAACTATAGAAATAAATAAAAGATCAGAAAGGAAATATAAATAAAGAAGGAAAACAGCTAATTTGGGAAAAGTGAGAGGGAGAGGTGACAAATCATGCCCACTGACTCCACATGACTTTTGGCATATTGACACAAAAGCAGAAGGGACCGGTTCCACTGTGGGAAGTGATGGGAAGATAGAGAGATCAGAAGGTGTTGATGGTTTTAGCTATCATTTAAAAGAAGTCTATATTCATGAAGGGAAGATAAACTGGTAGCTTGATGCATACATCATCCTGTGATAGTTACCATAAACAGGCATTCTTATCATGCTGCATCACCAGTTTGCCAGCTGCGTGTGATAAAGTCCTTTGAAAAGTTACAAGATTCGATGTGGAGTGCCTCTCTTCAGTACCTCTCACCTGGTCTTCGGTCTCCTTCTGCATTCAGAAACATTACACACTCACTTAGCACTGAGACTGGATCTACAGTGTACTATATCCCAGATTATCTGCTTATCTCAGATTATCTGGCAGTGTAGACTCACATAATCAAGTTCAAGGCAAATAATCTGAGATCAAATCCTGGGATATAGGGCAGGGTAGATCCAGCCTGACCCATGCTGCATTTCTCCCCAAAGGGTTTCCACTAAAGGTGCTTCTATAACAGTGGTTTCCAACTAGTACTGCAAACATGAGAATATGGTCTGCGGCCTCACCATTACTACACTGTTGCAACAAGAGTGACTGGTCTTGTGAAACCCTCTTATAGTGCTGAGGCTTATTAAGTATGGTTTTCTGTGGGCAAGCAGGTGGCGACTACTGGATGGTATATATTCTGTATCAGAAACTGTGGTCTACCCAATGCAATTTTCTGAATCAGCAACCCAAATATCCAAACCGAAACTAAAGTTGACCTAAAACTGATTTGTAACCTTTTGGTACTAATGTTGGAGAGTTGTATATACAAACATTCACTTTTATTATATATATATATATATATATATATATATAGATAGAGAGAGAGAGAGAGAGAGAGAGAGAGAGAGAGAGAGAGAGAGAGAGAGAGAGAGAGAGAGAGAGAGAGGAGAGAGAAGAGAGAGAGAGAGAGAGAGAGATGAGTGGTGTTTTCATCATGTTATGAATAGTAGCCACAGGTTTAATATCAAAAACAGAAGGAATGATACGGAAAATAATCATCGTACTTAACACCTGGAGAAGATAAGTCCAAGACAGCAAACACCGGGGGGGTTCCAACACAGAGTCTGTATATAGAAATGAAAGGGTAGGGGAAACAGACAGACAAATGCAACAACTTCTGGAAAGAACAGAACTTTCACTTGCCCCCCAACTATTTTGCACTATAAGCTGTAGCTAGCTATGTCAAGGAAAATTTACAAGGTTACTGTAATTAAGGTATTCATAATATGGCATTTAACAAAGATGTCATCTTCATTGTTTGGATTTTAATAGGTAACATTGCCCTTTAAAACATTTAAACTGTTGGCATTAAGAGTAACATTTGCAATTTTTATGATCAAACTCAGTTTAATCCTTCACTGAGTAAAACAGACAGATGATCATCCTAGTTGTTGTAATGTTCACCATGAATATGAAAATACAAATGCATGGTAATTTTAAACTGAAGAGCTTTATCATGATGCTTGGCATAGGGAGCATCTTATAACAGTTGACCCAATTTATTTAATTTTAAAATGTTATTTTATAGATCTTTATACCGCTCTTCAAAGTGCCTCAAAAGGTCCACCAAACTATCAATAAACAACAAAATAATTGCAATCAATAACATAAGAGCAAGGAGTCTTCCCGGGGGGACTGAAAGAGGCAATGGTGAGACCGCTGCTGAAGAAGCCGAATTTAGATCCTTCGGCTCCCTCCAATTACCGGCCAGTTTCCAACCTGCCTTTCTTAGGCAAGGTGATTGAGAGGGCAGCAGCGGATCAGCTGCAGCAGTTCTTGGAAGACACAGCTGGACTTGATCCCTTCCAGTCCAGCTTCCGTATTGGGCACGGGACGGAGACCGTGCTTGTCGCCATTACAGACCCACGTCGCCGCCAGCTGGACCAGGGTGGATCGGCACTGCTCGTCTTGTTAGATCTGACGGCAGCTTTCGACACTGTAGATCACGCACTGTTAACCCACCGTTTAGCCGGCTCCGGGGTCGGGGGGACCGCCCCTTAAATGGGTGGCCTCCTTCCTCCGGGGACCGGGGACAACGTGGGGGGGGCGGGAGGTCTCTGGGAGATTCCCACTTGACTGTGGGGTCCCAAGGGGCCATCCTCTCCCCCTTATTATTTAACGTGTACATGCGCCCCCTGGCCCAGCTGGCCCGCGACTTTGGTCTGGAGTGTTATCAGTACGCTGATGACACCCAGCTTCTGCTGAGAATGGACGGCAGGCCGGACACCGTACCCGATTGTTTCCATCAGTGCCTAGAGGCCGTGACTGGTTGGCTGCGGGCTAGCCGGCTGAAGGTGAACCCGTCGAAGACGGAGATCTTGTGGCCTGGTCGACCTGGGCGGGATGAGTGCCGGTTGCCTACCCTGGACGGCGAACGGCTTAGCCCGTCGCCTGTTGTTAAGAGCCTAGGTGTCCACCTGGACCCCCTGCTGACCATGGAGACCCAGGTCTCCGCGGCCAGCAGGGCGTCATTTTTTCCACCTACGACAGGCTAGGCGACTGGCACCCTACCTTTCCAGGGACGACCTGGCCACGGTGATCCAAGCGACGGTCATCTCGAGATTAGACTACTGTAACGCCCTCTACGTTGGCCTTCCCTTGGCGACAGTTCGGAAACTCAAGCTAGTGCAGAATGCCGCTGCTCGCTTGCTGACGGAACGTCGATAAGGGAGCACATCACGCCCATCCTCCGGCAGCTGCACTGGCTGCCTATTGAGCACCGAATTGCCTTCAAGGTGTTGGTGTTAACCTTTAAGGCTCTACACGGCCTAGGGCCTGCGTACCTGAGGGACCGCCTTACCCCATACATCAGATCACTACGTTCTGAGGAGTCGAATTTGCTCCTGATTCCATCGGTCCGCGCCTGTCACCTGTCTGCTACCAGGCAAAGGGCTTTCTCTGTGGCGGCTCCGGTACTCTGGAACTCTCTCCCGGACGATGTCCGAGCTGTCACGGAGCTCATCCCGTTCCGCAGGGCTTGTAAGACCGCCCTGTTCAAATTGGCCTTCGGCTAGGCGAGTAAGCCGAATGTACTCATCTTCCTAATCAGCACCCTGGTTCAGGGAATGCCATGGCATGTACATAATTTTAATCTCGGGACCTATTGTATCTTGTTTTATTGTATGTTTTATGTTGCATTTTATTGTATGGCGACATGGATGTACATGCCTGCCGAATTTTATGATGTTATCCGCCCCGAGCCTGCAGGGAGGGGCGGAATACAAGATGGAACAAATAAATAAATAAATAAATAAATAAAATAAACCAAAAAAACCCTGCAATTTTAATTTCAATAACACTGGGAAAATAAATGGTTTTCATTTGATGCTAGTCAGATTTAAGAGGAGACATGATAACCATGTATAAAAATGTGAAAAGATGTCATAATGAAGAGGAAGCAGGCTTGTTTTCTGCTATCCTGGAGACTAGGAGCAATGGGCTCAAATGACCGGAAAAGAGATTACACCTGAACATTAAGAAGAACTTCCTGACTATAAGAGCTGTTCAGGAGTTGAACTTTCTGCCTCAGAGTGTGGTGGAATCTCCAGCCTTGGAAGCTTTTAAACAGAGGCTGGATGGTCACCTGTTGGGGTTGCTTTGATTGTGGTTTTCCTGCATGGCAGGAGGTTGGACTAGATGGCCCATGTGGTTTTTTTCCCAACTCTATTATTCTGTGATTCTATTATTGTATGTCCTCAATGTGAAAAACCATGTGGATCTAGAATAGGTCTTCACAGTTATTTATGAACCCACTGCCAAGATTCTAAGTAACATACACAAGTCTTATGTTATTGTTGTTGAAACTTCAAATATGATGTCATATGACAGATTTATACATAATAAAGAGGAACAACTTCTATTAGTGATGGATAAATGTCCATATTCGTTTAGATAAACATAAACACAATAGTCCAATCTGTCTGACGACTGAAAGAGTCACTTGTAGATCTTTTCGACTTCCTAGGTTGTACACGGTGACCAGGTTACAACAAGGTGTCGCGGGTGTAGTCCCTTGTTTTGGTGTTGGTGATTGAAACACCTTCAGGTAATGAATTCTTCTTAATATTTCAACAGGAAACAAGTCTCTTATACTGCATTTACATGTATGAAAGGAACAACAACATACATACAATAGATATGCTGTAGCACCCCTATCGTAATGTGAACATTAAATCAATACATAACTAAAATAAGATAGTCAAAGTAATGTTCAGTAAGTAACCACAGGCTCTGCTGCAGGAGATTCTGTTGTGAGCAAATGCTCTTAATCCTGATGAACCTTAAATACATGCTACAGATAACAAGTGAAATCAAGCTTGTCATTAAGGTCCTGAGGAAACAGGGTTTGAAATTTAAAAGTCCAGAAGGCTTCCCTTTGGAGAAGTAGTTTCTTCATATCTAAGTGAGGTCTGGTGTGTAGTTTTTCCAAAGCACAGAATCTGAAACTGTGACTTGACTGTGCCTTCTCCCTAGGGTGCATGTATAAGCTGGAGTCAGTATTCCCATTCTTAATCCAAGAACGGTGTTCATACATTCTAGTTCTCAGGGGCCTAGTGGTTATTCCAATGTATAACAAGTTGCAGGGATATTGAATTACATATACTACATTCTCTGATGAATATGTTGTGTGATATTGTAGGGAAACTGTGACATTATGAGTTAGATGTGTAAAATACTTTGTGTTTAACATTTGGCTACAGCAGTCACAGCGCCTGCATGCAAATTTTCCCTTAATTGTTTCTTGGGTGTCTGTCTTCGATGTTATAAAATCTGAATGAATCATGATACCCCACAAATTTCTGGATCTCTTGTGGGCTATGATGAGTACTGTTTGACAACCCGGAATGTCTTGTACTAAATGCCAGTGTTTAGTTAGGATTTTTTGTATGCTTAAAGTAAGAGGCCAAACAATTCGGTTTTTCTGTTTTTTGGGTGTCCTTTTAATAACTCACTCCTGCTTATTGACTTTGTCTTTCTAATTGCTGTATCTACTATCTTTTCTGGATACCCTCTCTCCTTCAGTTGGTTTTTAAAGGTGCATACTACTGTATCAAAGTCTTTTTGATGGCTGGAGTTGTGTATGAGCTTCAGAAGTTGTGAGTAGGGTAAGTTGGACTTTAGGGAGTGATGATGAAAGCTGTTGTAATGTAGGATTGAGTTTTTGTCTGTGGGTTTGGTGTAGTTGCTAACATGTAATTTTCCTTCTTCTAGATGTACCAACACATCTAGGAAATTAATCTTATGTTGATTGATTGTGCTTGTGAATTTGATGTTGTTGTATATGGAATTGACCCATGTGCTGAATTGAGAAGCTGCTGTATCTGACTTTAAAACTGTAAATATATCATCTATGAATCTACCATAGTACACCATGTCTGGCAGAAATTGATTTTGGTTATGGTTAAAAATAAATTCAATTTCTAAATGAGACACAAATAGATTCACTACTGAGGGTGCTAGAGGGCTACCCATGGCCAATCCAAAAATCTACAAATAGAATTGAGATCCTAAAATAGTTGTTTCCCAATACAATGTCCAGTAGATCTAGCAGGAAATGAGTTGGAGGTACTGATGATTACCTAGTATTTAATAAGTCTTTGATGATGGTTCTAACTTTGTCTAGTGGTACATTAGTGTATAAAGAAGATATATCTAATGTCATGAGTATAGAATGATGTGGTACATTGAAAGATTCTATGATATTAATGAAATGTGATGTATCTTTGATATATGATTTGGCCTGCAGAACAAAGGTTTGTAAAAAAAATTGATCTATTTATGCATGTAAAAAATGATCTATGGGTTCTAGGATAGATGATGTCCCTGAAATGATAGGTCACCCACAGGATGGTCATGTTTCTTTATGTATTTTTGGAAGGATGTAGAAGACTGGTATCCTGGGATGTGGGTTCTATAAGAACTCATATGTTTGTAATGAGATGTATTCTAGTGCTAGCCCTTCTGAACACATCATTCGAATGAGAGATTTAATTCTGTTTGTTGGATATGTGGGTATTGTTTTATAGAATGAATTATTAGAGAATTACTTATCAGATTCTAAGTAAGCCAAGATTCTACCTCTGGATGAAAATCATACTCTGTCGTGAGTGATTGCCCGTGGTGATGATAACAATAATACTGATTTATTATATGAACATAAAAATTATGTTAGATCAGGCTAAAGGACTAATTTGTCCAGCATTCTCTTCCCTACAGATGTATGAATAGAAGGCACGTTCATAGGACATGAGTGCTACTGTAGTTGCCAGTTGTGTTTCTCAACAAATCGTTCTGTAAAAGGTGCATTGCATATGAAACTGTAATATACTATGGTTCTTGGTCCTTGATAGACCAATCCATGAATTTGCACAAATAAGTGAATTTGTATAGTCCTCTTTAAAAGCATTGAAAGTTTGCGTAGTAATTTCCACTTCTCCCTGTTTTTCTGGATCTATACACCTTTATTCCATCCTTACTCATCATTTTTGCTAAACTATTCCCCTATCCCATGTTATAGCTTTTCCTCAAAATTATTTAAAGTTACTGCATTATTTTGATGGTCTTTATAAAAAGTTTTGCCAGGTGACAAGAGATGCAGCTTGGTGAGAATCTTAAACATATTGTTTTTGTTGCCCAGACTTCACACATTTAAAGGACATCAGGTTGGGTCTGTTCCAACAAATTTTGTCAGACTATTCCAAGTGCTAAATGAGAACTGCAGGAGCAGGCTAAATTGAAAACCTCTCTGCAAGTGAGCAGTTCAGACATAGTCATTGGTCAGCTTTCTGTAAGGATATCCTTACAAAGATTTGTTTTCTAAGCATACTTCTACATAAATTGGGAGGAAAAGGGAGAGAGAAAGGCGTGCCAAGAAGGGCTGCCTTGGCATACGATTTGCTCTGCTCCCGCCCAGTGCTGGCATGTGCTCGTGAAATATGGTGTAAAAGTTCATAGCCATCTTCATACGGGATACAAGTCAAGATGATGATTGCATTCTTTGTTTGACAGCCTCTTAAGCTAGTGGATGTCATACTCTTGAATTTTGGTAACCCTGTAATGTGTTCCAAGTGTGTTGTTTCCATGGTGACCAGCTGTAAAAAGCACCAACTCCATGAGCTTCCATAGTAACTGAACTTGGGTTAAGAAGGCAGTTACTCTCTTATAAATCACACAAACAAGTGTCATGGAGGGACCTAGCTTGCTCACACAGCTGACTGACACACTGGGGAAGAGAGATTTAAAGAATTTATTGGGAGGAGGAGCTGGTTGGTTATTTTCCAATATTTCTAAAGAAGAAGTGCCTAGATACTTCAAGTGGACTGAGAGTTGGAATGAATCCTATAAAACAACTTCATTGATATTAATATCCTTTTTACCCACTGGGCATTTGAGTTCACTGCTGTGAACAATTATGTATTTTAAATGTAGAAAATTGGACTCTCAGTGGTACAGCTAAGTAATTGTACGGTCTGGACGTAATGGTCTTATTTGTATATTTATGAGAGCCACACATATTAGTTCAGCTTCGAAGCACAAAACGTCTTCTCCTCCAGTTAGGAACACAAGAAGAGCTGTATTAGATTGAACCAAAGCTTATTTAGTCCAATGTTCTGCTCACAGTGCTTCTAATCACATTGTACAATTATAATGCAACAGCATCACTTTAAATGGTGGTGCAATGGGTTAAATCTTTGTGCCGATAAGACTGAAGACCGACAGGTAACAGGTTCAAATCCACAGAGAGTGCAGATGAGCTCTCTCTGTCAGCTCCAGCTCCCCATGTGGGAACATGAGAGAAGCCTCCCACAAGGATGGTTAAACATCAAAACATCCGGACATCCCCTGGGCAACATCCTTGTAGATGGCCAATTCTCTCACACCAGAAGCGACTTGCAGTTTATCAAGTCACTCCTGACACACACACACAAACACACACACACACCACCTTTAACTGGTACTATCCTAAGGAATCCTGGTGTTTGTAGTTGGGTAGGCAGGCACTACAGTTCTCTTGCCAATAATTCTAAGGACCTTATCACAAAGGGAAATAACCCATCTCTGACACGCTATGCATACAATTCTCTATGTGTACGATCACATGATGCACTGCAACTATTGTCTGAAACCCATGCAAAAAGCATGCATTTAGGAACTTTTGAAAGATGGTTATAAAGCATCTTCACCTATCCTTTTTCTTTTCAGTGCATCATAGGAAGCTGGATGAGAGGAAATGGTGGTGGGGAAGCTCGATGGGAAAATATAGTGTGGATGAGCTAGATGAGAGGAGACGGTGGTGGGGTGGAAGATGGACAAAAGGGAAACTGGAAGAGCACAATTTTAGTGCTCACGAGAACGGTGTAATGTTTGAGGCAGAATAGTGGCAGCACAGTGAAAATCATAAGAACAAGCAGGTGGTCAGCCCTTTAATATTCTCTGGCTTCACCTTTATCAACTTCAGTGTCCTGGTGCTCTTCACCATGCAACAAAACTTCTGATTTCTAATTATCGAGGCCATCAAAATTATATCTTCTTCTGCAGTGTTATTTACTATGCAAGGACAGCTATTCAGCTATTCTTCTGTTTCCCACAATGCCTAGATTCCTACATGTGTTTTCAAAAGGATACTTACTGTACAGAGCCAGTACTAAGGTGACATATCCCTTGTTTGTGTACTTCAAATGCTTTATACCAGCAATGGGAACTTTAAGCACCTGAAATATTAAAATGGATCATGGTTTTTGACAAATCTTCATGTTATATTCAGAAGACTTTTTCAGAGGCTCTTTCTACACTACCATATAAAATTATCTACTTTGAACTGGATTATATATCAGTGTGGATTTATAATCCAGTCCAAAGCAGAGAATGTGGAGTATCTGGATAATCTGGATTACATGGCAAGTGTAGAAGGGGTCTGAGATGTATACTTTTGAATTTTACTGTGCAACTTCCTTTTTGGTTCTTCTCTTGTTTGCATTGCATACTTACAAAATACACATCTCTCTTTTTCTCTGTTCACATGTTCCCAAAATGAATATAATCTTACCTCTAAAATGGTGAACGGATTGTGTTTGTATTTAATGCTTTGAATGTTTATGCTGCTCCAAGGATTGTCAGGACTTGTCTGGACACTTTTGCATAAGAATAAAATGTATCCTAGGAAATGCTGTTGGTGTGTGCAAGACTTTCAAGGAGTTATCTTGATGTTAATTGCATGTATGAAATAATAGGAAGACTTGGGGATGTAAAGATTAATGGAAATATTCATACTGTATATGTAACTGGAAATTCCTGAGTCTGATAGATTTTTAATTCTGGAGGCCAATGCCACTAGATGGCACAAGAGTTGTTTTAAAATATCACCGAACCAAAGACCTTTAAAGTCATGTGGTATTGAGTTTGTTAAGACTAAGTCATTCACCATACACAAGTCATTTAAACTATTTGTTGTTAAAACTTACATGTTTAACTAAGAGAAAACAACACAGTTACAAATAACAAATCAGGAAACCTGTTTACATTGACTAAAAGATCTGTCTATATAGTAAAAATGAATTTAATATATTGATGTGGAGAAACACTGGAAGGGATTGTGAAAATGAAAGGGCAATTGTAGAAAAGCAATTATTTAAAATTCCTTACAGACATGGTGTCATATGTAAGATAATTGGGATGCCATCATTAATTTTTTTAAAAAAATGAGTAGAAGAGGCTTATTAGGATATATTTCTCCATATTAACTCAACGTTTTATCAACTTTATTATGCTTACGTGTGGAAATTAAGATTGGCCTTGCATTGGGAGGTATACCTTGAGGATATAAGAAGTGCCATAGCTTCAATTGTGGTGGGATTTGCTGCTATCTCATTAACCTTCCCAAAGAGAGCAAAATCTTGAAAGATCATTTTTGCTGATGCTCAAGAGAGTTGAAGGTTGTGACTGCTGCTGTTAGACAAGAGACTAATTTTGTTAGTGTTTTTATGTCTGGAAAGTCTGAAAGCCTTTACCCAAGGTGTGGCAATATGCCTGTACCCTACATTTATATTATAATAGAGATTCACTACCCTCTAAGCACTGAAGGTGTTTCCAGATGAATTAAAAAAATCTCAGGATGTATTGAGACTTTGCAAATTGTTATGTATCTGCATCTTCTATTTGCATTTAGACTATTTCTTCCTTCTCACCATTACTTCACTCCATTTTCTACTGGTGATATCCAGTCTTCTGTAACTTTTCAGAATTTAAAAAGTTCATTAATTCAAAATACCAACATTTCAAAATATCTTTGTTTTCCTATCTGTACTGCTAGCTTCTCTGACTTCTGCAATAGAGTGCTCTCTTTAGATCAGTGCCTCCGTTGTACTGCAGAACAGAGGGATGGGAGGTGGGGAAAAGCTGACATCTCCAGATTTTCCCCCAATGTTATTTTTTTAATGGAGCTGTACTTGCTGGTGTGAAAAATCTGAAAATTGATTATTTCAGGAAAAGGGGCAAAAAAGAACAACTTGTGATAAGGAATGGCAACAGGACTATGTGCTTTGTAATTATTTATTTATTTATGTACCCTATTTATACCCCACCTTCCTCTATCCCAAGGGGGACTCAAGGCAGTTTACATATGGTAATTATTCAATGCCTTAAACACATACAACATTATGTTTAAAATCCATTGAATTAAAATTAATACATATAAAAACTTAAAAATTATATTCAATAATTCTACAGGGGAGATAGCACAGTGGTAACACAGCTGTGCTTGCAACCTGAGGGTTGCTGGTTCAATTCTCCCCGAGCTGGCTTGGATGACCAGCTAATAACAATATATGAGCTTAGTCCACTGCCCACCCAAGCAGTTCAAACACCAATGGGGACCATTATATAAATAATGGGGAAGGGCTTTTTACAGACCTACTTTCTGGCCTGCGAGGTGAATTCGGAAGAGGGAAATGCAGAAATGCAGAAGGCTCCCGTCATGAGGATGGAACAACAGCACCCCCTTGTGACGCAAAGACGCATAACAACAACAATGACGTAATTGGAGCAGTGACATCTGGATGACCACCCGCATGTCCCGTTACCCTGTGACGCAGCCAAGAAAGAACCCTTCTATAAAAACTGCACTGTACTGTCTATGTGTAACCTGTACTGTCTATGTGTAAAACTGTACGTCTCCAACAGGGATTGTCTGTCGTATATGTATTGTAATCCGCACTGAGTCCCCTTCGGGGTGAGAAGAGCGGAATAGAAATAAACAGTATTATTATTATTATTATTATTATTACAGGACCAAATAGTAAACACCATGGTAATATGATCCTCTCCCTACCTCCCACCCTATGGGATAGAGTCCTAAAAATGCATTCATATTATTATGCTATTTAAACATTAGGAATATCTTGTTTTAGACCTATTTTTCCTCTTTCTTCCAGTGTCCTGGAAAAAATACCTGCTTTTGTTTGATAGCAGTCATTTTACTGTTATAAACAAGCAAGTTTAGAGACACTTCATTTCTGTATTGTCAAAGGCTTTCATGGCTGGAATCACTGTGTTGTTGTAGGTTTTTCAGGTTGTATGGCCATGTTCTAGATTGCATTCTCTCCTGACGTTTCGCCTGCATCTGTGACAAATATCTTCAGAGATTGTGAGGTTCATTTCTGTAAGTGTTGGGTTAATTTAATCTGAGGCGAGGAGTGGGATTGAAAAGTCTCCAGGAACGCCAGGATCTCTCAGGAAATTCTTCTGAATGAGGAAAATGTCACATAAACGTCGAAGATAAAATCAGTTTGCACAAGGATGAAATGCGGGACTTACAGAAACTTAAAAATCATCTGGAGGTGCCCTTTGAGAACAGATACAACATCTTACCTTAAATTGTTTATTTTAATTGGAAATCCAGTTGAGCCCTAGATACTTTACAGGTTTATCTTAATGATTAATAAAAATGAATCAAATAAGCTTCTTCTTCCCATGCTGCCTCTGGAAAGCTGATGATTCCTTTTATAAATCCTTAAGTTTTATTCAGCTCTGTCCTGTTATATTCATTTTAGTGTATTTTTCCATAAAAATATCCAATGTTGCTGACTGTAGCAAAGTAACAGAGTAACAGAGAACTTGCAACACAATTTACAAATAAAAAAGCATATGAGAGTATTATCCTGGCAAAATATAATTCAATTAAAACACAGCATTAATACATAGAGCTGCAGGGGGAAAAGTTTCTTCAGATGAATATTGTGTTTACATTAAAAAAAGTTTTTGGATGCCAGCTATCAGAAGGCTGCTTAATCTGCATTTTCTTGAGGTAGCAATGAATAGTCTGCGAGCCATTTCACCCTACTCTGTTTATTTAATTATTTGCACATTAATATCCTGCATTTCTGAGACATAATAAAACTCCAGACAGCACACAATAAAAATGGCAAGAAGATTAAAAACAAATATAACAATAAAGGAAAGAGCACTAAAACCGCACCAGGAAATATCATTAAAAGCATATCAACAGTATCAAACTAAAATCATAGCAAAACCTCGGCTCAAAAAAAAAAAGAGGCCCATCAGAATAAAACAGTTTGAAGAGCCTTGTTTAAAAGCAGACTGAGATGGGACCTCATGAATTTCCTTGGGGAGGCTATTTCATATACTGAAGCACCTTGGCTGAAAAAAGATATTAGATAACTTAGACTTATGTAATTATGTGTCTACATCTCTGCTTTCCAGACCACATCATCTTCTGCATCTAAAGCAGGGGTTCTCAAAGTTTTTCAGTCACTGAGCCCCTTTTGAAGCAAAAGTTTCTCCTGGAGCCCTAAGAAATGTTTATATATTATATTATATTATGTACATATATCAGGCATGGGCAAACTTTTTAACCAACATAAGCTTAACAGTATTTAAATGGAAGACCCCAGGGGCCACCCGTCCCTTCTGCCATGCAGGAATAGCACAATCAAAGCACCCTCAACAGCCACTCAGCCTATGTAATAATAATAATTATAGCAATAACAATCAGAGCAATCCCAAGGGCCATCCAATCCCCTTCTGCCATGCAGGAAAAGCACAATCAATGCACCCCTTGCGTGGTGGGAGGGAAATAGGGTTTTGGAAGCAATCAAGGTGAGGGAGAAAAGATCTGGCTGGTGAGGAAGGTGAGGAAAAACATTTTTTGAAGGGATGGGGGAGTCCAGAAAAAGAGGCTTTTAGAAACAAGCAAGGTGAAGAAAACAGGCTTTTGGGGCTAAGGAAAAAGACTTTTGAGGGTGTGAGAGCGAGGGAAAAGGGCTTTTGGTGGCAAGGGAGGCAGGTTGAAAAGGCCTTTAGTGGTGTGGGATGTGGGGTGAAGGGGAGGAGCAGGAAAGGTGAAGGAAAGTTTGGCGGAGGATGGGGAGGGAACCACAAAGCACATCAGTATGCATCGTGGAGCCCTAAGGGCTCCATGGAGCACACTTTGAGAACCACTGGGCTAAACTATGTGGAATAATCACACACACAAGGCTAACCGGGGACTCTCTTTTTTCTCCTCATGAGAAAGAAAGGCACTTTTTAACACAATAAAAATCAAAAACAGAGATGGACTTCCATCTATTTCCAGATTTTCAAAAATATTTGTGGTCAATTTTGGCAGCTTTTGAGAACCAGCAGGGACCAAGGCAGACAATTAGTTCCTAGATTTGCTAAAGTGTCCCACTTTAGGAAAAGGTCAGCACCTTGATTTTATATTAGGAGAAAATTGGAGGTTAACCTTTCTTATTAAGTTGAAAAAAAATTGCAGTTCTATATAGTCTTTCTATAACATTGGTTGAATGCACATGAGGAATATATCCCAGCTCCAGTGCACAGTATTCTGCCCTAGCCTGACCCTGCTAATGTCACTCATTTTAATCGACACTCGGATTGGTCTTGAAAGCTACACAGTTCCAATCCCTGAAGTCACCTTGGTTAAAAATGGCATATCCACATGTTCATTGTATCAACTGCAGTTTTTTCTTTTTCCAAGTGTGAATGGTAATGTGTGTGTGTGTGTGTGTGTGTGTGTGTCTATATATATATATATATATATATATATATATATATTTGCATAACCTTATCAACCAATATTACCTCTTGTTTTCCTCTCAATCTTGCCACCTACCTGCACTCCCAAGAGGGGACTCCCCCATCCCACCCACCCCTTACTTGCATAAATAAGCAAAGAGAGCTTTAGTTGTTGCAACCTAAATTGAATTTGCATTCAACTCTCCAGACAGACAGACTCGCACACTCATACAGACATATGGGATGTGTGGGTGTTTGGAACAAACAGATAGAGCAAGATGAAAGGAAGGGATGAGGTGGACAGGTCAGTGCGAGGGGGACAAGGGCATTCCATCTCTTAATTGTCTCTCTCATTGAGTCACTCTGAAGCTCCACTGAGCTTTTCATTTCCAAAACAAGAAGGGTAAAAAGTTATGGCCTCTGCCCTGTTCTTCTGTGTGTGCATATTACACCGTGGTTGCCAATGTGGGAGAGAAAGATCTGTACATACATACATGTGCAGAGACTGCACTTGGAAATCCCATCCTGTAGGAATCTCCCATAAGCCCAGATCCTGTAAGGGAAGCAGAAAGGGGCTGCTCTTCCCCTTCCCTACCCCTATCCTGCTCAATTCATCTGCCTTGGAGTCACACACAACTCCTTTCCCCTTCCCACTTTCCCACCCTATCCCCTTCCCCTCATCTGCCCAAATGAGTCAGTGAAAAAGTGAGGAAACATACAGACTACTGGGTGCTCCCAGTGCTTGCAGATGTGCAAGGATGACTGCATTTGATAAAATTTAATACAGTGATAAATATTAATAAAATGTTACAGACACTAGTCAGCAGAGGATCCCAGACCTTCAAATATGGAGTTGGGCAAAGTTCATGGTGGGAAGGGTCTATTTTGTCATCCACATCCACCAAGCATGGTGACAACATTTATTTTTAGTTCAGTATATGTGAATATGCAAATTGCTGCATATTTGAATACCGAATTAATTGAGTGCAAATTACTTTTGCACTAAATTTACAACAAGTGAAGTAAGCTGAGGAAAATGGGAGGAGAGAGAACCCAACATTTTAAAACAAGATTTGAAAAATTAATGGCAGAGGGTTATCAGACTATTTCTGAAACTGGCAGAGTTGGACAGTATGGAGCATACCCAACCTTGTCTGTTTTTTTGGAAGCTTGGTGATGCCAGGTATTGGAATCAGAGTTCTCCATGTAGAGCTGGGAGAGAATCCTGCCTGATACTTTGGAGAAATGCTGCCAGTCAGAGTTGATAGTACTTGGCTAGATAGAACAGCTTAATCTGGCCCAATGTAAGCCAGCTTCCAACATTTTCTATGTTTTTAATAGGGTTTTGCCCTTCTTGTTCCCAAGGCAGCTAATATTTTAGTACTTGAACAGAGGTTGAGAACCTAGCTGATTAGTAGAAAACTATGACTTTCTGGTTTGCACAGACAAAAGTTGCTGTTTTCTTAAATCTCGAATGGCTTCACCTACACAAGTAAGGTGAATAGGGCACTATTTTATTTCATTTCCCCCCCAGCTTGCTGCAAAGCCAGACTGTAACTATAGTAAATAATAAGCAAAAAGAGAGAAAAGCATACAGAAAAGGCAGAATACAACAGGACTCTTTATTATGCTCAGTCAATAAGATCCAAACCTGACCTGGGTAAGCTCTCCCAAGTGGCAAAAATTAGTGTCGGTGATCATGTTTAAACTTTGGTCTTTCTGTTCACTGTGCCAACAAGGGCACCAATTAGTGTCAACAATGGTGATTTTTTCTTTATTGATAGGAACTGTTGATAGGTTCAGTACTGTCTTGCTGAGCAATGAACATAGGGGATGTTGTCTCCAATCACCTATTCCAAGCATTTGGCTTTTCAATGATACAATTAGAGAGTTTTGAAAAGGCTGAGGAAACTGAAAAGTAAGCTTCAGGTAACTTTGCTGAAAAGTTCAGTTCAAAGTCAAAACATTTTCTCTGCATGTCTCTGAATTTTGGAAGTCTGTAATATTAAGCTATGTTTTATCAGAGCAAGAACTGGGCTGTGGAGGCCAAGCTATAGTTAGCCCGTCAAAAATTATGAAATGGGCCTAGATCTCAGAAATAACAATTAAGCTGGGCATCTTTTTAATTGGTTTCAAGCCTTTATCACACATTACCCCCAGGATTCTGAGCTTATCTTTTAAATGGTTGTTAGACGTTTCATTTTCAAAATGAAAATTGGTGATTTTGACATGCTTGCAAGAATTTGCAGACCTGTTAGAGGTCAGAATGTAGGTGGCTTTGGCCACGGATTGAAGTTCTAGTGGGTTCAGATCTAGTGGATAGCAGATGAAATTGCTACACTTCTTTACTGAAGACCAGGAGAGGCAGATTGTCAATACTTCAGGGTCTAATTAACACAAAAAATATTTCTTGATCATGGACATTAAAAACAGTTAACACACTAAACTACTTACAGCCACATTAAAATATGAATTACCTAACCACATTTTATTGTTTGTTACTTGGCCTGATTCTCTTTATGTTTGCTAGCTGAATAGCAGTTTGTTTCACACTGTCCCACAATAAATGTAGTCACTGAACTCAGATATGAAAGTTGTTTGTTTTTGGGTAAAAGGTTCTGGCAGGGCTTAATAAATTCCAAAGCAATGTTCATTACATTTGGCTTAATATTCTAATTATTGCAAAATAGGCCAATGCACATAACCTTGAGAAGTTTCAAGAGGAAACGTGCTGGTTTTGATTTTCTAACATTGAACAAAACATGTAGTGGCAGATACTGCTGATATAGCCAAAGGTGAATACACAACACACAAAGGATGTTTAATGTTATCTATTACTGACTTCTATTGACATTAGTGGATACCTGTGTCTTTTCATAGTGCAGGATCGAGAAAGTGCAGTTTGTGAGCTGTGCAGTTCCAGGGTTATTTTTACCCACCAGACTGGTCCTCTCCTTGATTTTTCCTCAAAATATCCCCAAATGCCTTTGGGGGCTGTGGTTGGCAATTTCTCTATGTTTCTGCCTCTCCAGATTTTGGGCCCAGAAAAGTTACAATTTTTTCCCAACAGGATGTGGCCTGCAAATTGAAGTTAGATCAATAAGCACATCATGGGTTCTCATTTTGAGATTAATATCAGGCAAAGCAAAAATATTCTGTCCATAAGTTGACTATGGCCATTCCATGGGTAAGAAAAGAAGCACAATACAGGTTACAAAAATTCTTTATTTGATTTATATCCCTTTTTTCATTCATATGGGCAGCCCTGAAACCCAAGACTAAGGACCTCATCACATTGCCTGGGGAAAGCAGGGGCATCCATGGGACAGTGGGGCAAATCTGGTGGGCAGCGGAGAAAACCAGCATCCCTCCCCCACATTGCCCCCTTCCCCATCACAAAGAGGAAGCCATTGCTGCCCCCCTGCATTTTCCCCAGGTTACGTTATGAGAACATGGGAAGTCTCCCAAGTTAACATGGCTCCTTCCTAGGACCCTTCCAGGATGGAGACAGAATGGAGCCCCACTGGAAGTAACCCTGCATCATGTGTTTGACTCCATCGGGCTCTATCCTGGTTCCATCCAGGAAGCATCCTAGGATAGAGGCCAGACCTCATGTGATGAGGTCCTAACAGCAGAGTGCTAACTAATGTATAAAAAGAAGGGTGGGTCTCTGGCATTTGAGGTATAGGATCACTTGGTGCATATGTTATGTAAGGAAGGGCAAAGGGGAAGGCCTCTTAGCTCTAGATCAGTGTTTCTCAACCTTTTTTGAGCCGCGGCACTCTTTTTACATTTACAAAATCCTGGGGCACACCACCAACCAAAATGACACTCTAATAATAAATATAATAACAATAGAATAAAATAATAAACGTAATAAATAATAAAAATTGAGTAAAATAATAAATGTAATAACAACTATAATATAATAAATGCAATAACAACAATAAATAGAGCATGGCATCCCCTCACCCCAGTCTTCCTTTCTGGGAACCCCAAAGAGACACAAACAGGCTCCAACTTTTCCTCAAAAGACAGGAGAGAAGAAAGAGGAGCCAAATTGTTTAATAATGGAATATGCTGCTTTGGGGCATGGTGGAGTCTCCTTCCTACTCTGGACTCTTTTAAGCAGAGCCATCTGTCCAGAGTGCTTTGATTGTGTGTTTCTGAGTGGCTGGAGGTGTGGCTGGATGGCTCTTCCCTCTGCTCACCTGAGTCTGTTTTTCTTTGGGAAAAGGCTGTTTGCAGAGACTGGGAAGGAGAGGGAAAGGAGGAGCCACGTCAGATCTCTGCTTTGCCTCCAGGGCTGCTTCTGCCCTTGGAAAGGCAGCAGTGGCAACCCTTCCTCCCCTTCCCTCCCTCCTTCAGGACCCACTGAATCTGAGCAGGGGCCAGCCTCCTGAAGGAACAGGAGCTGCCTTGGAGGAAAAGAGAGAAGACTACCTTACCCAGCAGGCATGTCCTGCTTCTCCCTCTTCCACTTCAAATCAGTCAACGTTCTGCCGAGGGGAGGGGAACAGAGGGAGTTTTGAGACCCAGGTATCCCGGTGGGGTTGCCTTCCTGCTCTCCTTCCTCTTGGGGCCAGCAGAAGAGCAGCTGCCTGGGGAAGATTGCAAAATGAGCAAGACGGGGGAGCAAAACGGAGGCCTTTGGCACCCCAGTCTTGCTCTATTTGCAAGGAGAGCAGGCAGGCAGGCAGCCCCACTGGGTCTCAAAAATCCCTCCGTTCCCCTCTCTTCGGCAGAATGTTGGCTGGAAAGAGTGCAATGGGAAGGGAGCAAGTGAAGATGGGGAAAGAGGCTGGGAAAGTGGAAAGACGGGGGTGGGACAAGGGGCAAGACAGGAAAATGGGAAAGACAGGCTGGAACCTGGGAAAGGCTGGGATGGGAAGGGAGCTGGGAAAGCGGGAGAGAGGGGCAGGGGATAGGAAGAGACACACACACACACAGAGACTGCGAAGGGAAGAGAGGGCAGCGCCCAGCCCCTTCTTCGCTGCCGCCTGGCCCCTCCTCCTCCCCCAAAGCAGCAGTAGCAGCCAGGAGGGGGAAGAAAGGCGGGGGGAGAGAGGTTTTTCACGGCACACCAAGTGATTCTTCAAGGAGCACTGGTGTGCCGAGGAGCAGCGGTTGAGAAAGACTGCTCTAGGTAACTCAAAAATGAAACTTTGTTTGGTGACATAGTAATAACTGAACTAATGCCACATTTGATGCCTCAGTGGGATTTCACAGAGCTAGATCATAAGAACATAAAAATCTCACTACCTAATGAGATGAAGATTCTGTCTAGTTCAGTATCTTAGTTTCAGAAAGAGCTCCATTACAGAGTTTGGTGGTCCATAATCATAACACCAGACTCAGGGTAAATTGTGGTATAAGGTAACCCACCGGCCACGGTGAAGATATGTTGCTATAATTATATATTTGGTACTGTTCTTGGGTGGTTGTATGCATCCCTTCTGAACTACCTGAATCTTATGAATCTTATCGAAATGTTATTTAAGCAAACATGCATGTGAAGCCACTTCAAATATTTCCACTTTACATGGAAGGTTTGGGAATGAATATAGGGTAGGAGTAGCATCTGTGGTGACTTTAGGATATAGCCTTATATGTAATGGCTTATTTAGGCATAATGCTTGGTTAATTCCAAGTGTATAGCTAATCCATCAAATTCACTATCACAAGATATGATTGATGAGTAAGAATTGGATTTTGTTAAAGGGGGATTACATACATTCATGAAAGCTGAAGTAATAAATGTCAACAAATTGGGATGACTATATATTACCAGAAGCAGCAGAAGAAATAGAAAGCAAGAAAGAAAATGCAGTTGCATTCATGCCCTCCTCAATAGGACAATGTGTAACTAATTCTAAATTTTACCAGCTTTTATTTGGAACTACAATGGCTCTACTTATGTTCTTAACTTCTTATGTGATTCTCTCTACTCCTTAATCTGAAATAATATGAAGTTTCCTGTTCGGTTTGAAGATAAATTCTGAAGTCTAAAATTCTGGGTCTAATACCTAGTACATCATATACCTGAGTTTTATTTTTAAGGTGAGCTTTTATTCTGCGTACCATGAATGTTTAATAAACAGCAGGTATCTGAAACTCTTCTAACTCGAGAAACATTAAGCCAAGAAAAAAAGGCTACAGAAGAAAGGTCTTATTTTACTCCACAACTAGAAAGGAGTGATTAACTTGGTGCCAGAAGTTAGGTTCAGACTTCTGAAAAACTGCATAAGGTAGAATAAGACATCGCAATGGAAAGATGTGATAAATGGATAGGAAATCACATGGGGGGGGGGGGAGCTGTTCAAGCTGAATCACTGGGGACAACCAGAAACCACAGGGCCTAAGCTGCTAATAGTTCCATTATTTCTCTTCCTGAGGTTTTCATTAAAGGATAAATATACCTTCTACAAAATGCTGCCTTAAAGTCCTATATTTTGGTTTCTGCTTGGTGCTGTGGGAAAAGAATACCAACATTATTCTCCTCCCTACTTTTCTTGTTGTTTTATGGTTGCATGCACTGTTAAACAATGCCAGTCAAGAATTTCCAAGAGCTCATTTTCATATTTTTGGGCAAAATGTGAAGGCATTTTTTTAAAAAAAATCTGAATTATAGGTTTTTAAATTATCATTTAATCAGAATTGTACAGGTTTCTGAAAAAAATGTGTGTTTTGTACTAGATCTTGTGGTGACTTTGAAACGGCTTTAGACATTTTGGTAATAATTATCCCCCATATCACTCTGATATCACCAGTGGTTTTGGACTACAAATCCCATCACTCCACCTGGTGATTATGCTGGCTGAGAATCAATAGAACTCTAGTCTAAAATATCAGGAGGTTGTATACTGGAGAAGGATCTTTCATTCTGTCATAATCTCATCATTACATCCTCAAATGCTTTGCACCATCAAGTTTCCAAATCATTTAGAGAGTGTAGGTGTGTACAGCAGTTCCCCTCATTACCCTCTAATTGTGCTCATCAATTCTCAGTGCATAGGTAGACACGATGGCAGGATTACAATTGCATAGAGTATATTGATTGGAAAGGTCTTTGCTCATAAGAGAATTTAGAAACTCTAGTGCTTGGCCACCTGGATTATTTTGTGGTTTAATACTTAAATGCTTTTAATGTTCCTGTGAGATAGCACATAAGAATTATTATTACATGATGCTTATATCAAAATAATAAGATATGGCAACTATCTGTTTGTGCTCATAAGATACCTCTATACAGAGGTATTTTATGTAATCTATACAGCATTACCTTTTACCACTCTGTGTGTATAACTTTAAATAGGATACATGAACCATGTATCTGGGCTACTCACTGTGGCAACAGGTTAACTATTGAATGCTTAATGGTACTGTCTCATCAGCGACCAGGTCTATGAGATCTTTCCCCCCGTGGTCTATGCATAGTATGGTATGGGATAGCTGCTTCTGTAAGACAGAGTACCTCTCCACCATGGTTTCCTCTAAGATGTAGTTAAGTAATTCCAAAAATAGTGACAATATACCCAGATTATTCATTTTGGCTCAGTTGTTAAATGGTACATTCTCTTTTATGGGCAGGTCTCAGACTGCCAATGAATATCATGTTATATTTCAGAGGATGGAAGTGTCAAAACCACCTCTGAGTCATCCTTGCCTAAGAAAGCTGTATGACATTCATGGAGTCATCATAAGTTGACACACACACACATTGTGACGTCTTTTGTGCAATGCTCTATGTGTTTAGGTCTATAAGGAAATACTATCTGTCCAGTTCTGTAATAATGAATGTGTCACCATCATTGCTGTCTATGGAAGCAAAAATGTCCACGGAACAGCCTTGAGGTTAACAACACTATATACTTTCTATTTATTTATTTATCATGTCAGGAGCAAACCAAACAGTTGTCTTGCAATAAAAAACAAACAAAACACAAAGTTTGCAAACTTGGCATTCTATTAAATGTCCTTTGACCAGTAGCTGGCCACTTGGAGTGCCTCTTGTGTTGCTATAAGAAGGTCCTCCATTGTACATGTGGGAGGGCTCAGGATGCATTGTAGTAGGTGGTCTGTGGTTTGGTCTTCTCCACACTCGCATGTTGTGGATTCCACTTTGTAGCCCCATTTCTTAAGGTTGGCTCTGCATCTCATAGTGCCAGAGTGCAGTCTGGGGGGCATGAGAGAAGCCTCCCTGCAGGATTGCAAGACATCCGGGAATCCCCTGGGCAACATCTTTGTAGATGGCTGATTCTCTCACTCCAGAAGCTACCAGAAATAATTTGCAGCATATACTTTCTATAACCAGGGGTAACCTAGCAGAAAGCCCTTAATACATATAATCCAAAAAGAGGGGGAAAATGCTATCTATCCTACTCAGGCATGCAACTCAAAAGATGAGAGGTAAGTAATTATAATGTGTGCCTAAAATTTAAAAAGAAAAAGACAATTTAAAAAGAAAAATAACATTTTAAATAAACAAATTTAAAGAAGATAAGATCCTGTGGATAACTCCAGGAACATTCCATGAAGAGTGGAAAGCAGCAATGCCACCTCAATGAGCCAGCTTCTCTTGGCTGCCGCCATCATTTCCCCACCCAGACATTCAAAAAAGAGAGAAAAAGGGCACTGCTGCAGAGAAAATACAAGGGATTCATGCTTCTTTAAAGTTCTCCCAGGATGGATTAAGCTTTTGTCACTGTATTCAGATAAGAGGATGGTTCGTTTTCTTCTTTTTATAAGAGTTAAGGTACAGATATGGATAAAAGTCAACCTAGATTTTTTTGGGTTGTTTTTTGACTAAAATTTCTATGCTAATACATAAGTATTTAATCCTCCCAATAATATAGCATAAATATAAAGTTATGAAGGCTGGAGGATAACAATAATCATTCTAACAACCACTCTAAAAACCACCACCATGTCAGACTACACAGAGAAGCCATTGAAATCCACAAGCATGTGGATAATTTCAACAGAAAGGAGGAAACCATGAAAATGAACAAAATCTGACTAGCAGTATTAAAAAAACTCTAAAATCAGGACAGTAAATAAAGAGCAACACTAAAAAAAACCCAAGGGAATTCCAGATAGGAAACAATCAGGGCCAGCTAAAACCTCCCAACAAAGGATTCCCCTGGTAGGAAGCAGCCAGCCTTTGAAGCTACAAGGCCATTCAGTGGCCAATTGCAACATTCACACTTGCCTCAAACAGATAAGAGTTCTTTCTTCTTTCCTGGACATTCCACAGATATATAATTGGAGCAGTACAATAAGTCATCATGAATCAATGTGATTGACAAATGGAACTTGGATTATGATTCGGATGGCGTGATTTTAATTGATATTTAATAATTTATGTTTTAATTGTTTGGTTTTAATTGTAATTGTTTATTTTTAATATATGTGTGGATGGCATCAAATTGCTGCCTGATGTAAGGCTGCCTTGAGTCCCCTCCGGGGTGAAAAGGGCAGGGTATAAATATGGTAGAAAAACTTGCCTAGTTTCAACAGATCTCACAACCTCTGAGGATGCTCGCCATCGATGTGGACAAAACGTCAGGAGAGAATTCTTCTGGAACATGGCCATACAGCCCGGAAAACTCACAGCAACCCAGTAATTCTGACCATGAAAGTCTTCGACAACACAATATTCATTTTAATTATCTATCTCCCTATCTTTCCCATCTCTACTTACTTTTGGAGACAACTTTGTTGACAAATCTATATTATCAACTCCTCCTTAAAAATAGTTTAAAAGTTGAAAACACCTAAAGCTGCCACACCTAATTTTAAAGATTGAAGGCTAATTAAAATAGCAGTTGTAGCCTTGCTCCATAAACTCATAACAGTTGCAAGAGTGCTAGTCTCTTTTGGATGGGAATTCCACGGTCTGGGTTGTGTTACAGAGAAAATTGTACATAATATACATTAGCTAAGACCTCACTGTAATATTGTATAGACTCTAGAGCAACAAAATGGATATTTAACTCAAATCCTCATTTTAGTTAGGAGTGAACTAAACAAATAACAGCTGCACAGTACTAGAATACTCACCATTCCTATAAATGACTTGTACAGTTGTACTAGAGAACAGTTGTTAGCTTCCATAATCAGAACAAAGTTACTTCTAAATTAGTGTTTTATCATCACATCCTTCTTAGTTGGCTCAGGGAATGTTAGAGCCCACATATCTTTGACATACTGCTCATTACATATTGCTCCCAAGTGTCAATCTTACAGCTCACATTGCTGTGCTACTTGATTTGATCCTGGACCAATTTGTAGCTGAATTGGGGCTTTTTGTATTTTCCGTGCTGCTTGTAGTAGCAATTGGACTTCAACTACTTTTACATTAATTACTTCAGGACATTTTTAAAGGAGCAAGATCAATTATTGTTATTAGAAAAGCAGAAGGATGGCAGTTCTAACCTTTATCAGCATTATACAAATTATGAAGAAACACAATATTTATAAACCAGCAGATGTTATCTACTGATAAAACACCAAGAGATATAATATATGAATTTTAATAAATAATTATGGCAATCTATCTCAGAGTCCCTCTGCAATTTGAACATGAAGTTATAGCTACCATGTAATATCACTGTTCACAATATGAGTTTTAATCAACAGTAGAAAGTAGCATCTTTTGGAGCAGATTGTTTGTTTTAAATATAATGAATTACAAATCTCATAGGGACATATCTGAGTTCATGTAAGGAAGAGAAAGCTATTAAAAGGGTTGAGAAACACCTCAAAAAGAAGTAGAGTTTGAAACACTAATGTATCTACAACAGTGGTTCCCAACCTTTGGTCCTCCAGTTGTTTTGGACTTCAGCTCCCAGAAATCCCAGCCAGCTTACAGCTGTTAGAAATTGTAGGGACTGAAGTCCAAAACACCTGGAGGACCAATAGTTGTGAACCACCGATCTACAGGGTGAGCCCTAAAATTAGGGTGGCAATGGCTTCAGATGGCAAATGCTGAAAGTCAGTAGCTACAGCAGGCCACTGACTATACTTCCGGGTCCTCCTGATCACTCCTGGAAAACAGAACCATGTAATACTGTATAATGCAAATTCTGGCTAGTTTCATCCTATAAACTGGCCAGCTGCCTTCAAGTGTGGTGGGAGATGATCTACTATTCGTAGGATTTAATTAAGGACCACCTGAAAATCTCAGTCTATTAGTGGAATGTGGAGGAGGCATTGCCTTCTACACCTCAGGAAACAAAATCGCCCATGTAGCTGGTCATGTACATCTACAGTTTTCATAATCATATATTAAAATTCTGTTCTTATTTGCCCATTTCATGCTGCCAATCCTCTTGCTGTTTTAACCTCCAAGGCAGATATGGCAGCTTTTTACAATGCCTCTTCACCTTAAAATTTAAAATTGTAAAAGCAGTATAGTCATAAAACTATTTTAAAATTAATAGTTTTAATGTTTCTTGATAATGTTTCAGGATAAATAGAGAAGCAAGATCAAAAAGAAATCAAATATGTTCCCTAGTCACGTAAGCCAAATGTTGGCAAGTAGTGGCCCTTCAGCTACTTTCAGACAACACCCTTCAGCTTTGATCAAAACTGACAATAATGAGAGTTGCAGTGAAATCTGAAGAGCTACCAATGTTATTTGTTATTTCTTTTGTGTCCTGCACTTCTCCCAGTGCAAGATTAATGGAAGTGTATTGGCCCTTTGCAGCTCTTCTTGTGCCCTTTGCAGCTCTTCCCCATCACTAAAATACTAAACACCCAAATACGAATCCATCTGCATTGTAAGAACCTTGCGAAGAGCGTTAATTCAGTTCCACTACTTCAAATTGCACGAGTTTTAGTGAATACAATGAAAACGATCTTTTCAGTGGTTGCTTCTGGTTTGTGGAAAAGAGAAGCCCTCTCTGTGTCTTCTTTTTGCTGGTATGCAAACTAGGGTTGGTTGATCGATAAAAAATCATGGTTCTAAAAACAAATGGGGGGGGATTTTTTTTATGCTTAACGTAATGAATTACAAAAAAAATTCAAAAAACTCTTATTTGATATGTTATTACTTACAAAATTTTGTAATTGGTTCTAAATTGTCCAAAGCAGGGAAACAGGACTGACACTGTTTTAAGCACAGGGAAATCAAGGGGCAACATTTCCCTTCACCTCTGGAGTGCAATTCACTGGGGCTAAAGATTTATAGCATATAGAAATGGTACCACCAACTTATACAGTATGGGGTTCTTGTAACAGGAATATCAACCTACTCCAAAATTGCTTTTCAGGGTGACTTACAGGCATATCACAGTGCTGTGCGGCCCTGCTGCTTGGTCGGAGGGAAAGCGCACGAAGGAGGCCAAGATTAGTACACATCAAATCAGATTAGTGATTAGTACACATCAAATCAGACTATGTGATATATTGGCAGTAATGTGTGCAGATCCGAGTAGGGTAGCCTTTTGCAGCTGTCAGCTGACAGGTGGTAATTTTGTCAGCATCAAAGATCAATATTTGTATAGAGAAGACAACCCCCCACTCCTGAGTACTAGCTCTGGCAGAAGCAGAAAGATCTCCCTGAAGAGTGCAAAAGGACTTCAATTCCCAGAAGCCTCGGCACTTAGACCCAAAAGAAAGGGGTTGTGGGAATTGAAGACCAGCAAAAAAACACAGAGTAGGCTATGGAAATACAAATCTGGGCACACAAGGTACTAGTCCTGGGAAGGTACGCGAATGGACAGTTACACATCAAACAAGCAAAGGTAAATGCCAATATTGGTATATTGTATTGCACAAATACATCAAAAATGCATGTCATACATATGAAAAGGCATAGAACAGTAAAGTAGTAATATCAGTATCAAAAATGTAGGCTTCCAAAGGGATGCCTATTGTGGCTAATTGTACCCAATAACATCACAAAATACAGGTATCTGAGAGGTATTCAAAGCACTATCATATAAGCAGCAACACATGAGTAAATATAGCAAGTATTTGAACAAGCATAAGCAGCAACACATGTTAATAGAAAAGCAGCATCACATGAATATACAAGTTGGATGAAGCCAAGTTTGCTATATCCCACAATATTATAGAAAAAGTACTATGTGATTAATAACGCTAATGCGTGGTGTTTCTCCTGAGTGGGGAAGCACCATAGACTCACAAACCATAGAACAGTGTTTCCCAACCTTTTTTGAGCCGCGGCACACTTTTAACATTAAAAAAATCTGGGGGCACACCACCAACCAAAATGACACAAAATGACACTCTAACACAGTAATACATATAGGTAATTGACCTTGAGTGTTGGAGTTGTAGATCACCTACATCCAGAGAGCACTGTGGACTCAAAAAGTGATGGATCAGGACCAAACTTGGCATGAATACTCAATATGTCCAAACACAGATGAAGTTTGGGGAAAGTAGACCTTGACATTTGGTAGTTGTAGTTGCTGGGATTTATAGTTCACTTACAATCAAAGAGCATTCTGAACTCCACCAGTGATTGAATTGAACCAAAATTGGCACACAGAACACGCATGACCAACTGAAAATACTGGAAGGATTTGGTGGGCATTGACCTTGAGTGTTGGAGTTGTAGTTCACCTACATCCAGAAAGCAGTCTGGACTCAAACAATGTTGGATCAGGACCAAACTTTGCACGAATACCCAATATGCCCAAATGTGAACACAGATGGAGTTTAGGGAAAATAGACCTTGACATTTGGGAGTTGTAGTTGCTGGGATTTATAGTTCACCTTCAATTAAAGAGCATTCTGAACTCCACCAATGACAGAATTGGGCCAAGTTTCCCACACAGAACCGCCATGGCCAACAGAAAATCCTGTGTTTTCTAATGGTCTTTGGCAATCCCACACAACTCCCCTCACGACCCCCCCCCCCAGGGGTCCTGATGCCCAGGTTGAGAAACGCTGGCCTATCGGCTGTTAGGAATTGTGTGAGTTGAAGTCCAAAACTCCTGGAGGGCTGAAGTTGGTCCATGTGGTGAGGGAAGAGAGCGAGGCAGAAGAGAAGGGAGGGGGAAGCGACGAGAGAAGAGAGGAGCGGAAGAGGAGAAGCATTTGAGAGAGTGAGAGTGCAGCGAGAGAAGGGGGAGAAGTGTGTGTGTGTGTGTGACGGAGAGAGGGAGGGAGTGAGAGAGAATAAAAGCGAGAATAAATGGGAGAGAAAGAAAGAAAGAGATAATATGAGGAAGAGAGAGAGAGAAAGCAGAGGGGGAGAGGGAGGAGAAGCCTTTAGGAAGGCACTCTGGGTGATCTCCCTCCTGCCTTTCCTCTCTCTGGGTGAGGGCGAGGGCCATGGTTGCAAATTAAAGGGATTGTGGAGAGTTCTCCCGGGACTACAGTTCCCAGAGTCCCTTGCGGGGGAGCGGAAATGATGTAATCTTGTGGCAAAACCCAGTGAACAAAGCCAGATATCGTGCCAAGGTAATGTATATTACCCGACGAAATATATAGGGGCTAATATAACGGATGGTAGTTCAGATTCCAGCTCTATGAAGTACCCCAAAGTAATATTGATAAAGGCCAACCCACGGAAATCGTCGTGGAGGACTACACTTCCCAGAATGGGTAGTGGCAGCGTCACTTCCGGTTCCCTGTAGAAATGCGGGAAAAACAAACAGGGCAATAAGATGAATGAAGGTGGGAAGGAACCGAGGGGGAGAAGACAGGGAGAAGGTGTGTGAGTACAATAATTAAGAATTAATTACAATAATTACGCAAAATGCCGGCCTCCAGGATCAAAAAACAAAGCCTACTTCCGGGTTCGCTGGCGAGGTGCGGTAAAGCTCATAATTAGCCTTTTGAACGGATCGAATACGAATTAATTTAATTTCTTTATCCCGTAAACCAACCCTAATGCAAACACTTTTTCATCCAGACAGACTTTTGGCTACTAATTGGCTACTGCAGAAGGATGTTTAGTGTAGGGCTTTGTTCTGCCCCCATGCGATCTTAACTACTTGGAAGGTGAATTGGCTGTGCAGGGAACAGATCGGAGACGATATGGGTGAATCAAACATAAATGTATTAACTGACAGGAATTTTAGACTTTCTCTCCTTCTGAATCTCACTACAAAGTCTTTATGAGGAGAGGTAAGTCTTCGAGAGATATACACAGTTCTGGGCTAATGGAGGCTCTTGAATATTTATTTCTTTTTATTGTCTCTTTCTTGTATGGTGTTCAACTGTCTCTAAGATGATTTCAATATTTAATTGTGACTGGACTTTAATACAACTCATACAGCTTCAACTGGACGTGTTATTTTGTAGACCCTCTGCCCCCCCTTTCATCTTCCAGTCACCAAAAAGGCTGACTCCCCCAAGAACCAGAAGTGCTTTGTCTGAGGTGCTGCCCCTGAGGGGATTCTGAGGTCAGGGTGACTAACTAAGGCTTCAAATTCAACGAAGCTGTCTAGACTAACCCCCCAGAAATTGGACATAAAATATTAATACCTCTAACTAAAAAGGGCTTAACTAGGGGTAAACAGTGAGGGCCTTCATGGGGCACAACAGGCTTCTTCATTTTTTCCCACTCGCACGCTCTTTCTGCCCAATAAATTTTTACATGACCCCAGGTATACAAGTAGATTTTTCTTTTTGTGGAGTACAGATGTAGCATTTTTGTACCACACTGTATCTTGTTGCTAATAGATTTGTGTCAATGGGTGTCATTTAGAAACTTTTTATTTTTGTGACCTCAAAATTGAGCTAAGGGGCCCCTATTTGGGGTTGGGAGACCCAGTGTAAGAAGCAATATTCTAGTGAATGATGTCACAATCCACCCTTTCTTCTCATGTTTTAAAATGCATTTAAACTTCTGATTCAGTGCTTGACTTTAATATGACAGCTTATTTAATTGCTTTTTAAAATTGCTCTTCACTGTTACAATTGATTGGTTTTTAGCTGTATTCTGTTTTAATTCATGCTATAAGCCACTTTTGGTCTTGCACTCGGTTGTTGAATAAACACTAGATTCTAGTACCCCACTTTTATAAAAAAAAAATCTGACAATTATCTGTTTAATCAGCCAGACAATCCATCAATCCCCATGCTTAAGTAGGACTTGCTCCTTTTTAGACAGGGTTTTCTAGTCACATCTCAGGCCATTGTTAAATGAAACACCAAGGGCTCATTTGAGTCTCTCTTGTGTTTTTTGTAACTTGTATGAATTAATTCAGGAGGAAAACTCAAAGGAAATTTGAATGTACAGCCTAGCCAATGTGGATTTTACATTTTGTGTAGGGAGCCAATTTAAAGATCAGCCGATTCAAGTCTCCTGTGTGAAGATGACCTCATTCTTCCTTCCTTTCCTTTCTTCCTCTTTTTCCTTTATAAAGACATCCTTGTTTTAATATAAAAAGTTAGATGTGCACTTATAGTCTCTTGTTACCAGAGAGGAACATGGGCTGCCAGAGACACCTTTAATTACAAAATGTGTCACTGTCTTTTCAAGTTAATAAAGATGAAGACAGGGGAACAAAATAAGAGCAGCTTATTGTATCTGATCACAAAACTGACTTTCTGTTCCACATGACTTTTATCAACACAAAAGGACAATGTTTCAAATCCTGTTTTGACAAGCCTCAAAACTAATTTAGGGGAAGCAGCCTATTAGCAAGACAGTTAAAAAATCCCAGCATTAGAAAAGAGACTTTTCTGATGTACAAGGTCAGTGTGGTGTCAGTCATTGAGTTTCACACCATTTTGTCACAATTTCCAGTGCCATCCCCAAATGATTCAAATACTGAGGGGTAAGGATAGTACATTGGCATACATATTGCAGCATACTTATTAAGACTGTTAGGAGAATTGTGAATTATGCCGTGAAGAAGATAAATAGATAGATAGATGTATAATGAGGAATTTGAGTTTTGATGTACAGGTATTCTCTAGGTTTGGAAAAGTCCAGGGTAGAAACATACCTCACCACATTGCATTTGTTAAGCAGCCATAAATATAAATTCGCAATCAAATTGTCATGAAGACTTTCCTTCCTTGTGGTGGTTTTGCATTGTCCAAAATCTAATATGACTGTAATTTTAACTTTCTCTGGAAAAGCATCCTTTATTTTGTCCAATCCTCAGCATTCTGCCAGAAAAAGTGGTCTCACTTTATCATGTGAAATGATTAACATTTATTGATGTTCTTCCTTAAATATATTCTGTCTGTTGACCTCCTCACATGCATCAAACTAAGCATCCTAGGACGTTTAGAGCCAGCTTCAGGGACAGAGTCTCATGGCAGCAATCAGACGATGTCACCTGTGGCTCCACTCCCAACTGGGGTAAAAGCATTGGCAGACACTTTCCCTGGCAATTCAGGAGGCTCCCCATGAGGGCAATGCTTTCCCCATGTGATGGAGAAAGTGTTGTGTGTGTGTGAGAGAGAAGTGTGTGGGACAACAGATTTGACCCGCTGCTCCCTCTTTCCTTGCCCAAAGCCAGGCGAAGTGGGTCGCTTCACTTGGACTTTTATGATAAGGTGGTATGTAAACATCTTCCAATTGGTTGAAGAACTGTCTATTGTCAAAGTCAATCAAAAATAACAATATAAAAGATGGCAAAAGGTCCCTCCCTTCATGCCAGTGCTTCCCAACTTTTGATTCTCCAAGTGATTGAAATTTCAGCTCCCAGAATTCCTGACCACTGAACAAGCTGTCTGGTGCTTGTGGAAGCTGAAGTTTAGAGCATCTGGAGGCCAAAAAATTGGGAACCAATGATTTTAACCCATACAGTTTTTACAGAAATGAACCTGAATGAAAAGTTTATCTGCTCTACTAGTTCACGCATTATAAGGCTTATAGGTCTGAAAGACATCATGATAAACCCATTTCAAACGGTCCCTCTCTCTCCCTCTTCTTCTTTTAAAAAAGGTGTTTGATATTTCCCCCCCAAATCAGAAGTTAACAGAGGTTCACTTTTTGTTTTGAATTGCCTAAGAAAAGTCTCCTACATGAACACACAGTAAATCAAAAAGCTGTCCATTGCTTTACAGAAGAATCACTAGTGTAGAAACTTCCAGAGAAATAAAATATGAGGGATTTTTTTTTTGTCATGGGGAGAGTTCCACAAGGGGATCCATTCTGAAGATACACATATATTGCCTGTCAAAATGTGGGTATATGTCTATACTACATAGAAATTTCTATTTGAATTGGAATCAGGCTGAACTAATGGCAGAAAGGAATTTTCCCTCTGGTTATGAAGTCAACCTGCAAGCAAAATAGTAGAAATATAACCCACAAATAGTAATAACAACTGAATGATGAACAACTCACTGGAAAGGACAATAATGCTCAGTAAATTTAAAAGCAACAGGAAAAGAGGAAGACCACATTGCAGATGGATTGACTCTAACCAGGAAGCCACAGTCCTGTGCTTGCAAGACCTGAACAGGGCTGTTGTCTACTGGGGCTCTTGGAGGTATCTCATTAAAGGTTTGCCATTAATCAAAACCAGCTTGACAGCATATAACAAGAGCAACAACAAATTGAATGATGAGACTTTTAGGATCCGGGAAGCGACCAGACATTATACTTAATATCTCCATGCTAAGAGTTTTAGAAAACAGTGTGTTTTCCTGCAGTTGGCAAACATGCCTTATGGATCAGATATCACACAGATAGGACATGTCACCTTTGGGAAAGGGTGATTGGCTCCATGCTCTTCTTTTTTGTTAGTTAAAATATGGCCATAATGACTTCCTTCTCTACCTGGAAACTTAGCAAATTGATGGAAGATTCTTAAACAGTACAGGATTGTTATAAATGTAAGCTGGAGGCAATTGAATAAACTTAAAAGGATCCGTTTCCCACCTCAGCAGCACATAAAAAGAGAGTCTAAATCCAAGGTGAGTCATTTTCTGGGAGGAATCTTTTTGATATTTTAAACTTTTGACAAGAAAAAGGATTAGGTTCCTCTTTGTAGAATTGTTCTTCAACTTTTCTACAATCACTGACTACTAGGGTCACTATGTCTAAGGGCTTGGTCTTGAGCCTTTAATTTTCATGGGTCCAGGTTGGAGATGAGAGTGCAAATTATCTGATTGTTCACCTTTCAGAGGTGGATCAATAAACGGACTGGCGCTTCAAATGCTTCAATGACAGTTTATTGAGTTTCTTGCTACCATGAAGAGCCAACCAGAAATGATGTCTGATGGAGTCCTGAGCTACTCAGGATGCAGATCTTAGCTGGACAGTTCCTGAGCCAATCAAAAGTTGGTGTGGGTTTCTTGAATAGTTGTCAAATGAAACAAAAATGCTCCACATTAACAAATATGATATGCCAGTTCGTTGGAGTGTTATCTCCACTGACATCCTCTCTGACCATTGAGAATAAAGCCTTTGATTTTGCCTTCAGCCCATCTGTGCCTTATTTGGTTCTTTGGAAGCTTGGCACTCTGGGCTCAAACGTAAGATTTTAGCAAAGATGAAATCACACTGTGACTTCAAACGTTTCATCACTCCCAGTTGTTGTAATCCCCTCCTACATTCTTCATCTCTGGTGTGTGGGGACTTAGAAAAAAGATCTTCATGCACACCAGATTTTTCCTACCACTTCCTTTCTCTCCCCTTAATAAACACTAAACCAGTGGTTCCCAAACTTTTTGGCCTCCCGCCTCCTTTCCAGAAAAAAAAATTACTCACCGCCCCCCCTCCTAGAAATTAATTTTTTAAAAATGTAATAGCAATTAAAAAGAAAGATATATGTATTAATGTGGTGGTTCTCAACCTTTCTAATACCGTGACCCTTAAATAAGGTTCCTCATGTTGTGGTGACCCCATCCATATTTTCGTTGCTACTTCATAAATAATTTTGCTACTCTTATAAATTCTAATGCAAATATCTAATATGCAGGATGTATTTTCATTGTTACAAATTGAACATAATTAAAGCATAGTGATTAATCACAAAAACAATATGTTTGGTGGAGTACAGACAACAGATGATGGGATTTGCAGTACTTTCGACCAATTCAGCTCTGACTTCCATAGCCGAGACCCCATGAATGACAGACCTGGACCAAACTTGGCACACAGAACCCACATGACCATCAGAAAATACTGAAGGGGGTTGGGAGGAATTGACAGTGATTTAGGGGAGATGTAGTTCACCTACATTTGGAGAGCAATCTGAACCCAAACAACCCTGGATCTGGACCAAATTTGGCACAAATACTCAATATACCCAGAATTGAAACTGGTGGAGTTGTGGGGGATTGATTTTGTCATTTGGGAGTTGTAGCTGCTGGGATTTATAGTTCACCTATAATCAAAGAGCATTTTGAACTCCCAACAGCAATGGAATTGAACTAAACTTGAGCAATAGAGAATACTGGATCTTGGAAATTGGGAGCTGCTTGCATTTTCCTTCGTCCCACTGCCATCCCCCAGGAGGCAACACAAAACAAAGCTGTAAGGCTATCTGTTATAGTACAACAAACCAGCAACTGGGAATGAATCTATTACAATCATATATTGGGCTCACACTTCATGAATACTTCGAATAGATATTTATTATTGATGTGTTTATTGTGGTGATTATTGATGAGATTGTAATAGATTCATCTCCCAGGAGGCGCCTGCAAATGCCGCAGCGACTCAGGGGGAGTTTGCAGATGCGGAGGCTTTCCTTCTCCGCTGGACCAACTGGCAGGCACACACTTGCAAGCGCGTGACTGTCTCAGCCTGCCAGTTGGAATCCCTGGGCAGGTGCTGCCTGGAAACTGCAGCGCATGACCCCCTTTTCTCCTCAACTCCGCCCACTGCCCATATCGCCCCTTCCTTCCAAGGGACCCGTTGGATTGGAAGGGGCGATACAGGACTGTGCCGTATAGCATTACAAGCTGGGTAGATGCAGGGAATGTTGTGAGAACAAGCCTTATGAGGAGCAACTTAAAGAGCTGGGCATGTTTAGCCTGCAGAAGAGAAGGCTGAGACGAGATATGATGACCCTGTATGAGGAGAAGTCATAGGGAGGAGGGAGCAGGCTTGTTTTCTGCTGCCCTAGAGATTAGGACATGGAACAATGGCTTCAAACTACTGGAAAGGAGATTCCACCTCAACATTAGGAAACCTTGAGGTTTACTCACCAGTAAGTGGCCACTTGGGGAGCAATTGAACTATTGGATTACACTTGTAATTTGGCTGTTTTACTCAAGGGACTGCTGAGGAAGCAGTCGAGGGTAGACATCTTGACCTCAGCTGGATCTACATCAGGTTGTTGACTCCTCTTACTCCTTTGAAATCCAAGCAACATAAAGAGGATATAGTGTAGGTCAAATAAAGTGGTCCTGATTTAACACAACATATTTGTCTGGTCTTGTTATTCAAAAGTTGGTCATCGAAGGGGAAACAAGGCTACTGGCAGAAGCATATTTACCTGCCCCACATAGCTCTAAAGTAGCACATACAACATCAGTGGGAGAATGGCTAATCTTCTAACTGGGCAACTGAACATATGTAAGCAATGAGTGACATGATGCATGTTCAGAGAACCACCCTGGCAAATTAACAGTGGGATACAATGATCATAAATATAACATTCAATAGTTTAAAAAATGTGCACGTGCTAAACTTGTAAGATAACTGTAAAGTGTTTTTTAAAGTTATATTTTCTGGTATTATTTGGCAGAAATAAATGCATCATTTCACACATTTTGTTCATTTTGTTTGCCTTTTCATTTATACTAGCAGTCACTTCTGCTACAGGTTGCCTTTTTTGGCTCCTTTGAAACACAATTGCTAATGCAAAAGAAGCTGAGAAGCAGCTCTTCTTTATGTAAATCAAGATGCTAAGATTGGGATCTAAATTATAAGAAAATATACATTTCTTAAGATGGATATGAGAATAATTCACAATGTTCAATTACACTTGACCCAGGACTGTTGGGGCTAGGGTTTTTTGATCCAAAAAAGAAAACAGTTCAAAACTTCTTTTGGATGTAAGGGGCACTGGTGGTTCAGATCTAATTCCGATTTTCACAGGACATTTTTTTTCAAAACTGCGAAAATTCCGAGACTTTTGAATCCTTTGTTAATAGTTTCAAAGTGTTATTTCCTGTTTCCTTGGGTGGTCTTTACTTTGAAAGAAGTTGGTTTACTCCAGAAGTTGGGGGGGGGGGGGAGCAAAGGGAAGAAAGACTGATGCGGGAGGGAAATGAAAGGAAGGGAATCCATCCACACTGGCTAAAACTGATGTGGGAGGGAAATGAAAGGAAGGGAATCCATTCACACTGGTTTAAACTGCTTCTCTCACTGGCGAAGGGAAAGGAATCCATCCACACTGGTTTAAACCTCTTCTCTCGCTGACGCAGAAGGGAAAGGAAAGTAATCCATCCACACTGGTTTAAACTGCTTCTCTTGCTGATGCGGGAGGGAAAGGAATGGAATACATCCCACACTGGTTTAAACTAATGCGGGAGGGAAAGGAAAGAAAGGGAATCCATCCACACTCATTTAGAAGACTTCTCTGGCTTAAACTGAGGCCAAGGTATAGAAGCGGGGAAAAGCTGAATAATTTCCAACTCACTTACGGATTCATAAGAAAAATGGCAGAAAAAGCTTTGGAAGGGCAAAAGGACTTCTGGTTTCCTTAAAAAGTTCAAAATCACTTCAAAAAAGAAATCTTTCCAAATTTATTCCAAATTATGACGATTCTGACTGAACCTAACCATGTCTAGTTGAGGCATCTCTCTTTTCCATGCCATCATGATCTCTCTCAACCTTTCAAACACTTCTTCTCCTGCTATGTCCGGCAACACAATTTTTTTCCAACTCCTTCACTCTTTCACTCCTCCCTGTTTTAACCCATTTTCAAAACTTTATTCTTATACAATTCATACTTACAAAATCTTATCCTCTTCAGGATAACTTTTATCTGGGGAGAATTTTGTACAAATATGGCAGAGAACGAAAGAAGTGTTTTACTTTTTTGATTTGTACTCCAAGGAGTTACTTTTAGTCTTCCGTGCTTGACTATATTCACATGATGTGCATCTTAATACTTAACTGCCATAATTAATTATTTGTGTCTCACTGAAGCTTTATCACCAATCCTTCTTTCCACAAGCCACTTTTTTCAAAATCCAATTATCACAGGGACAGGAAGTGAAGTCAAATCTTCTGAACAGGATCACAGACAGCAAAACAGACAGGGATATGAGGTAAGATGGCAGCGTGGTGAGCAGCTCTGTAAGAGTGCTGCTGCTGCAAATGCCATAATCTGCCCTTTTGGTCTGTCTCTTACTGGATATCTCAGCCTGTAGGTATCTCTGAGTTGTTGTTAGCTCATTTAGCTCAGGCTTGAGATGGAGGACTTACTCAATCCCCAGATTCGAGTGGATCCTTATGATAGGGCTGCTTATAGCCCCGTAAGATTCCTGGACCTGATGGCCACACAGGCCCCACCGAGACTCCTGGAGCAAAACCTGGAGGGGCTCGATTGTCTGGGCAACTTGGATGACCAGGAACCTAACCAGGTAAATAGGAGATTGGACTTGGATGTGATGAACCTCTTGCTTGTGGAATATAGCCACCTCGCCTGATGGCTTAGACGATTTGGAGAGTTGCTGGATTGGCTGAGCTGCACACTGGCTCACTCCTTGGACCATGCATATGGACTGGGTACTCGGAGTTCCGCTGACCCAGGCCCCTGGAACTCTAGCGACTTGAACTGGGACCAATCCTGGGATTTTCCCAGGGAGTTTTTCCCAAACCCAGGAGGAGTTTCTCCCACTCATGAGGAGCCAGTTGAGACAAACCTGGACGTGGCCTTGGTGGATCACCTTCCTGCTGGGGGGGCTCGCATGGAGCTTTGGCAGCTCTGGAGTTGGAGGAGGAGATCTCGAGCACTGCCCTTTTGGTCTGAGTCCAACCTGCCCGTGCCTTTGGTCTGGGCGGAGGAGGCTGGAGGTCGCCGGATGTGGGGATAGTTCACACTCACTGCCGGAGATAGAGGCGCTGGATCTGCTGGGGGCCCCTGGAGGGGAGTTCGTTCCTTCTGCGGTGCTCCGTTGCCATGGGAACCGCCATAGGCACCACTGCCTCTCCCTCTCGGAGAGGTGGGCTCTGAAGATGTTGGCTCACCTTGGAGACACCGCCAGTGGGCTGTTGTCCTCCTCATCGGGCCCTGGGAGGTGTTGGTGCAGGCACCGCATCGGCTGAAACCGGAAGAGGAAATGACACCTGGACGGGCACTCAACCTCTCGCGAGAGGCTGGGAGGAGCCATTTCGGCAGGCAGGGGAATTCCTGTCGATCCCAAGCCTCACAACTGCCATGAGATGGGACACTGAAGAGGATAATGGAACCAAGACTGGACTATGCCCCGGAGGATCAGAGGTTTCGAGTACAGTGAGGAGCCGAACCATTGAAACTGACAAACTTTTGAGACCTTCGGGACATAGACCCCAGAAATGCGGTTTTCACCAAAGAAGGTTTAAGACCAGGACTTTCTGGGGGGTGGGCTTTGGTAGCTGGGTAAAATCTGCAGCCTCAGCCCCTCCCCAACAATCAGGATCTGTCATTCTAAACAGCCCTGGCTCTGTGGGAAATGGGGAGAGGGTGCCCACCCAGCATACCGGGGATAGGAACCTTTCCCAGTTTTTTTTACAAACGACCTGGACTTGGAGCTCTCTGGGCCATTTCCCCATCAGTGATGTTACCCAGGAGTCCTAGCCTTTACACCTGCCCCTCACCACCCTGAATGCTTGATTCGTAGCCTTGCCCTGTCCCCTCTTCAGGGGACCAGTCGAACACTGGGCACCTAGCAGGCCCCAAGTGAGACGGCTCTGGATGAGCACGGGGAAGGGAGGTTTGGTGCTAGGCGCATGCCTACGTGTACTAGAGGGGCTTAGACCTGGATGTCTAGTAGAATGTTGATGAATGTTAATTTTATTATGCTCTAGATCAGTGTTTCCCAACCTTTTTTGAGCCGTGGCACACTTTTAACATTAAAAAAATCCGGGGGCACACCACCAACCAAAAAGACACAAAAGGACACTCTAACCCATTAAAGAATGGCTGGGGAATGGTGGCCTGCTGGGAGCAGCTGTGGGAGTGCCGAAGCTGGGGGGAGGGGTGGAGCCAGGCTGTGCCATGCCCCGCCCCTACCCCGGCTTCACCTCTCCAGCAGTTGCTCCAGCCTTGAGGGGCAGTGCCAAGCCAGCGGTGCCAGAGCCAGCACAATGCTGGCTTGGCACTGTCCCCTCAAGGCTGGAGCAGCTGCTGGGAGCGCCGAAGCCGGGGGAGAGGGCAGAGCCAGGCCGCGCCATGCCCCGCCCCTCCCCCTACAGAGGATGAGCATGAGCGGTGGACGGGCTTCAATGGGCGGGGCTCCTCCTTCACGCGGCTTCAGCGAGCGAGGGGCGAGAGTCATGGTGGGAGTCATGGCGGATTGGAGGCTGGCTGGGGAAATGGCCGAAGGAGGCGACACCCCGGTTCCTTCTTTTTCTTCGCCACTGCCCGGCCCTTCTTCCTCCTCCCCCAAGCAGCAGGAGTTCAGCAGGAGGGGGGGAGGAAGGGGGGCAGAGAGCTTTTCTCGCGGCACAGCAGGAGGTCTGTCACGGCACACTAGTGTGCCACGGCACACTGGTTGAGAAAGACTGCTCTAGATTGTGTTTAACTGTCCTGTCTACTGTTCAATTGTTATTTTCTATTATTGTAATTGTGAGCCACTCCATGCCCTCGGGGAGTGGCGGCATATAAATTCGAATAATAAAATAAAAAATAATAAAATAAAAAACAAATACCACAAGGTTGTTAACTATCTATATCTATATCTGGACTTACACTTAAAATGTACCTGTTCTGATTTACAAAGAAATTCAACTAAAGAATAATCCTGCAGAACCTATCTTCTTTGTAACTTGGGTACTGCCTGTATTCTTATTGTGCTGCTTAGAATTCTAACTGCTGCATCACATGGTTTACTCATGTTGTGGTCTATTTATTTACTATATTTTATTTATTTACTATATTTCTATACCGCCCCTCTCAGCCCAAAGGTGACTCGAGGCGGTTTACACATGGCAACTAGTGCCCACAATATAATATACAATTAAAAACAGTTCTATACTAACTGATAAAACAATTAAAAAATAGCAATTAAAATCAAAAATACAGTTCCCAGCATCTCATCATTAAAATCATTTTCCATCACATCGTCTTATCATTCCATGATCACAATTAAATAGTTATATTTCATCTGCAAAAACCTGTTCGAACAGCCAAGTCTTGACTTTCTTTCGAAATTTTAGAAGGGTGGAGGCTGATCTAATGTCCCTAGGTAGGGCGTTCTATAGCCGAGGGGCCACCGCTGAGAAGGCCCGGTCTCTCGTCCTCGCCAATCGAGTCTGCAAAGAAGGCGGGACCGAGAGCAGGGCCTCTCCAGACAATCTTAAACACCTGGTCTACTAAGGCCCCAACTACACGGCCATATAAAATCCAGATTATCTGAACTGGATTATATGGCAGTGTATACTCATATATTCCAGTTCCAAGCAGATAATGTGGATTATCTGATTTGATAATATGGGTTATATGACACTGCAGATCCGGTCTAAGACTCCTAGATCACTTTCACCTGTACTGTTTCACAGGAATCACCCACCCTATATCTGTGTATTTCATTTTTAATGCCTAAGTGCAGTACTGTACATTTATTATTGTTCATTTGTTAGTTACAGCCCTTTAACCTGTAAATGTCATTTTTGATTCTACTCCTGTCTTCTGGGGTATTAGCTAACCTTCCCAAGTTAACCTATCCACAAATTTGAAAAGCATGCCTTCTGGAGGACCGAAGACAGGGAACCATTGTGTTACAGAAGTCACAAGACAGCTTCATACATCAAAAAATTGGCTATGATCAGTCCTTAATGGCTGCAATATAATAGATATCTGATAAATTTATTGTTGGTTTCTTACTCGTATTAGATACTTTCCCCAATACATTTAAATACTTGATTTTGGTATGGAAATAACATGACAATTCATTCTCAGCACTTCCCTTCCCTACCCAGTATTTCTACTATCACCTCAATACATTTTATATCCCAATTACATTGATGTTGATGGTTCTGTCCTGTTAGGAGAAACAAGCATATGTTGCAAAATTCACTCATATAGCAACTGAGTAGGGAGAATAAAATTATATGAAGGATATTGTGTTAAAATTTAAAAAAGACTTCATATCCTGAATTTGTGAGTGTTCTCTCAGCTTTTGTAGCATTTTGTTTTGCTAGCTAAGATGGAGTCCATACAAGAATTCCCATAATTAACTAACCCAGGCTTCCTAAGGCTCAATGACATGTTGCGTGGTGTAGATTACAGGCTTCCATAGATATAAGTACAAAGAACTCAGTGGATTACTAGGAAAGGGGGAATATTTTGATGAATTGAGTGAACAAGTGACATTGAGGGGTTTTGAAACCTTTACTTTATCATTCTGTTTTTTTAAAAGGTGAAGCTTCACTTTAAAAGAAAAAGCACACAGAGAGAAGGATAAGCAATCAGGAGACAAAGAGTGTGTAATACAATAACGTCCAATGGTTTTTTGTTTGTTTGTTTTGCTCAGCTCTTAAGGAAAATGTTTATCAGAGTTTCCAAACATTCAGCCCACTCCTGAAAAAGCCAATGTAAAAAGCGAATTAGATTTGGCTTTGATGAATTATTTAGCCTTTTTTCCCCTCCAGTGAATTTGGCTGTTTCGTTTGTGAGATCGCTTATCTTGTAGTTTTTATAATGCATATGCAGCAGCCAGGGCTTTATTATCCATTTTGAATGATTATGTTCCATATATTTTCTATGCTGTTTTGCACTTGGATCCGCTGTCGGGATGCTAAATATGTGTTTGATTGAAATCCCTCATTATAATCTGCTGGCAGAACTTGTTTTCCTTGATACCAATTATTAGCTTGGCATCACAGGATCTGACACAATGGACTTGCTTTCATTTGGTATCAAATCAGCAAAAGTCCAAATTGTTCCATGTCTGTGCCCCAGCTTGTATAATTTCCCTTGTGACCTTTCCTCATTGGCCAAGTTATTATTATCTACATAAAAAACGACTGAATAGATTGGTGCAATTGTTAGCAGGACATCCATTGTCAACATTGCACGATAGTTTTCACCACACCCATCCTGTTTGAGCGGGTAAAAATGAATGACTATGCCAGTTGCTACAGTACAGAAACAAACAAATTTCCAATCGCATTTGCCAGAGCACTCTACAAACAACATGCTCTTATCTCTGTGAAAAAATGAGGAAAAAACCACATGCCACGTGGTGCTGAAATGTTTCGAGGAAGGCAACTATTTTGACAAAGCTAAACTATTATCTTGGCTTTTAAAAAATGTTTGTGTTGCTGCCACTGATGCAATCCAATTAACGAAACACAAAATGTCCCGTTCCCCCCTCCCATATTTATTTATTTATTTATTAGTGTTCAGTGGGTTTTGGGATAAATTCTTTTCGACAGAGGGGCAGTTGGATAAACATTTTTTTTCATCTAAGACACTACAAGATATTTTGATCCTATGCTGTTGTTTGTCAGCATGCTCTCCTGCTCTGTGGCCATTGATCAACAGAAAGCAATGAATGAAAACTAAAGAGTTTATCACACAAGGCAGGCCAATTGCAGTCACAGTAGGACAACAACATATTTGCCTTAGACTTATTACCTGGCATCACTCCTTTCCCTGGTGGAAATCAACCTGGTAAATGTTTCTTTTACAAGCACAAATAATCTGTTAATGATCTTATTTTGTTAAAGAAACACCTTCCTATGCTCTCCCATCAGGAGAACAGTAGGAAAGGAGTAGTTTCATGTGATAGATCCAAAACAAAGAGATTGTCCTGTATCATGTGATTTGCTTCTACGACTATCATAATGGAACTGATGGAAAAGGCACCAAGCCTTGCTCCTATGTTGTACTTCTAATAGTTGATAGCCCTACTATTAGACAAGGAACCTCATCACCTGTGCCAATTTGCCAGCCTCTGTGGTGAATTGGTTGGGTAGTGTGGCAATTCCGGCAACTATGCCCCACTCCATTGGCGGCAATGCTTCCCCATCACATGTGGGGAAGCATCGCTGTGTGACTTGTCCCCATGGTAGTCCCGTTGTTCCAAATGGAACACAGGGAGGCTCCTGTGTTGGTGGCACAGCGTCCTTCCACACTATCACCCCAGTTGAGCAACAGAGTCCCACCGGAAGTGAGGCTACATTCTGTGATGGCTGGCATGGGACTCTGTTGCTCAATTAGGGTGGCAGTGTGGTAGGATGTTTAAAATTTGTTGTGTGAGGAGGTTAAAGATGGATGATTGCCTCAGTTCTCAAGTGGACCAGGGCCTGGACTGGGCAAAGATGCCCTAACTCCAACCCGTGGATGGCGAGGGAAACTCCCTTTCCTCCCCGGTCTGTTTTGGACTTTCAGACAGAGGTCCAGTGAGTTATCCTGCATGGATACATCCCAGAGCTGCAATGCCCTGCCCAATGTGTCTGACTTAGAGCTGACTATCACCACCACCCCCCAGCCCGAGGGCCCTGAAAAAAGGCAGTGTGAGTGCTGTGGAGAACAACTTAATCTCATAGCAAGAAGTGCATATCCTTTTGAGTGCTATGATGAGCTGTCTCAGGGTATTGTATGGGAGGGGCTGTCTAGCATCTAGCCTCCTTGGCAACTGCCTGCTCCATCCTTTTAGATGTTTCCTGATCCTGAATGCTTTGTAAGGGTCCCCAAGGCCTGCAGCCTTGCTGAAGAAGGGATTCCCACCAGCTGGTGCCTCATGGCATGGACACCTTGGATGTCCTCTGGTGTACCAGGAAATGCACCACCTCATTTTCCAAAACAAGCCACTTGCTACCGTAACCCATGTCTAGCCTGAATCCGGTGAACCTGATCATGGTTGTGGAGTAAGCATTCAGTGTAGCTGGGGTGGTGCTTGCATGAGTTCTAGCCAGGCTTCTTCTCTCCAAGGCTCCACAGGTCAGAACCTGTCCTGGAAATGGGACAACACATCTGCTACTTCATTGCTCAGAACTGGAATATACTGTGCTGAGAAAGTGATGTTAGCTTCAAAGTTTTGCACCCCAGCCAAAATTCATCTTGCCCTAGCACCAACCAGGAATCCAAAAGCAGTAGTGAAACAGTTTATTGAAGGAAGTACATATAAAAAGGGAAATTCACTAAAAAGAATAAAAAAGGCAAAATTCAACAGGTATTAAGAAAAAAGTAGTCAATAAGTAAAAAGCCCAACCAAGCTGGTGAGGAGTAAAACATTTCAAAGGCAATAATTCAAATAATCGAATAGATACAGAAAAAGAAGAATCATAACATGAACATCAAGCCAAAACTAAGGCTAGAAGAACTTCTTAAAACATTATAATCAAAACTCCCAAGATCTTAGACTGAAAACATGAACTAGAAACAGGATTTGAGATCCTTGCTATTTTGCAGCGTTGCCTGATCTGAATTCTCAAAGATGCACTTTCTGATTTAAGGACCACAAAACATGAAGCCATTCCTTTGACCTTGGCTCTTTGGCTTGTGAGACTTTTTCTGCTCTTCCTTCTCATGGAACTTTTTCAATTTCCTGAGCTTGATGTTTTCCTCCCTAAGATAAAGCTTGATATGCCCGTTGGGCACATCTGCTCTGTCACGTGAGCGATCATAGCCATCCAGGTATTTATCAGGGGTTGCGCTAGGCTACTGGTATGGGAAAAGCCTCCACCAGTCACTGTATGTCCCTGTCTGCTGGACTCCAAAATAGTTACTTTCAAGCCCATTTTCACAGATGGAATCTTGTTATAAAATTCCCTCATTTCCCTGATTCAAAGAATTATCTATCCCCCACTCTCCCAGCCTCTGCAATCCCAAACCCTTCATCTTCATAAGGCAGAACTAAAACACCAAGCACATTAACACAAACTGCCTGACCAGTCTCACGACCCTTTCTGACTTGGAAGAGTGCCTGATGACAACTCTGACCACTGCTTGGTTGTCTCACCAAAACCTCACTCTCTTGTACCTGAACATATTGGCCCAAATGCGTACTGCTACAAGGATGGGGAAGGACTCCAAAAATGTTAGGCCATATAGCAGGTTGGCCATTTTGCAGCACACTAGTAGCCCTGAAGGATAACACCAAAACCAATGCTCCCTGCTGTGTCTGAGTAGCTCACTTCTGGGCTCACATGTTGCCTGCCACAAGGAAACCCCATTTAACCTGTTGAGGAATTGAAGCCATACCTTGAGATCCTCCTGCATTCTCCGTGCTACCCGAATCCTGTGGTATGAGGCATGCACCCCAGCTGTAGCCTGAGCTAAGCGAGCACAGAAGGGCCTCCCCGGGGACACCACCTTGCAAGCAAAATTGAGATGGCCTAAGAGGGTCTGGAGGTCCTTTAGCATCAATTTTTTCTTTTCAGCTGCTTTGCCAATCTGTGTCTGGAGCGAAGTGAGTCTGTTTGCCAGCAGGCAGGACACCCCTGCACCAAGTCCAGCAGGATTCCCAAGAAGACAATGTAGGTGGAGGGGGTTTTGTTTTTTTCCTGTGTTAACAAAATGTCAAAAAATCTGGCCATGGCCATGAAAGTACTCAGCAGTTGAGAATAATCCCTGCTGCTCTGCCCACTCACAAAAAGGAAGTCATCCAGGTAATACGTAATGGACCTGGGTCAGGACAGGGCCCTGACTACCCACTCCAGGAATGTGCTGAAGGTTTGAAAGACCACACAGCAAACTGCACAACACATGGGCATGGCCTTGTCATAGTTCCAGCAGTTGCAGAACTTAAAACTGAGAAGGTTAAAATCTGCTGGGTAGACCGGAAACAGCCTGAAAGCAGACTGGATTTTGCATTTTGCCATAGGGATATGTAGACCACTTGCCTGGACCAAGCTGACTGCGTGGTCGAAGGAGGCATATTTAATAGAACAGAGAATGAATTTCCCTTCCAAGGGGCATATTTCTCTCACTTCCTGTTGTTTCACCCCTGTTCTTAACTATGAGTCGTTAGTAAGTTGGATGGTTGTAAGTAACTCGGGAACCCTATGAATCTAGCAGAAGTGCACACTTGGATAACATCCAACCTGAATGAAACAACACGAAAAACACATACAATGTTACCACAAAGTAATCTGTAAAGCAAAAAAGATTGGGGAAAAGTAGAGGGCAGCCAGAATCAGTCAGTAAACACTGAAAGCTGTGATGTGCACATATTCAATAAAGCTTGTATATATAGTTGCCTCTTTTTGATGGTGGATGCAGAGAGAGAGAGAGAGAGAGAGAGAGAGAGAGAGAGAGAGAGAGAGAGAGAGAGCGTGCAGTGGAGTGATTTTCCGGCACTAATACTTAGCATTTATATTAGGCTTCAGCATCTTCAAAGTCCTTCCCATACATTATCTCAATAATTTTTACAACAATATGATTAGGTAGGTTGGTGTTATTATCATGCACATATATCTCAGGGACTACTGAGAGAATAGATGCCTTTCATTCAGTGTATCTTTGTTGTGTTTTGTTACCAAATTGAGGGTATCTGCTTCACTTTAGGCAGCATACAGACATTTTTCTGATTTTATTTCAGTGGAAAATTATGGGCTTCTGCATCTGCAGATGAGAAAATGTTTGACTGCTTATTGCAAAACTATTTTTATATATCAATGAGCCCATCCAGGTGAAGATTAACTCAGTGTTGGTTCACTTTCTCTGACAATACACAGCCTGACTTCAAGTTTTTCCTGAAGCTGTGACTAATTGAATGCTGCATGTTTTCCTCAGATACCTGTATCATGCTACAGCACAAACAACTGGTTCCTTTTTAATTTCCCAGCCATTTGTCTTTGGCTGCCACTCATTCACTTCCTTAGATAACAGTTTTACAGTGTGCAAAGCTAAATTTCCCATGAATGATTTTAAAGCAGTGTTTCAAAACCTGCATTCCTCTGGATAATTTTGGTTTTAGCCAACATGGCTGATGGTTGAAATGGTAAAAACTGCAGTCCTACAAACTGGGAGGGCACACATTCCCACACATTCCTTTATCCTGTTTAACTAAAGCTCAGACTAAAACTTAAAAGAGATTTACTATCCTTGAAAATGGAAGCTATGAGCTGCACTGAAACTAATGCTACCCATACAAGGACACCTTTCCCCAATGCATATTGGGAGGAAGGGGCTTTGCCTCCCTCCCACGAGGAAGTGAAAAGGGGGAGGATCCTGAGGGAGCCTCCCAGCAGCTGGGGCGTGGCTTCATCCACCGGAAGCCAGCCCCAGTTGCTCACTTCTGGGAAGACTTCGAAGAAGAAGGATGCAGGCTTCCCCCTCTCCGACCGCTGGATCTTCAAAGAGGAAGCGCAGGTCGGTCGTGGAGGCCTGCGGGAGAGGATGGGACCCGCGGTGCTCAGCACCGGGCCCCTCTTCTCCTCCTGCGGGGAGGGGGGGGTTCAGCCGGGGACCACCGTTTCTGCTGGCTTCCCGGGGGGGGGAGAGGGCCCCGGTTCCCCCTTCGCCCCCCCCTTCTTGTTTGTTGCAGGCCTGGCTGGCGGGTAGGCTGGCCAGGCCCGAGCTCGCCCGGTCGGCCACGTGGCCGCCGGGACACTTCCTGGGGGGGAGGGCCCCGGTTCCCCCTCCGCCCCCCTTCTTGTTTTTGTGCAGGTCTGGCTGGTGGGTAGGCTGGCCAGGCCTGAGCTCACCCAGTCGGCCACGTGGCGCGGTAGACTGGAGACGCATTCTTATCAGATTGGCGCAGTGTCAGCAGCCGCTGCAACGGCTAGGAGGCCGAGGCAGTTAAGTCCTTGGGAGGTAACAGTCGGCGCGTACAAAGGCTACACGCGCGCGGTGTGGTTATGTCTTTTTATTGTTCCAGGTCATGCCAGGCTTCAGCAGAGGCGGCGAGTCTTAGTGTGCGGACGCAGCTACAGCAGGCAAGCAGATGAAGAGGCACTCAAGACTCCCTATGGCCAGCATTTGGGCCTCGCCTCCATTGCCGCTGAGGATGGAGAGGTAGACGCGGTCTACGCTGGGACGGTTAGCTCCCCTTGTTCCGGGATCCCAGGAGCAGGTGGCCTCCTGATGGGCGAAAAAAAGCATTTGGCTAGGAGGGCCCCGGGCTTCGCGTCGCAGGGTCCGCCATCACACCGCATTGCATGTGGTCGGGTGGAAGGGATGTAGAGATGCTAGAGAGGGCACAGAGGCGAGCGAAACGGGCCATCCGCACAGTTGTACTTGGCACCGGGTTCGCATCGTATGGTCCGCCATCACACCACGTTACAGGTGGTCGGATGGGGGGACGCGAAGATGCTGGAGAGAGCACGGAAACGAGTGAACCGGGCCACACGGCATTGCCGTTGATACCAGGAGCGGGTTTCCTCCTGATGTGTAATGAAACTAAGGATAATAATAATCCTTTCCTCCTGATGCGTTGGTGATCCAGACGCTGCTTGGGCAGAACTGAGTTGGTATCTAATAAAATACATAAATACATGATAATAATAATTGGGGCAGGCATGGCCCCGGCGTCACATCATATGGCCCACCACCACACCACGTTACAGGTGGTCTGGTGTGGGAGATGGGAAGATGCGACTGATATCCGACCCAGGTGGGTGAGTGTAGCCAGGGCCATTGGGGTCCTGCAGGTTACATGTGGAGCTTACTCCTTATAACGTAGACATTTCTTGGATTCGGGCAACCTTCAATCACTATCAAATTTCCAGAGTGCTACCATGGGGGTGTTAGAAGACTTGGTGGGGGAATGGGAGGCAAGATAGACATCTGCCCCCAATTCGTGGTGGAAAATAGGTAAGGAAACTCCCATATCTTGGTGTGCTACTAAAGCACCCCCCGTTAGGGGTGAAGGCCATCATGTTAATACTCAACCAAAGATCAAGTTGATCGGGGAGGTTCGGGTAAATGGCCTGGAATGGGAGGAGGCCGGTCTCGATATCTTGGGGACCAGACCTTGCTCTCATTTCCCTTAACGGGTTGCCTTGGCCGGACGTCAAGGAATCCAGTCGTTTCGCCTGCAAATTAACTCCAGAACCAGGTAGGGTGGCTGCCTGAATTGGATACACCAAATTCCTGACACCCCTTGAGTTAAGGTTAAGGACAATTAAATAGGTAACAATGCAAATAAATGTTGCCCAATTTGAACCCAACCACTGTTGTCGTGTGTCTTATTTCGGGGGTGGCAAGGCAAAGGGGGAAATGTATTTGTGCACTAACATTTCTTTTAGAAACAAGGAAAAAGCAAATCATTCATGATGTTTTAAATTATCCTAATTAATTTTGTCAACAATTACAAACAGATTTGGATTTGCCCTCATAATGTCAACTCTACATATATTTCATTGCTTTGGTAGTCGTAATTTGGTAGTCGGAGTGATTCTGGATTCATCGCTGAGCTTGGAACCCCAGGTCTCAGTGGTGACCGGGAGAGATTTTGCACAATTAAAACTTGTGCGCCAGCTGCGTCCATACCTTGGGAAGTCTGACTTGGCCACGGTGGTGCATGCTCTGGTTACATCCCGAATAGACTACTGCAGGGCTGCTCAGGAAGTAGATCGCGATCGACTAGTAGCTCGCGAGCCCATCTGAGGTAGCTCACAGTAGGATGGGGCGCTGCGCATTTGCCGCCGCCGTGCGCGCTTTTGCCGCTGCCTTCTGCCCGCACGGGGCTTTCTTCTGCCCGTGCGGGGCTTCTTTGGCCAATGAGGCTTTAGTGGGCAGGCCCTGGCACTCGTCTGTTGACACATTGGGGGCACCTGGGGGAGCAAGGCGGCGCGTGCAGGGATAGGATACGAGGCTGCGGGAGGGAAGGAGTGAGTGCGTGTGCATGTGTGAGAAAGAAGGCCTCGCCAGAGGAGGAAGGTCCCCACGGTGGGGCTGCAGCTGAAGAGCACTGCAGCTGATGGGTGGGGCTCTGGTAGCGATGGAGAGGCCTGCAGGGGAGGCGAGGCCTGGCGCGGCTCCCTTCCCCCGCCGCCTGGATTGGCGCAGCGTGACTCCGGCGGCGATGAAGAAACCTACGGAGGGGGGGGCGAGGCCTGGCACGGCTCTCTTTCCCTGCCATCCGGATCGGAAAGGGAGCCACGCCAGGCCTCCTCCCGTAGGCCTCTCTATCGCTGCTGGAGCCCCGCCGCGCCGATCCGGCCGGGGCTCCGGGGGCAATGGAGAGGCCTGCAGGGGAGGCAAGGCGCTCCTCTCACCTCTCTCTTGCCCGGTTCTGCCATGGAGCCGGGTGAGAGAGGAGCGGCGGAGAGGAAGACTGGGTCTCCGCAGTCCCCGCCTGGCACTCCTCCCGCCTTTCTCTCGCCTGGATCTTCCATGGAACCGGGCGAGAGAGGGGCGAGTGGAGAGGAAGGCTGAACCTGCGGAGGAAGGTGCGTGCACATGCTTGCGCAAGGTGTGCTGCGCGGAAGCCGTGTGCGCATGCAAAGCACGCGCTCGCGCATAAGGTACGTGATCTTTTTGACTTGGTTATTGTAATAGTAGCTCGCATGCTGGAAAAGTGTGAGCACCACGCTCTCTGGAGTACTGCAACACGCTCTACGTGGGGCTGCCTTTGAAAACGGTTCAGAAACTTCAGTTGGTCCAACGGGCGGCAGCCAGAGTGCTAACTGGGGCAACATACAGGGAGCATACCACCCCCCTGCTGTGTCAGCTCCACTGGTTGCCTGTCCATCTCAATTCAATTGAGATTGCCTGTCCATCTCAATTCAAAGTGCTGGTATTGACCTATAAAGCTCTATACGGTTCTGGCCCAGCTTACTTGTCCGAACTCATCTGCCTCTATGTCCCATCTTGCAGTCTAAGATCATCTGGGGAGGCCCTGCTCTTGCTCCCGCCAGCATCGCAAATGCGGCTGGTGGGGACGAGGGACAGGGCCTTCTCGGCGGTGGCCCCTCGCCTATGGAACGAACTCCCAAATGAAATAAGATCGACTCCATCTCTCCTCGCTTTTAGAAAAAAGCTAAAGTCATGGTTCTGGGACCAGGCCTTTGGGCAGCAGATGTAAATTGTACTTTTGGGTTTGACTAGATTGAAACTTTGGACTTGACTGGACTGACAATTTGTTTCGCTTGATGGCTTTAATTAATTATTGTTGTATGTAGTGGTTTTAATGCAATGTTTTTAAATGTTTTTAATGCTTTTTAATGATGTTGATTATATGGTGTATTTTAAAATTGTATTGTGGTAGTGTGGCCTGTAATGCTGCAAATGTAAGCCGTGCTGAGTCCCCCTGCGGGGGTGAGAGGGGTACAAATACCATAAATAATAAATAAATAATAAATATATAACTAGAAGGGATGCAAAAGAATTAAATACATTAGACATCCTGCAAGAAAACTTCTTAAGGCATTCAACATTCTCCACATAATGAAAGTGATGCTAAGTCAGTATGGTTAATAGCATGGGATGACCAGAGTTGCAATCCAACAAAATCTGGTTTCCCCATGCATTTTCCTTAAATTTTAAATATTTTAACTTATGTTGATGTTACATTATTCCTCAGCACGAAAACAAAATTACACTGAAAGGTTTCCATGTTCAGAAGAAGACAGTATGATCATCACCGGTGTTGGACAATAGTTTCAGAGTTCAGTCTAGAAGCATTTTCTATGGGTTTTAGTATGAGCTTGAAAAAAGCTATCCATTGTGCTGAATTTATTTCATTATATTGTGTAGTTTCTTTAAAGATTCAATTAAACTTTAATAAAGATTCAATACCATGCTGACATAGAAGCCTATAGCTATCATTGTCTACCATAGAATGCACTCTAAACTCTTCTGAACAGCAATAAAGTATAGTATGACCCCTTCCTGCTTATCCATGGATTTAATATTCATGTTTTGAATTATACATACTCCCAAAATATATTGAATTATCTTGCTGAGAAAATCCTATGACAGGGTCATCTGAAATTGGAGTCAGCTTGAAGGTACATCATAAAATGTTATCTGTATTCAACAAATCATCAAATTTGATGCAATGCTGTTGAGTTTTGTTTACTGTTTAATTTTAAAATGTAAGCTATATAAACTTGATTCTTAAATGTTTAACGAGCAGAATGCTTATATTTTGATACTGCAATTTCCTCCAAACCTTTCTCATATTTTCTTCTCTATTGACAAATAGTATTAAGGAGTTAGCAAATCTGCAAGTTAGGAAATGCCAGTGAGCTAGAATGTATGGATTCCGGAATGATATAGAGACATGGGAAATGCAAAAATCAATTTAAGTATCAATTCAGAAAATCCACATTATACTTGAAGTCCTTTGCACTGCAGTAGACTATGGCCAGTTTGCTACCACCTTTTTTGATGGCTCTGTCAACAGACAACAGAAAATAAAATTTTGGTAACTGCTCTGACTTGCTCACAAAGAATCTAGCAATATTCTGTAGAACTACCAAAAAAGTAGTTCTGTACAACTAATGAAAAATTGTCATGTTGGGCAGCAGTCATTTATTATCCTACAACCTTGTCACACAGCTGCCGGCATTAAACTGCTTTGTTAGGGGGGCTGGGGTATCCGGTGTCCCATGTTCCACATTACTTGTCTCCAGCTGGGGGCGATCACATAGGAGAAGCATGGAGAGTGTGTAGAGCATGTGATTTCCCCCCATTGAGTCTAATCGCAACATGGGAAGCTGCACACATGGGCTCCGCCCTCCTTCACTAACGGAGTTGTACTGGCAACATCTGATGGGAGCTGGCTGGCTCAGTGGGTGACCAGGACTAAATTGGCACATGCTGACCAATTTATCCCCCTGTCAATAGGCTTAGTTAGTATAGTCTCTTATTGGCATTAAATGTGAAAGTAAAAAAGCAAAGGAAGGGTGGAAAGCAATTTGTGCATGTGTGTTAATTTATTCACTGTATTGTGCTGTTTAAGCACCTGCTGAAAGCAGGGGTTCCCCCTCCCCCACTTTTATCAAGGGATGCCAGGCTTAATGAAAGTGATCTGGACAAGAATGATTTCTCTAATATTTAATTCGCCTTAAATTAAATTGAGAAAGCCACTACAAGAAAATGAACTACAAGACTGACACAGATGGTTTTTGGGTGAATAGTATGACACACACACCAGATTGTCCAGAATGCGATTTCAGATGTACTGGGAGGATTTCAATTGCCAGGGTGTAATATTATCAATAAAGGCTAAGTCTTGTTCTTGGGCATATTCAAAAGTAAAGTGCAAAAAAGAGCATTGCATTTAACAAAATTGGTTGCAATTACCTTTGAAAGACCTCAATGGACCTATTATCTCCTGGCCCACCATGCACATCTCTATGTCCAACTCTCTAGAACAGTGTTTTTCAACCTTTGTTGAGCCGTGGCACATTTTTTACATTTACAAAATCCTGGGGCACACCACCAACCAAAATGACACAAAATGACACTCTAACACAGTAATACATATAGTTAATATGTTTTAAAATGTATTTATACACTCAGTGTGAAACCTGGGCCTGTTTCGATGATCACAACATATATATGACTTCCTCTCACATACTTATACATGGCTATCTCTCAGTCTTCTCTTCTTCAGGCTAAACATGCCCAGCTCTTCAAGCCGCTCCTCATAGGGCTTGTTCTTCAGACCCTTGTGAAATTTCACCCTGAGTGAAACTTGCTTCCAGTTAACTATGGATGTCATGAAGTTGTTATAAACAGTTCCTTCCGGGGAGGCAACTCTCAAAAAATCCAGTAAAATAGTAAAAAAAAATACGCATTTCCAAGCGGAGAGGCTCTATTTGTTTCTTGGAAACCTGTGAATGCTTCAGCCTCCCAATGCTCCCAGGTTCGCTCTCTGCCCAATTCACCGACATGGAGCTTCTGGCTTTGGCTGTTCTCACGAGAAATCCAAGCCAACGTAAAAACACTGGCTCAGTCCCTTCCACCCACTGCTCTGCTTTTGCGGAGGGAGGAGGGAGACAGCGAAAGAGGTCACACAGATCTATGAAACGTATAGAGCAGGGGTGGGCAAACTGCGGCCCGGGGGCCGGATGCGGCCCTTTGGCTGATTCTATCCGGCCCGCCTAAGGGCCCCTGACTTGCCTCCCCTGCCTGGCCTCTGCATAAAAATCTCCAGAGAAGGGGACTATAAGGAAGCATTATTTTATTTTAGTGGTTTTTATTATTATTGTATAATAATTTTATAACAATAATAAAATAATATAATAAATAATATAATGTTATATGATATATTATAATTTCAATATATTATGCTTATATATATATACTATAATATAATAATTATGATATTAATACTAATAATATATGAATATTTCTTGATATATTAATATGTTAATATTAATGATGTGTAATATATAGTAAATATAGTAAGTGAATAAATAAATAAATAAATTATGTAGATTAGCATGTAGTTCCGCCTCTAGGTGCGGCCCTCCATAATATTTTTTGGCTCTCGTGTGGCCCCTTGGAAAAAATAGTTGCCCACCCCTGGTATAGAGTATGGACCCATGCTGAGTCGAGGCTCCTGAAGGCTTCCTTAAGGCGGGCCTGGCTCTGGCATACGGTGGAGCCCTTCCTTTGCCTCAGGGAGGATCTTTGGGGAGGGAAAGAGGGAGAAAGAGCTGCTAGGAGGGGGAAGAGTGCCAATTTCCCACGGCATACCTGATGATCACTTACGGCACACTGGTTGGGAAACACTGCTCTAGAGCTACAAATGTTCGAAGAATGTCCTATTTCTCAGAGGATTGTCTTTTCTCTCTAGCTTGTAACTTCCTTTCAGACTACCTTCAGAATGCACCATAGAAACCATTAGGACAGAGGCTGAAACCTTTGGTATGGTTCCATATATCCTATGGCATGCAACCTTATAACAAAGCCTACCTGGAAATTTCCTATGCACTCAGAACTAATATTTTGCCTTGGCCTGTCATCATTCACCAGAAACAATTGATTTGATACTAGCTGTACCTGGCCACTTGTTGTTGTGGCATAGTCCGGTTGTATGGAAAGTTATGGTAATAAAGCAGAGATATTAAGTGTTTGGATTATGTTTTTTATTATGAAGCAAAGGTTAAAATCTGTGTTGATGTTGTCATTGCTATTTTGAAGCAGAGAACATGTGTGTATGTGTGTGTGTGTGTCCGTCTATGTGCGTGCACAGCCAACAAGTCTGGTAGGGAAGATTGGTTTCCCCCCTCGTGTAGGAGGGGGTGGAGCCAGCGGAGTCATTGCAGCGCTTACGTGGTATCCTCTTCCAGCAGCTCCTGGGACATTATGATTATAAAGCAGAGAGTCTTCCCTATGTGATGGTGAGGACTGTTATTTTGAAGCAGAGGCTGCAACCAGTGTTGTTGTAGTTGTTTTAATTGAGACTGAGAACATCCCCCCACACACTCAACTGCTCAAAAACAAATGGAAAGCAGTGCATACAATCTATCTGGGTCCACTCTGTCTCTGCTGCCTCTGTAGATTGCTGAAAGGAGGAAGCCTTGCAAGTGTCCGTCTTCTTTGCAATGGCAATGGGAGTAGCTGAGAGGATGGGAAAGCAGAGGTTGCTTCTCTATCTCTTGTTCTCTGGGCTGTGCAAGGTGCACTCTCTCCTCTTTCCCATGCCTCCTTCTCTCTTTCCTCCATTGCCACAGTGGGTGAGGAGAAGAGGAGGAAGGAGTCATGGCGGTCAGGGAGATTGCCCGGCAAGTAGTGAGGGCAAGGGGAAGGATGGAGTGAGACTGGGAAAGAGGCATGATTAGAAGGGTTGATAAGGAAAGAAAGCTGCTGGAAGGAAAGGAGGAGGTGGCGGATGCAGCCTGTTGGCAGTTTGGAAGGCTTGTGGAGATATTTCTTTCCCTGTCTCACATACAGCTATAATGTCAAAATGCTTGTTGCGTGCCTCCTCGTCTCCCCTTTCAAATACCATGCGGACCATGGAGAAAGGCTAAAAGGAAGGTGAGGTAGACGTCCTTGCCCGAGATAAGGTGATCTCAGCTTGGTTGTGTGTGTGTGGCTATGAGGGCAGGCCAGGCTCCTGAGTATTCTGTGGTGAGGGATGAAGCTTGACACAATGCCTCTGGCACTTGCTGTGGCTTATATGTGTGTGTGTGTGTGTGTGTGTGTGTGTGTGTGTGTTTGTGGCCATGCACACAAACTTGGCTCCCAATGTTTTAATGGCTGGCTGTTTTTTGTGCAGAGGAGGAGCATGGCCGAGGGTGTCTTTAGGAGTTTTGGGGTTTGAAGTCCTTTCTGCTTTTTGGGTTTTTTTTAAAGTGATGGTCACTCATTGTTGTGTTAGGGGTGTAGTGTCCAAATTTGGCATCAGTTCGTTCAGAAGTTTGTGAGTCATGTTAATCCCACAAACGAACATTACATTTTTATTTAAAGACTAGCTATCCCCTGCCAAGCATTGCTGTGGCCCAGTCTGCTGATCTGGAAAATAAAGTAATTAGAAAGTGTTGGTTTCTAATATATGTAATTTCCTTATGCTTGTGGGTAAGCAGTATTTCTTGCTGTTTCTTTGTCAGTGTTGATATGGAGATTGTCTGGTTTGCCAACTCTTGAACATGCAACATATAATTGTCCTTCTTTAGGGGTCCCTTTCAAATCTATGATACTATATATGTGTGTGTGAATCATATATATCTATTTATATCTATGGCTGGATGGCTCTTTGTCAGGAGGGCTTTGGTTATGTTTTCTTGCCCTGGTGAAGGGAGTTGGACTGGAGTTGGACTCCAGGCCACGGTCATCTCAAGATTAGACTACTGTAAAACCCTTTACATTGGCCTACCTTTGTCTGTAACCCAGAAACTTAAGCTCGTCCAGAATTCTGCTGCTCGGCTTCTCACTGGGGCTCCAGTGAGATGTCACATAACTCCAATTTTGCAGCAGCTCCACTGGCTGCCAATCGAGCACCGGATCACTTTCAAGGTGATGGTACTAACCTTCAAGGCCTTGTATGGTCCAGGGCCGGTATATCTGAAGGACCATCTCACCCCCTACCAACCACAGAGATCACTTCGCTCTGAAGATCTAAACCTACTGGAAGTACCCAGCTTTAAAGCCGTTCGCCTGACATCTACGAGGTGTAGAGCTTTCACTATTGTGGCGCCAACTCTTTGGAATGCCTTGTCAACTGAAGTTTGTTCCCTGCGAGACTTGTCGGCCTTTTGCAGGGCTTGTAAGACTCATTTGTTTCGGTTGGCATTTTAATTGTGAACTCTGAATTTTAATTTGGTACAATTAATGTTAATCTTTGCTTTTATGGTGTTTTGCATTGTGCTGTTAGCCGCTCCGAGCCCTCGGGAAATGGCAGCATACAAGATCAAACAATAAATAAATAAGTATTTTCTGTTGGTCATGGGGTTCTGTGTGGGAAGTTTGTCCCAATTCTGTCATTGGTGGGGTTCTGAATGCTCTTTGATTGTGTGTGAACTATAAATCCCATCAACTCCATCATTGTTTGAGTCCACAGTGCTCTTTGGATATAGGTGAACTACAACTCCAGAACTCAAGGTCAATGCCCACCAAACCCTTTTAGTGTTATGTGTTGGTCATGGGAGTCTTGTGTGCCAAGTTTGGTTCAATTCTATCATTGGTGGAGTTCAGAATGCTCTTTGATTATAGGTGAACTATAAATCCCAGCAACTACAACTCCCAAATGACAAAATAATTTTTTGAGCGATGGTTATTCCTTGGGTTAGTAGGTGTCTTGTGGCCAAATTTGGTGGCAATTCGTCCAGTGGTTTTTGAGTTGTGTTAATCCCATAAATGAACATTACATTTTTATTTATATAGATGGAGGTGCCCTCTGTTGCTGCTTCTACAGAAAGTGGTCTGTTTGGGGTACTTTTAGAGTTCCCTCCTATGGTAGGATTACTTGAAAAGCATTTGCTCCTTTCCTTGAACTTCACACCTGGTCCAAGAGATTTTGATGTCTAAAAAGGAATTCAAATGGGATTTCGTCCAGGCTAGAACAAATGTTTTAAATGTTGCTGCATCATTGTTGTTGAGCACAATACCCACCCACCCACCCACCCAAAGATTTCAAGTTCATCAAGGGCTCAGAAATAAATATATGATTTTTCCTTTTGAAAAAATACCCTTTCCAGACTTGCACAACTTTGAAGTATCATACTGAACCCACCAGCAGCTGTACACCCCTAAACTTTATCATTTCTAATCTTTGAATAAATTGTATCCATTTTTCATGACTTTTTGGATAACTTGTATCATTCTATGTACTGTATCTATCTCTTGTATATAACATTTATTCATTTATTTACAATATTTGTATTCCGCCCTTCTCACTTGTATAAGATGTCTTGTATTTCTTTGTATGGTTATGCTTGTACTTTTGGAAGCATCCTTCTTGTACTTGCATCCCTTTTGTTCAAATTGAAGTAAACCTCTGTGGCTTCTCTGTGCTGGCCTATCCAGTTTAGCATACACTTGTCAGGCATGGACTCTCTAGCTGTGATCCTAGCTAAATCACTACACTATTGTCCTCGCCGGATGATTTCATGACTACATCTATCTCTCTATATTGTTCCCTGAAGCATCTGATGCATGGTCAAGTCATCCCTGTTGTGCTTCCCCATTGATTGCAACCTTGAGTAAAAGCTGATCACAGGAATCAGCTAAAATAGCTAAAATAGAATATGTCCACCAGTATCTATTGATCACTTTATCTGCTTTTTGTCATGATTACTTATAGCCTGACACTATTAAGATCACAACATTTGCAAGTTCACTACTGCTTTATTGATATTCAGTTTGTTATAGGTCAGGTCAGGACTATTTAAAAAAAACAACCCCGGAAGCACCCTGTATGGCTTCTCAATAGCACGTAGTGCCTGCAATTCTTGCTACAACATGAAGGCAAACAGTGCTTGTCACAATCAGCCTTGTACTGTCAACTAGCTTTCTTTATTGAAAGTGTTGCCTCTGTGCTGCCCTACATGCTAGTGTTTAATCAGTGTGGATGGAGCTGGTTATCGCTAGTTTTTAACCTAAAAATTCAGTCTATTTTTGACATTTGATGGAAAAGGTCAGTTAAAAGTTTTGTAGAAGGTCTACCTGGTGAATTGATCTCAGTTTTTAGACTTATGGAAAATTTCATAAGACTTGAACACTGAAAGAAAAGTCAAATCCTCCTCTCTGTCATGTGCTTATATCAGGGACGATAATCACCTTTAAATAATCAGAATGAGAGCCTAAATATTCATTATGGTGTGTCTTAAAAATTATTTCTGGCATGACAACCCTAAGCTGAACCTACCACAGGGCTTTCTTGGCAACCATTTCTTCACAGGGAGTTTGGCACCTACACATGTACATCTTCATAAGGAGACACTGATTGATGATCTCCTGCGTCCTGGAATTTTTCCCTTGAATACCTCCCAATTTACCTATCCTTGAACTTCTTTCCTTACACTCCTATCTACGGATTTACCATTGATTTTCACCCCGGAGCATGGACCTTCCAGCATTTCAGGAACTCTCTAGCCCATGAGGCTTGAATATTGGGACTCACAATTGTGAAACTTGGAACTGAACTGGTTGTCCTTGGGGATTACCCTTGTTCCTTTATGCTCAAGATTTGCATTGTCTATTGGGTCCGCCTCCCAGGTGCACATATGTACTTAACACTGTTTGAATTATAGATATATATATTTCCTAAGCCTTGTGCTATTGTCTGTTTTTCCGATTCACAGGGAGTTTGCCATTGGTTTCTCCTTCCTGAGAGAGTGTGACTTGTAGAGATCATCATCACTACCCATTTTGCCAGTGTCGTTTTTGGCTGGTTGGCCTGGTCCACAAGGAGAAGACAAGTCACTGGCATAGGTAGAGTGGCTGTGACAACATCAATCTCCTAACCAATATGTATTTACAGAAACGTACTCCTCCTCATTTTCTGTTAATCTTTTTTCGTTCATTACCACTTCGTATATGGAGGAGAGTATCCCCACCCTCAAATGGTGATGAAAGGTACTTGCTCTGCTTGGTACCCATGCCACTTGTGTATTTCATTTTTATGCAGGAAGCAGTTTCTTAATGTATACACAGCCCCTCGAACATTAATTCAAAGTTCTTCCAAGATAGAACCTGACCAGGGCCATACTAAGGTGTAACGACTCTCCAAACTTCGGTAGGGATCACGCATAGACGTCAGCTTGGTCCAACACGATTTTATTGAAGGTACGGCACCCGTGAAGCTAAAGCACCGCCCGGCCACCCAAACACACCTTATATACCCCGGTAGCCCCTCCCCCTTCCATGCAATGTCCAGACTGGGTTTCATCAGCATTTCATGAATCAGCACTCCCAGTAGTCCATAGGGGCATGACCCCAGGGTCACAGAGCCAGCGTCACGAGTCCCACTGTCCAATGTCCAAGCCTGGAGGAGTTACCTCACTTCCCTCCGAGGCTCCTGGAAGTTATCTCACTCCCAGTCTTGACTCAGCAGTCTTCACGAAAAGTAGGACAAAGGTCGCACCAGGAATAGAGGCAAGGTCGCTGCTGCCTCATGACAGGTTGGGAACCTGGTCTTCCCCAAAGCTCAGGTTTCCCAACCCTGACATAACGGTCTCCTCCACCTCGTCCTCCCCTGAGGAAACAAGACACATTCAATCCCTCGGGGGAAATGGATTCACATATTTCTTCAAGAAGCTGCAATGGAAAGTGGGGTGAACCTTCCCTAGACTCTTAGGCAACATCAGGGTGTATGATACCTTATTCACCACTCTCCCCACTTTAAAAGGCCCAATATATTTCGGACTTAACTTCTTAGATTTATATCCTAATTTCAAATTCTCCGTAGACAGCCACACTAAATCCCCTTCACCATACTCCTCCCCTTCCTGCCGCTTGCGATCACCGAATAGCTTATAGGATCGTTGTGCTCTCCCCAGGGCTTCCGCCACTTCCTTCCAAACCTCCCTGGCTTGTCCTTTCCTTTCCACCTTCTCCACTTCCCCTTCCATCTTCAAAAGTTGAGGCAATGGTGCCACTTCCTGCCCATAAACTATTTCAAAGGGGACTTCCCAGTAGAAGAATGTATGGAGCTGTTGTAAGCCACTTCGGCGTATGGTAAAAGATCTGACCAATTATTCTGCTCTTGGTTACTGAAGACTCGCAAATATGTGCCTAACGATTTATGCATCCTCTCCACAGCACCATTACAAGAAGGATGATAAGCAGATGTCAAACGCCTTTGTGCACCCAGCACCTCCAGAAACCTTTAATGTGCTGTAACTTGAAGTTAAACCTATTAAAAAACTGGGACCACCTCACCAATTTCGGGGACAACTTTTGCGGGTTCCTCAAATATTTCAAATTTTGGTGATCAGTCATAACAACAAACGGGAACACAGCCCCTTCCAGGAACTGCCTCCAAGTAACTAATGCATTGCGCACTGCAAATGCCTCCTTCTCCCACACTGGCCACTTACGTTCGTGCTCTCCAAATTTCTTTGAAAAATACGCACAAGGTCTCAACTTCCCTTGGCTATCTTCCTGCAACAAGGCCCCCCCATAAGCCCAAGCCGAAGCGTCACTCTGAACGACAAAAGTCTTGTCAACATTTGGATGCAACAGCAACGGTCCTTCCGTGAACGCTTTTTCAACTTAACGAATGCCTCCTGACAACCCTGGTCCCAATTCAACACCGCTCCTGGGGACTTCACCTTTCTAGATTCTCCTCTGCCCTTAGTCTTCAGCAACTCCGTGAGCGGGAGGGCTATGGCCGCAAACCCGGGAATAAAAGTTCGATAGAAATTCGCCAGTCCTAGAAAAGCTTGCAACTGCCTACGGGTGCGCGGCGCTTCCCAACTCACCACGTCATCCACCTTCGCCGGATCCATAGCCACACCACTCTCACCAATCCTATATCCCAAGAAATCAATCTGACTCTTACTAAACTCGCACTTACTCAGCTTCGCAAACAGGCTAGCCTGCCTCAACCGCTCAATACTTCTCGCACTAACCTAACATGCTCCTCTTTCGTACTCGTCGCCACAACAATGTCATCTAAGTACACAAAGACTCCTTTATATAAGAGGGGTGCAACACTTCATTAATCAATTGCATAAACAGACCGGGAGACCCTGCTAAACCGAATGGCATTACGAGCCATTCGAATAATCCTAGAGGGCACGAAAACGCGGTTTTCCATTGGTCACTTTCCTTAACCCGGATCATATGGAACGCATCAATTAAGTCCAATTTTGTGAAGAACTTACAACCTCCTAGCAGTCCCAACAGATCCTTGATCAGTGGCAGGGGATAGCAGTTCGTAGTGCTAACGGCATTCAACCCCCTATAATCAATGCACAGCCTCAACTTGCCATCCTTCTTTTCCCTAAACAACACTGGTGCAGCTAAAGGGGACTCCGATCGCCTAATAAACCCTCTCTTCAAATAGTCATCTATCTGCTCTCTCAAGGCAACCTTCTCTTGGACCGTCATTGCATATATTTTGGGTTTGGGCAACACCGCTCCCTCCTTTATTTCTATGCTACATTGCACATTCCTCAGAGGGGGGAGCTTCTGGGCTAGTTTCGGGTTGAACACGTCAACATAATCCCAGTATTCTTGTGGCACCCCTTTCACGTCACTACTTATACTCTTCTCCATATTAGGGGTACATTGCACCTTTCCGTCCTCCAATCAATCTTGGGGTTCACTTTTCCTAACCAGGGCATGCCCAAAACCACTTCATGCCCTTTTATGGGAGCCATAACAAAATCAATACTCCTCCCAGGGCCCTACACGCCCCTTTAACCCTTTTGTCCCTGTGGAGAAAGGTCCACCCTCAATGGTTGTTCCGTCTAACTGCTTAAAGACAACTGGGGCTTTTAACGGTTCAGTCTCACCCCCAATTCCTTAACCAACTGAGGTGACATGATGTTTTCCGAACACCCGCAATCTATAAGAGCTTTTTCTTTACCACAAGATTCCCTTTACTAACCCCAAAGTACATTGTATATTATTCCTCACCCCTATTTCCACACTTTCATCATTGTCCACCGCAGCAGCCTTGGCTGCAGCCACTTTCACTGCTGACTTCTGTGGGCACTGATAAGCAAAATGCCCGGGTTGGTTACAGGCGTAACACCGCATCCGGCTCATCATCGGTTTCCGGTTACTGCTGGAACGGCTGTCGCCACCACTTTTAGCCTCCGACCCTTTAGGCCGACTCTCTCTCCACACACGACCACCGCCTCTCGATCTCATCGGCTGCGCCTGTCGTCTCCGCACTTGGGCCAGGATTCCCTCCACATTTCCTGCCAGTTGGATCCACCCATCGATATCTCCTGGATCATCACGGTGAAGGCACCACTCCAACACCTCCTTCCGCAGACCGTCCTTAAACATCTCCAACAAGGTAGCTTGGGACCATTCTGCCACCTTCCCTGCGAGCCCCATAAACTCCTCAGCATACTCGGTCACCGACTTGGCCCCTTGAGTCAGACACCGCAACGCCTCCTTCGCCTTAATCCTCTCAAGGGGATCTCGAAATCTGCTCCTGATGGCACACAGGAATCTCCTCACCGACCCAAGGCAGGGATCTCGACGATCGTGGCACTGTACATACCACTCAGCAGCACGGCCCTTGAACACAGCCCCAACGGCTCTTACTTGGCTGCTTTCACTGGGATACAAATGTCCATAATCCTCCATATGGTCTTGTACTGCCGCAATAAAGAAGGCAACTTTGGATGCTTCGCCTTCAAACTCTACTCGTAATGGTTCCTTCTTTATACGGCCTCCAAATTCGTGGGACGCCATCCTATCCCTGGGTAAGTCTCCAGGTCTCGCCATACCTCTCCCCATTCCAGCAGATGGGTTCCTTGGACCTTGCTCTCCCATCATCCTCACTCCCGTAGGAGATCTAGGACGTGCTGGCACGGGACTCTCTCGACCTCGGCTCTGGTTCCTCACTCCCGAAGGAGATCTAGGACGTTCGCCACAGGTTCCATCCATCCAGGAGTAATAAGTAAAATCTCCACCTCCTGGGGCCTGCCACATTGACTCTCTCCGGTCCTTCTCATCCAGCCTCTGGGACAACCGGTTCATCGTCTGCACCACCGCTTCCATTTGACAGCTTAACACATCAAATTTTGAAGGGGACTCTGGCTCTGGGGTCTCACTACCCCTCCCGTGGTTAGGTCCACCTTACCATCTTTGGCACACCTCTCCGGATCCTCATGGATCACCTCCAGACGAGCGCCCTGGCACTCCACCGCCTGGTCCACCAAGCGAGCCTCCCTGTGTTCTGCCGCCTGGATCATTCCCAGACGACCACCTCGACGCTCCACCGCTTGGATCGAGCTCTTGCGCCCTGCCATTTGCCAAGCCCCTTCTCTCTCCTTCGCTCGGCAGGCCATCCGTTCATCCACTTGGGCTTGCCAGAAATGCTCTCCCTCACGGAGTCTCATCTCCTGGGCCATCAACTCACGGGACACATCTGGACTCCCCACATGATCAAGAGTAGTCCACTCCCACTCTTGGGTCCTCCGGATCTCCTCGTCCTCATCCAAGACCCAGCTGTCCAGATACTTTTCCTCGTTCCACGCCAACCTCGCCATTGCTGGGATAGTTGGTCAGGGGCTTTAGCTTCTGTAACGACTCTCCAAACTTCGGTAGGGATCACGCATAGACGTCAGCTTGGTCCAACACGATTTTATTGAAGGTACGGCACCCGTGAAGCTAAAGCACCGCCCGGCCACCCAAACACACCTTATATACCCCGGTAGCCCCTCCCCCTTCCATGCAATGTCCAGACTGGGTTTCATCAGCATTTCATGAATCAGCACTCCCAGTAGTCCATAGGGGCATGACCCCAGGGTCACAGAGCCAGCGTCACGAGTCCCACTGTCCAATGTCCAAGCCTGGAGGAGTTACCTCACTTCCCTCCGAGGCTCCTGGAAGTTATCTCACTCCCAGTCTTGACTCAGCAGTCTTCACGAAAAGTAGGACAAAGGTCGCACCAGGAATAGAGGCAAGGTCGCTGCTGCCTCATGACAGGTTGGGAACCTGGTCTTCCCCAAAGCTCAGGTTTCCCAACCCTGACACGCTTCTCCCCCCACCCTGCCTGCTGAATATATGTGGAGATCTCAAGAGATGCCTTTGATATTAGTAAACTAACAAAAGGTAAGCAGCTTTTAATTGATTTGAGAACATTCAATTAATCACTGCAGAATGCTAATTAAATAGTTAATCCAAACTTCTTTAAACTGGAAGACATTAATAATTAAGCAACATCTTTCAGCAAAACAGTGTCTGTTACCAGCTGTGAGCCTTCTCCAGTCCAATGGCTCAGAAAACAAATAATTTGAAGATGTAAATTCTACATATACAGCTACCTATCAGCTGGAGGCCAAAAAGAAGAAACTGATAAATTAATGTATTTGATTTTTTTTAAAAAAGCTTACTTTAATGAAACACTTCTGTCTCATCTCATGATGAGTAGCCAATTACAGAACAATAGAGTCAGGGGAGATAAAAAGGTATTAGACCTGCAAGGGCAATCGATAAAAAGGAAACAATTGCAGCCATGGCCCTGGATTTCAAGATATGCTTAAATAATAACAGCCATGGTGGAAGAACATAAATCATACCCACAAAATTCAAATTTATATTCACTTAAGGCCACAGGCTGTACTGTGAGCAAAGTCCAATTTTATGTCGGCATCTCCGGATATGTGGGCATGCTGGTCAGCCTTTGAATCTGTACTGTGTCTTTTGGATGTAATCAATATTTCAGCAATGACAGCTCACTCTTCAGAAGGACAAAATGTTACCTTTTATCCTGCAGAAGAAAGAAACCTTACTTGTGTTTATGGCAAAGGGGAATTACAATGTGCAAAGTAGTACAGAACATGGTAGCCATGATGATTGTGCATTATATTACCATGTGCAGGTTATACTGGGGTGCAGCTACACTGGTTTGTCCTCATAAGAACTTTTCCAGACATGTTTTTTCAAAAGCAACTAACATAATACTAGATCCTATTATATTGAAGGAGGAACAGACTCCTAGCCATATTAGTATGGGATTCTAGGCTTTATAGTCCCCAAAGTAACTTTTTGAGGATCTGGAATGGGTAAGCAATATGGCTGCACAATGTTAAATTGAAAATGTGTTTGGTCATCCATAGGCAAAGTTTCCTTTCAACACTGGCATGCAGAATAACTTTTCTGGATGATACTATTTGATTTGCATTACATTTAAGCTTTGTGAGCTCCTGCAGCTTTCTTTCAGAACCAGGTAATTGTGAACTTTGGGTGACAGATCTATTTTCATGGCAATGAATATGTGCTTAAATTGCTATTGTGGTCCTTTGTTAGGTAGCCATAGGTACCTTGTTATGAGTCCCATGCTGTGTCATATAATGAAATGCCACCAAAATGTCAAGCTTGCTGTTATCACAACATAACCTACACCTTTTTTCTAGTTTGGGATCAATCCCTCATGCAGTGTTTTAAGAACTCTATGCTGTTAAAAAAACTATAAGCAGATGTTTTAATCCACAGTATTTCCCATTTCCTTTGAAAATGGGAAATATATAAATGTTGCAAACAAACTCTCTCCTAGAGGAATCAAAGGAGTAGTCCTGAAAATTATTTTATTCCTAATTAGAGGCAGAATGTGAATTTAAGCTGGTGTAATGCATTGGAAGACCTTCTTTGCCTATCAAATGTTTATAACTGATGCTTGACTCCTTCCACACTAATTAGGAGGCAGCACACTAATTGGAGTTTAAATGAGGGCCATAACTTTATTGATCAGGATCAACAGCCAATTAAGCAGTCATTTGAATCAATCAAATTAGGCATCCCCTGCCAACATGTCTACCCGCCTGCCAGTTTGTTGGCTCATTATGAGTTCAGGTATCCAGTGTAACACTCAGCCAGACCAAGGCTGCTGGTCATCCCCAGCTGTGACAAGAAGCCCATTACTGCAAATACCAGAGCACTTCCATGACGGATTCAACAAACTAAAGTGCAGAACATTAAAAAAAACAAGCCGAAAGCTAATCATATGAAAATAAGTACCCTATATACTCATGAACATGTCTATAAATTTTAGTCGAAAATACATCCCCCTCAAAAAAAACCTGGTTGGTTTGAATTATATATGAGTCAATGATACTACTATACCTTAACTCTTATTTTTTTCCAAAAAGAAACCATCCTTTTCTCTGAGCAAAGACATGAGCTTAGTCTATCCTTGGAGAGACTAAAAGATGCTCTGATTCTCTCTGCTCAATCTGCCATGGCACCACCTCTGGCCTTTTTGAATGCCTGGGCATAGTAATGGCAGTAGTACCAGCCCAGGGCAACTGCCAACCCCCCAGGAGGCACGGTGCTTTTCTCCATAGAATGACCCTTGACTTATTTATGGATCATATCAAAATCAATATTTTGGTCCCTAAACTTTCCCTTGACTTAAACATGAAGTGGACGCTTCAAGGGTGGTTCATACTGCAATTCATCTTGCTACCATATGTTCCCATGTGTGTGTTAGGCTGGCAAGCAAGTGTATGGAAGGAGAGTATATTTGTAACATGAGCTGCTGGCAAAGTGCCAGTTTGTTATTGTGTTGGACTAGGATTTTGGGAAACCATGGTTCAACACCCTGCCAAACTCTGGAAAATCGATAGGTGACCTTGGGCAAGTCACCTATCAGCCAAAAGGAAGACAAAGGTAAGATACCATCAAATGAATTTTGCAAGAATACCCTATAATAGGGTCATTGTAAGCTGGAGTCAAAATAAAAGCACAAAATAACTACAACGTTTGGTATATAATATTCTTTTTTGGAAAAGAAAAACCCTTAACTATTCATTTTAATTATATATTTCTATCTCTCAATGTCTCTATCTAGATCTGTTAAAAATAGACAGATACTTTTGCTGGGTTTTTTAAAAATCACAATGTTACAAATCAAATTATATACTTACTTATATGTGAACTATTTTTCAAGGCTCTGGAAATATAAATATAAGGAATATAAGAAATAAGTATTTCCTTCTTAAAATAGCTTCTTCAGTTGTACATTTAAAAAGTTATGAAAATCTTAGAATGGTCTTGCTGAATCAGGCCAAAGTCCATCTGTAGCCAGGTAAACCTTTCTGTTGACTCACAAGCAAAGCAATTTATTGGAAAGTAAGATGTAAGTATCTCCCTAGGGATGATGGTACTTGTAGTCCAATGCTTCTGGAAAGTGTTGGAGGAAGCTGGGGTTTTCTCTCACAGTGTTAAACTCTCATGTCTTTGGTCTAGTAAGTGATCAAATGGGAAAGCAGGCTTGTGAAATCCCTTGAGACACCCAAGTACATGTTTTAGTTCCCTGTTTGTTTTATCATCTGGTAGCTATTCAGAAATATATGTCCCTTTTCTTCTGGAATTTAAATCAGATTGCTTATTGATTGGTCCTAGTTACTAATGGGAAGCAACACAATTACCTCTTACTGTAAATAAATACCCATTGTAATCAGATTTAAGATTGGGAAGCCTTGTTTTATTGGACTGTTTGTTACCTCTAATTGTATTGTATCCTGATATTTGAAAGGCTTATATATCAAATGAATTCTTGCTTTGCCATATGCAGGCAGTTTTTAGCTGCTTGATTATTCTTCCATATCTTCCAGATCTTTACATTTCTCTTTCTACTTATACTGACAGTGGGCTAAAGAAAAGTTGTTCTGCATTTGATATCTTAATAGAACATCCCAATAGTGCAGTGCTGTTGGGGAGAAATATACCCCACCACATAGTGAAATAGCCCCCATGTCCTGTGTTCACTGATGCTGTGCAAATTATGCACATACTGTATACAACAGGAGAACTATACTTGTCCTCCTCAGTCATAGACTCAATGCAGGATTGCTTGCTAAAATATGAATACATTGGTTACATATAACCAGTGGGGTTTTCATGGGGTTCCTATATTAGCTTGCTTCTTGCATTATCTAATTAACACTTCTGGTTTATTAAACAAATCATTTTTCAAAATATGCATTCAGTTCAGCAAGTCATAGTGAATTCATGCAAGCAGATTGCCAAACCACAGGAAACTTTTAGTCCCACAACAGTCAGAACACATTTTCTTCACACAGTGTTAATAATACATTTTATATTAAAATTTCCTTTCTGATCTTTCAAGTATCTCGAGAATGCAGAGACTCTAGATTATGGAAATGCTATTTGAAATCCAGAGCTATAGACGTCTTTGTCTAAGACTATGTGCAAAGTTCATAACTCTTAAATGCTGCATGAATGTGGCTTCCATCCTGTGCAAGAATGGGAATACCTAGGCCATGACAACAATATAAGAAAAGCTGACATAGGATCAAGAAATGATGCAGGAGGAAGACCAAATTGATTTTGCAAGCCCAACAATTGTTTAATGCAAACAAATTATTCAAGCAACGAAAGAGACAACTGTACTTGTGGACGTCACCTTATGGTCAATATAGAAAAAATGGATTACATAATTGGAAGCAGAAGACGGAGAAGTTCCATTTTTTCTACAAAGACAAGATTGGGAGCAGACTGGCACAGAGAATGAATATCAAAAATCAGAGTAAAGCTAAAGCAGCTAAATGAACCACTGTGTCAAACTAAAACCTGCAGAACATCCATGTAATATTTAAAGAAAAAACTTAGTTGATCAGGAGTCAGTGGAACTCTGGACTGAAGGCAGGGACAATGTCAGGGAGGAATGCAAAAAGATATTATCTGCATCCAAAAATGATGATGGATGAAATTCTAATCAGTTAAGGACACAGTAAAAATAAAAGTAAAAGAGGCAGAAATATAGGATCAGAACCCTGAATGTCAGCAACTTGTGCATAAAAACAAGGAGAATTATAACAATCAATGCATACAGCAGGCTGTTATCATCAAAAAGGGAAACGGAGAGATGTCTTATACAAGATTTGAGAAATCCAAGGAAGATTTAAACCAAGAATAGAGATGCTATATGGCCAGTAGATACAGTAAATGCATGTCAATATACAAAGAAAAAGCTGATGGAAATAATATACAGAACAGCTATATCAAAGAGACGAAAGCATGAATGTACAATTTTAGAAAGTGAAGTGGAAGCTGCTCTCAGAGCACTTGGGAGAAATAATAAAATAAATAAATGGAAACAGATAGCATGCGGATAGTACTGCTTCAAGCTACAAAGCAAGATTCTGCTCTAATATAATACCTAGAACCTGTCAATAAATATGGAAAACAAAACAATGACCCGCAGACTGGAATCACTCAATACATTTCAGTCCCCACAAAAAGGGGACACCAGGGTTTTATTGCATTAATCTCTTATGCAATTAAAGTGATGCTCAAAATTTTACAACAAAGACCATGACTATATAAACTGGAGTGAGAACAGCCAGATTTCCCAGCTGGGTTCAGGATAGAAAGAGGCACCCAGGATCATATTACAAATCTATACTGAATTAAAAACACACTAAATATTTTACCCAAAGCCTCTGGAAATGTGCTTTATGGATCATAGAATATGCTTTATAGATTACAGTAAACTCTTTGATTATAAATTATGAAAACATTTCAACTACTCTTTATGGGCAGCAGTTCCCAGTAGTCTGCCTGGTCTAGGTCAGCCCCTGCTGAAGATGAGCCTTCAAGCAGAAGCAAACTTCTAGTCCGCTTTTGCTCCCTATCATTTTGAGCAGGCTAGTGAAGGGTTAATCATACCTCCTCCTCTGGAATGGGGAAGGTATTAGAGATTAGCTGAGAAGGTGTTATTAATCAAGCTGCAGCAGCTGAGACCTCAAGATAAAAAGCCCTCAATATAGTGACTCTAGGTGTTAGACAACATTGCTGTATTCTTATTTTCAAACCTAGCCCTATTTATTTATTTATTTAAAACTTTTGTACCCCGACCTTCTCACCTCTATAGAGGGACTCAGACCGGCATACTACTGACATTTGGTTTGATTTCAAGGACTTCTCACCTTTGGACTTCTGAACTCTGACATTGCTTTTCTTCCGACAAAATGGTATTTCTGACCCTGGACTGTGACATTGGCTTTTGTTTTCTGACTCATTTGTTCCTGACTCAACTCAATTGCTTCATCTGCTTGACTTCAAGACTTCTGACTTTAGCATCGTGGACTTTGGATATCAGCATTGATTCATACTTCTCTGTTTGTGGTTTGTATTTGATGTTATTCTGGCTTGACTTCTAAGGACTCCTGAATTTAGCTTCTATGATATCGGACACTTGACTTTGGTTGACTCTCTTGTTGTTTATTTAAGCTCCTGATCAAGGGGGCTGAGTTCATAACATCCTTGAAAAAAATTTATATGCCACAACAATTGATTGTCCTGATATATAACTGGTACTCAGGACAGAATGCTAACATTACAACAGCATAGAGATAAATGGAATGGTTTCAGATTTGCAAGTGTTGCAGCTGAAGCAAGAAATCAACAATTTAAGATATGCATACTACTAGTTGAAAATAGCAAAGTCTTCAACTGAAGAAAAACAAGGGGAAAAGTGGAAATACAGGCTTACAGGTGAATATTAAGAAAACAAAAATAATTACCACAGATTATTTGTATAACTTTAAAGCAGAGAATGAAGACATTGAAATAGTCTTCATTCTCTGATTTTCCATATCTTTATTAATTAATCAGAAAGTGATTAGGAGACGAAGGCTTGGAAAACAGTTATGAAGGAACTAGATAAGTCTCTAAAATGCAAAGATATTTAATTAAATGCTAAAGTTAGGAGAGTCCATGTGAACATATGTGTGATGGTTTAGCCTAGCCTTTTCCGTCCTCTGTTTCATTTCCTTGTTTTGCTCTCTTTGGTGTGGACTTTTCCATTGTGCCTAATTTTAGGGGTTGATCTTAAAATCCCCCTAAAGGCCTGGCTCTGATGGTTTAGCCCTGCTGCCTCAGAGCTTGTTTGAAAGGTTTTTCCCTCCATTTTTTCCTGGGTCAGAGCTTTAGAGAAGAAGATCACAGTTCCTTATGCTGCCATCCTGTCCTATGTATCCGTTGCCGCAACTGCCTGACCATGCGGCCTATTGTTTTTGATCTATTGTTTTAACTGTTGCAGTCTATTTTAACTGTACTTATAGTAGTAAGTGATTTGATCGCCAATGTGTTTTATGTACTCTGTAAGCCGTCCCGAGCCAATTGGGGGTGGGGGTGGGGTGGGGCGGTCAGATAAGTGCGAAATAAATAAATAAATAAATAAATAAATAATAAATTGTCTGGGTTTTCTTGGCCTGGCAATCTAAAAACAGGCATTCTATAGCACGTACATACCATAGCTAGAATTATATCAGTACATACATCAGAGCTATCATAGTTGTACATACTAATAGACATTATACCTTGTATTTATCTTATAGGCACTATAGCTAGTATTTGCCACATAGTCAGCATAGAGAGTATTTACCATCATAGCTGTGCATATCAATATAGCTTGGTATTTACCATCAACATAGCTTAGTATATACCTCATCATAGCTGTATATATACCATATAGTTTAGTATTTACCTTATAGCTTTGTACATACCAGCATCATAGCTTAGTGTATTTACCAACTATACATACCTCATAGACCTTCATAGCTGTATTTTCCATATAGACACTATAGCCCAGAGTGCTTTACAATTATAGCTTGTATCTTTACCATTTTAGTTCTGTGTTACTTCAAAAGCCAAGTACCTTACTGTTGCCTATAGCCAAATACTGTATTTTCTGGCATATAAGACTACTTTTTAACACAAGAAAATCTCAAAAGTCAGGGGTCATCTTATACGCGGGTGTAGTCTTGTACGCAGATGTAGCCTTATATGCGGGTGTAGTCTTATACGCTGGGAGTAGTCTTCTAGAACGGGTGCTTAAATTTCCAATCAGGATTGGAGAATCTATGTTTGCCACATATGGTGGGGGGAGCTCAAAAATGGCACTGGCCACTTCCCTGCTGTATGCAGCAACTGTATGAAAGCATTAAAAGCGACGCTGTACAAGTACGGTAGAAGAAAATCCATTCATCAGGATTTGTGGACTTAATGCGGTCCCGATGGTGAGGTGAAGGGGCGCCTCACCGGGAAGGTGTAAGTGAAGGACAGAGCAAGCTTCAGGCGTCCGGGATATGGAAAAAAGAGATAGAGTGGCTCTGGGCCCAGAAAAACACACCTCTTTTACCTGTCTGGCCTACCCTTGTATCATATTACTGTATCTCCTCCTCTGCCTCTCAGATCTCGTTCCTGAAGACTGCAGTGAAGTGGTGCAAGTGCACATGTGCAAGATCTGAGAGGCAGAGAAGAAGGTACAGTAGTAGGAAAATTACCATATTGAAATAAAATCTGATGCTTTAAAAAATTTTATTTGGTGTGTGTTGGAAGAGGGGTAGTCTTATACGGCGAGTATATCCCAAACACTATATTTTAACTGGAAAAGTTGGGGGTCATCTTATGTGCCCAGCCATCTTATATGCCAGAAAATATGGTATTTCACCTAGTATTTTATAAATATATTCAATTGTTTATTACCAGTGTAACTAAGCTCAATCAATAAACTTTGTCTTTGTAATATTTTGCTTTGATTCGCCTTTCAAGAACTCTGACTGAAGTTAACTTTGTCTTTTATTTCAAGCTAACTTTATTCCTGTATCAAGAGTCTTTATTTTTAAAGAACTGAAGTACATCATAGGGTATACCGATAGCTGCCGGGAGTAGCCAGACATATAGTTTTCCTTTCATCCCGGCGTGTCATCACGATATGTTTAATTTCTATGTATGCTTGTGAAAGCTAGACAGTGAAGAAAACTGCAATGAAGAAAATCAACTCATCTGAAATGTGTTGCTGAGAAATAGTTCCACAGATACTTTTAGTGTGCTGAAAAGATAAATAAATGAGTCCTAGAGGAGATCAAGCTTTATCTCTTTCTAGAAGCCAATATGACTAAGATTGTCATACTTTTACCATTATACTGGGAAAAGTGGACGGTTGTGGGAAAAGAGGAAGGTCATGTTCCAGATTGATAGACTCTATTAAGGTAGGTAAGGTCCCGATCCTACAAAATATGAACGGTGGTGTTAACTGTAGGATAATTAGAATTATTTATTTATTTATTTATGCAGTGTTGCCATAAATTGAAGTTGACATGAAGGCAGCTAACAACAAGAACAAATGTTTGCTTCCAACCTTTTTTTAAACGTTGATCTGTTTTTATTTATTTTAGTTACCTATGGAACTTCCCATCCCTTGCTCAATATCCAAAGTTCTCAAGGTAATGTCCTTCATTCGGTTTTTCTCTTAGGTATACTCAAATCCATTTCAATCGTGGTGCTGGTGGGGATAACATTTGAGGATGGACTGTACAGGAATGCAGTCAGCTGGAAGCTAAAAAACAACAAAAAACCCTCTTCTTACTCTCACATACCCCACCCCCTTTGTTAATTGGACCCCACAGCCCAACTCAATAAGCAACGCAGTCAGTTTCTTTTCAAAAGTAGTTTTGGTCTTTACTGTGTCATTTTGAAAGAATCACTATGTCTCAGCTTCACAGCATCTCAACTAAAAGATGAGCAAAATCGTGACTCTCTTACTACGTATTTTGTATTTGGTCAGGGAAAATACACTAAAGCTTTTTAAGACACTTAATTAATTTGTAATCTACTTAATAATATTATAGCCATTGAACATTACATTACACCCACACCTGTGTTTGAAAAGCCCTTCCCATTTTACTTTTTAAAGTTTTGATTTAGAGCTTAGGGTTAAGAAAATACAAAGAAGCAGAGCTTGGAAAACTTAAGCATTTTCTTTAACTACAGGGACCAGATACAGATAGGAATGTGCATGCATGACTTTTCTGAACAACAACTTTTCCAAGCTTTGCACAGAAGTAGATACAAAAGGGGCATGTTGGAAGCAAGATAAGATGATCCATGAAATAGTCAAGGCACCGAAATTGATCTGAACCATTTTTGGTGGAACAACATCTAAGTTGCCCAGGTCTAACTTATTCAGTGATATGACCTGTATTGTTAGGTGAGCCAGCTATACATTTTATGCACACTAATATGAAAGTAACCCACAAAGCCTATATATCAGGCATGCACAATTGCCAGTGGGATTGTTCTATTGTTCTGGAAGCTGTATGACTTTCTTCCTGCAGAGATGAATTGCAAAATGCCCAAATGGTGTTGCTAGTTACATGACTTTCTGATGAAGGAAAATACCTCAGTACAGATGTTGGTGATATAGTTGTAGGCCACCCCACCTGGACAGCACCAGATTGGGGAAGGATGTTCTAAAATAATCCCTTAATCTGAACCTAACTTTTTAGATTGTGTTTCTATAGTGCAATGCTATTCAAAGTGATAGTCCATGAAGCTATTAGTTGTCAGTCCCTGGTGAGTTTTCTAGGAATACAGAAACAATGGATGCCAATGGGTGGAAATATGGCACAATGAGTTAAATGCTGGTCTCCTACTTTATATGTTTTGAAAAGTACAATTTTAGTCCAATGATATATTTGTTTGTTTACTGAGTTCAAATGGACTTGTTTCCATCTGGAAAGGGTTGTTAGGACCACAACAATTAGCACAGTGTTTTAAAGACTCCACTGAATTCATTTTAATAGTTAGTTGCTCTCTGACTGAGAACCTATAACAACTTTTAATTAGAAGATATCCTCGAAAATATTTCTGGTAATAATCATAATCTGAGAGATTTATTAGCCTCATTATCCTTTTCCATTGGTTTCTACATCTTCTCACAATAGTTCTTGTAATGTACTAAAACCTGAAATCCACTTGTTATGCTGATACCACGTACAGCCCTTTTTAGCAGAGTCCTTTTAACAATTGCACAGAGCAGTAGTAAAACAAATGGTAGCCTCTTCAAAGCTGAATGATCATTCTTCACCCTGAACTTTAAATTAAGCCATTATATATGCAGCATGCTATAGAACTATTTATACTGTTGATGCTGCACTTTGGTTAGTCAGATGAATATATAAATATTATGTATCACTTCAAAAAAACAAAAAGGTTAAAAAAAGTCACTTGAATGAACTGTAGTGCAGAAAAAGATTACAGCCTTTGTTTTCTTAAAAACATTTCCTGGGGCAGGGAAAAGCTTGGCTAACTGGAGTATATGCTCTCTGGTTTTAAATGTACAACCCTTCAATTTCACCTGAAAAGGACCCTCGCTTAGTTTCCTTATTGTTTTTCTATAAACATCTACAGAAACATCTACAGGTATTCCCAACTGGACCCACTAAATCAATTGTTGAATTAACTGTAGAGGATCAACATATCATGGCTTTTCTAGGCTGGCAACATTAAAAAGAAGAGGGGTTGTGGTGCAGGGAAGCCATGTGCCCAGTATCTCTTTGGATGTTCAACCACCCTTCCAATGAAATAGACTAATTATTGTCTTTGAAGTCAGAGAGGACTGCCTTGGGAAAGTTTATCAGGGAAGACTCTTATGCCAATCAGGAAATTTTCCATTAAGATAGCAGGAAGATAACAAATTATTTCCACTGAATTAGCCCAGTCAGGAATTGTCATGGGAATAAGATATTAATCTGGGGGAATACTGTAAGAACAGGGTAACCTAGTAACAGACTGCTTACTTTTTTCAGCTAGATTCCAAGAAGAGGTAGAATTTGAAATTTGTTCTCTGGGGAGTTTAACCTGGTATTGGGGACGTGCTTAAAGTTTTGTACGGAGAGTAGAAGCTGAGAACACACTGGTGAAGAGGGTAGCAGGAGAGGTAGGGAAGGCAGAGGCCTTACAGTCTATGACAGATAAATCAGTTCACACAAAGAAAGAAATGGAGCACAATGTTGTGATCAGCTATCCATAAGAAGCCTTGCCCTTTTAAAAATGCAAGCAAATATGTAGTCAGCAAAGTTGTAGCCACAATGGTGTATACAGCTGGCCCGCTGTACCCATTGATTCTGCACCCACAGTTTGACAATCTCCCCCTCAAAGCAAACTTTGAGTTTGCCATTTTATATAAGGGACATCATTTTACTATGTCATTGTATATAATAGGACTCTATGGATTTTGGTATCCATGGGGTCTTCTGGAACCAAACTTGACCAGATACATAGGACATACTGCATAAGTTTAGTTACACCACTATCTTAAGTTGGGGTTCCCAAACTAAGAGCCACATTTCAGATGTGGCCCTCCAATGTCATTTACCTGCCCCCCCCTCCCAACTTTAGACACAAGGTCACCATAAGTCTGAAATGACTTGAAGGCACGCAACGACAACAATCTGGGTTAACTTAACTATTCCATCAGCCTAAAGCAATCCCACGTTTCCCATTGAAACACTGGTAAGTTTATGTTGGTTAAAATTGTTCTTTGTTTTAAATATTGTATTGTTCTTTCATGTTTTTTAAACTACAAATGATATGTGCAGTGTGCATAGGAATTTATTCATGTTTCTTTCAAACTATAGCTTGAAAAAACAATAGTTTTTTTCAGTCTGAGGGATCATGAACCAACTTTATGCTTTAAAAGGTTTGAGGGCCCTGATCTTAAGAGTGAATATAGTTCTCATGAAGCAAAGGGGTTTAAGACTATTGAGACAAGCTCTCCAACTTTCCACAGAATGTTAGGGACTAATGGGTGTCCCTTCTCCTTTTCAGGATTTCGTTGTGATGCATGGAGAGTGAAGAGAGGAACTCCAGGTGAGTGAAAGACAAGCTTATTCGATCGGCTGATCAAAAGTGGACAACAAGGATCTCGCAGACAAGTCAAAGGATTGCCACACTCTGCTTCTGGACTTACTTCCATATATATCCTTAAGTCAACAAGTTTCTTAACAATAGAAAAAAGTGCAAGTCCCCAAACAACTCTTTCCCCCCACATATGGCAGTAGATACTTCATCAGCTTTTAGCCCTTTGCCTGTATAGTCTTGTGAACGTTGCTGATTGCACATATTTCTTAGCTGCTAACCACAAATGTCCCAGATGGGGTGCAGCAGAAGCTGTGCTTCTAATGTCTCCCTCCTTTCTAAATACAGGGGGGGGGGTATATTTTTTAATTTTGATTTCCCTAGTTTCATGATTCTTATCCTATCAATATGAGAAACCAGGATCTGTGTGATCCAATAATATCATATGGTAAACATGTCAAAAGTTATTGCTGAAGGAAAACAAACACGCTATAAGAGTTTATTTTTTTCAACCATTTGCTTTCAATTGAGTCTAGTTGAGCCTCATTGAGAATCAACTGTATTTGTATCATGAACTCAATGTGTTGCCGAAGGCTGTCATGGCCGGAATCACTGGGTTGCTTTGAGTTTTCTGGGCTGTAAGGCCATGTTCCAGAAGCATTCTCTCCTGATGTTTCGCCCACATCTATGGGAGGCATCCTTAGAGGTTGTGAGCTATGTTGGAAACTAGACAAATGGGGTTTATATATCTGTAGAATGTCCAGGGTGGGAGAAATAATCTGTTTGAGGCAAGTGTGAATGGTGCAATTGGCCAGCTTGATTAGCACAGAATAACGTTGCAGCTTCAAAGTCTGGCTGCTTCCTGTCTGGGGGAATACTTTATTGGGAGGTGCTAGCTGGCCCTGATTGTCTGGAAATCTCCTGTTTTATGAATGTTGTTCTTTATTTACTGTCCTGATTTTAGAGTTTTAAAATAGTGGTAGTCCGATTTTATTCATTTTCATTTTCCTCCTTTCTGTTAAAATTCTCCACATGCTTGTGGATTTTAATGGCTTCCCTGTGTAGCCTGACATGATTGTTGTTATCATTTCTGTGTTCTCAAATAATATGCCATGTCCAGGTTGGTTCATAAAGTGCTCTGCTTTGGCTGACTTCTCAGATTGAATTAGTCTGCAGTGCCTTTCATGTTCCTTGATCTGTGTTTGGATGCTGCATTTGGTGGTAGACTTGTCCACAGCAGCTTGGTATACATAGACTCCTACAGAGGTGAGTGGTATACAGATTCCTCTTGTCCTCCCACCATGGACATTCCACAGATATATAAACCTCACTTGTCTAGTTTCCAACAGACCTCACAACCTCTGAGGATGCTTGCCATATATGTGGGTGAAATGTCAGGAGAGAATGCTGCTGGAACATGGTCATACAGCCTGGAAAACTCACAGCAACATAATGAACTCTGCTTGTAGGAACTGAAGAGACCCAAGGATCAAACTGAAAACTAGGAAGAGGAGAGAGAAACTGGGACATTTTAAAGACAGTTGAAAAGGTTGAATAATGTGGGATGAATTGCAATTTTCTGTGCCAAATTGGAATTGTTGGAGGATATATATATTCATCTACATATTGTCTAGTAACTTAATGTTAATGTATGGAACTGAGCATTTCACCATAAATATAGTTGTCATTGTTCTTTTTTCAGAAATAGTGAGGGAAAGTAGATAAGAGAAGGGAAGAGAAGAGTACTTTCTTGTTATGATTACATTACTTTAAAATTGTATTAGTGTGAATAAACTGGATTTTCTAAAAGAACTCTAAGGTTATTTTTATTGTGCACAAATCATATAGCATTAGTAAACATAAAAATAAAGAAAATATTACTCTCCTCATCAATAGAAGCATAAAGCACACAATGAAAACTCAAAATATAGTGTTCACACTGCTTATGAAAAGGTTTCAGTGAACCATGAACAAAGCACCAGATGAATAGCCATTTGAATTTACAGTTGATATGCCATACTTTCCAATGTTGAAAGGGTTGTAAAATTCTAAATCCTTTGAATAACAAGAGTGGGCACTATAAAGGAATCAATTTCTCTTGACCATTAGTTTAATTTCCCAGAAACAGAATTTCAAAGAACATATCCTTCTGAAAATTTCAAGCGTGCTCCAAAACAAAATATGAATAATAACCATTCCTGCTTCTGCACACTGAAGCTATAAATGGATGTAACCAGAAATATTGATCCTGAACTTTGCCAAGGTGAAATTAGTAGAGCCAAAGGGTTTCGAGTAGAGATTATGAAATAAAAATATCAGAGCATAACCTTCGATTCTTTTAGATGAATCATGCAGGAGGAACAAACTCTGGAGGGGCTTAATGTGTCAATATTTCAGAGAGAAATATCGAATGGCTCTTTTTCTCCTCACCTGCATTACTTTCAGAATTTGAAATGTACTTGTCTCTGTCAAATGAGAGTCATTGACAATCTGCTATCTAGGTTTTAAAAAGTTTTTTTCCTGCTTATTTATTCAGCTCTTACCTTGCAACACAAATATTAAAGTAAAATGGGTCAAACTCCTTAACTTTTTCTCAGAAGTCTTTCCAACAAGGACAAGAGCAGCAGCCTCGTAACATGGGTGAACTTAACTGCAAAATGTTAAAAAAGCAATTTGTGTGACTTGTGAAATTCATGTAAATGTTAACAAAGGAATGCAGTGACATTTTTAGGCAGTAAATTACTTGGATGGATGACAGCCTCAAATAATTATCGCCACCCCACCTCTTTTACCAAGCACAGGAAATATCCACAGCAAATAATACATATGTTATAAAACCTTCCTTGAAAAGCTACCAACCCAAGAAATGAAAGTTTGCTCATTGGGCCTTTGCTTCACCTGTTCATAGAAATGAACAATATATTATTTTTCTTATGTCTCTATAAACTATCCACTGAAGGAAGAAGGGAAACATCACAAGCCATTTCATGCCTTCTGACAAAGGCCCCTGTGACTTTTTTTCTTTTAAAAATAGCTGTTTTGATACTCATGTGAATTCCAATTTAGAGATCAATTCATTCTACTGAAGATGTGACCACTAACCTGGCTTCCTCCATTGCTTTTTGAACTGCAGCAATAAAGAGCAAGGTTGGCATTGATATCTGCTAACTCAATACTTTATAATATGATTCTTGTAGATCTCAGATATTGAGTTATGTTTGCCTTGTGCTAGATGCAGTAGACAGAGCAAAATTCTGAATCACAAGCATAGGAAAAATGACCTATTGTGTTTGTTATATTTCAGTAAGGATGAAACACAGGAGGCTCTTGCAGACAAGTGCAAAGAAGTGAGTTATGCAACACTTTGCCTATTTCTGGTCAGGACCTCCTGGGTTTGCTACACAACTCCATCATTTTTTTTCTTTTAGATCTTGCAAAAGATAGGTTGTAGATGAGCCTTTGAGTGATCCTGAAAGTGTGGAATTGGAAGCTGGGAGGGGAAAATGGGTTACTTGTAAGCAAGGATCAGATGAAGAGCAACAAAGGAAAAGGATCCAGCAAATACTTGGGGACTCCACTGATAAGGACTCTTTTGAGGGTTTCTCTGGGGGTGATGGGTATGTCAGTGGGGAACCAATTATGGGAAGTGGGGCTGGGAATTCTGAGGATGGTTCTGGTGGGATGTACTGGACTAGAGTGCAGGAGGTGCGCGATGGTTGTGCAGAAACAACAAGTAGTGATATGTTTGGGGGGGCTTCCAAGAGATGAGAATTGGAGTTCTGAGGATCAGGCTTCATTCTGGGGGGAATTAAGTCTTGACAGGAGATGGAGAGATTGGAGAGGAAGGCAAGGGGCTACACCTGTGGCTGCCTTTGCAGCTGAAAGCACTAACGAGAGGGTGTTGGCTAGTTCCAGCTCCGCTGAAGATTTGTGAATATAAAAAAGGGCTTGGAATCTGGAGTACTTTGCAGTTGGCAAAGTGTTGCTGGGTGGTCGTGCCTTGCATTGTATGCTGTGTTTCCTGGTTCCTATGTTTCTGTGTACCTATGGACTCTCTTTTGGACCTGCTTTTGACAATGTATTTGCTGCTTTCCTGTTCTTCAATCTTGAACTTCGCTGACGCTATAAAAGGCTTCACTATTTTGCTTGAACAGTAAGTAGCTTCTGGGCAGAAGCAGGGCAAAGTTTTGTTTGTGTTTTGCCTTTATCAACTGTTTCTGTCTTTGCCATTATTGAAGCTGAATTTTAAGCAAGTTTTGTTGAAGCAAGTTGCTGAATGTTTTTGTTTAAAGTTTTTGCAAGAAACTGAACAATAAAAGATAAAGTTGCCTGCCGTTTTTGGCAAGAAAGACTGTCTGTTTATTTATTTTAAATTTTAACATTGTTGCCTATGTGCGGGAAAACACCCAGTGTTTATTTATTTTAAATTTTAACATTCACATTTGGCCCACCCGAAATGCTTTTAAATTGTCTGTTACTGCTTGTTTTTGAGTTTTATTGATTGTACTGTTTTTATCATTGGCATTGTGTTGTTATTATGTGCTGTTGGGCATGGCCTTAGGTAAGCCGCCCCGAGTCCCCTTGGGGAGATGGGGTGTGGGGTATAAATAAAGTTAATAAAAAATAAAATAAATAATAAATAAAACGGCTGTGTTTTTCCAGTCAGCCAAAGCATACTAAGTCCATCCACGCACAACTTCTGCTGTGCAGAGCAGAGGATTACAACTCACATAATTCCCTGCTCCAACAAAAACTACCATGATACCTCTATCTGACTGAATTTTCTTTAGATGAGAGTGAGGATGTCTTTTAAATATTGAGTTTCTTCCTACATAATGTATACAGGCATACACTCCTACCATATCCAGCAAATTAACTGTATTCCCAGCAAGCAGGGCTTCCACAGCAGTGTTATGAAGGAGTTTTTCTTCACAAGTGTCATGAGTGATTTTAGTGGGGTTTAATAGATGCTTACTGTTGTTGTGATAGGATTTTATAGCTGTTCCTATGATTATGTCTTTCTGATGCTTGTTGCTCTGCTTCCTTGTAGGTAATAGTATTTTAATGTTTTATTGTAGAATGATTGCATTTTATGTACATCAAACTTTTTGCTATTCTGAGACATTAAGGGTGCTGTTCAGATGATCCAGTGCCCTGAGGTTTCCAGACAAAAACTTAAAACAGTTTCTGGTTTGGAAGTGAAGAGACAAATTTTAGGTAAATGTATTCTTCCCAGAGCAAGGTGAAATTAGGAAGTTAGGAAGTTCTTCAGAACTTTCCAAATGGCGTTTCATGGCATGTTAGTCTGTTGGCTGCAGTGTGTAGGTGTGTCACACAAATGTAACAAGAAACCTCTGAGTTTATGTGAAATAAGTAATAAATCATATATTTTAAAATATCAATGAAAGGTTTTCACATGATATGTTGTGTCCTCACACATTTCATTATTACAATTGATGTATATGTTTGTTTCTCTTCCAAGGCGTTGGTTTAACCTCTGGTTAGCTAGTAAAATGGAACTGCTGTGACAGGAATTCATGTATGTCTAAAATATGTGTTGCCAACAAAAGGGTTGGAAAGCTCTAGTGTCACTCTTTCTCATTTATTTAGGAAGTGGGATAATGTAACTTAATGTAGTTTTTTTTAACCAGAAGGTGGAAGCTTAACAGGACCGAACAGAGTATGCTCTACCACTATAATTAATGGGAGGAAAAGAGGTGATTAAATAAATGCATACACCCCTTGGAGAGTCTTTGTAAATCACAGCAAAAAATGAATTAAGCATTGCAAATTGTAGCAAGCAGCAACTCTACCAGCAGAGCAGGAAATGGTCAGTCATTTTGTTTTGCTTGGAGTGTATGCTATGGAAATTGGAGAACGTCCATGTAAAGGAGGCACTAGGCCAGTGGTTCTTAACCTATGGATCCCCAGATGTTTTGGCCATCAACTCCCAGATACCCTAACAGCTGGTAAACTAGCTGGGATTTCTGGTAGTTGAAGGCCAAAACACTTGGGGACCCACAGGTTGACAACTACTGCACTGGGAAGATTTGGTGAGTGTTTGAATGGGAACTGAGAGGGTTTGAAGTTGACACAGAGAGGACTTTGAGGTGATAAAAATAAGATTTTGGATTTGGAAATAGGGGGGAAGAGATAGAATGAGGTTAGTACATTGTTCTACTGTGTTTAACAAACCTCACTGACTCTCTGTCAAATCTGAATTGGATTCAAGCCATACATACTGAAATTATAGAATCTACAGAACAACAGAACAGCTATTCTACATTTGAGGGGTTACCCAGAGGCTCAGCAACCCAATCCGGCAAGGCAATAAGGGTAAGGTGAGTTGGAGATTTTGGTCTAACCTGCGTAAAGGGTTACAAATTTGAGCCTAGCCTGGGATTGTCACAGTACACCTTTGTTTCAGATTTGGGAACGACCCATGAAAACTGAACACATAGGGCCAGAGTCTACATTCTGACAGCCCCATAAGAGGTATATTTTTGTTGGAATAAAATAGAGAGGGCTGCCCTCATATCTGTTCCCCATTAAAAATCTTTTTATTCAGGCTGGTTTGAGCTATCTAAACTCGGATATTTTTGAGGAGGGCTGTGACAATGATGACAAATGGGGCGATGAGGCAAAGAGGAGATGATAGTGGTGTCTGGCTGAGCACCTTGTTATATTATATTATACATGTTCGTTTGAGAGAGACTTGTTTGAGAGGCTTGCCTTTTAAAATGCTGTTTGTATGTGACACTTTATTGTGCAACCCAATACTGTGCTGTATTCAGCTCCAATATGATCTTTAGCCATCTACCTGTAGAATACCTTCACTTCAGTAACTTGACATAATTCTTAATTGTAACAATTGAACAAAGAGATGTTTGTTTATGGATCCTCAGGCATATAAAGTGTATTGGTTACACAATATTTCCCTTCATAGTACTCCTTGGATATTGTTACAATCAACTTTTGTTATTATGAACACTTGAACTGTTACTATATAACCTTTAGATTGGCTTATTTTATGCCAACTTGGTTTAGTAACTTCCTTTTACTTTACAATGTAATTCTTTCTCAGTCTCCTGACTGGGTCACTTTAACCTTGTGGTTTCTTCACCTTCTCCATAGTTCAACTGTACATTTATTTCTCAAAGAACACTTTTCTTCTCAGTCCCACTGACTGATACTTATGCACAGATTATCCTTTTATTGACTTCAGTCCTGCCACTAAAAACACAGTATAATACTGGGACATTCCTTCCCCCATTGCTCACTGGCTAGATCATACTTCAAAAATGGTTCAACACTTTAAATATCAAGGCCGAAGACTTAAACTTAGAATAGGAACTTCCTCCAGCTTTCACATAGCTAGAGATGTCTTCCCTTCAGCTCACCCGGCTAAAGACTGGCTCATATTTTTTTTAATGTTCACTCTTCTGTTGTCAGTTATCCTCGCCCCCTTTTCCTCCTAGCTCTGTTGAAGTGGGTACATTTCTACTGCAGGAGCTTCGCTACTATGGCAACACATCAACCAATTAGCTGTAGCTAAGGCTGGCCTGCACTTGCCATATACCAAAATTAATAAACACATTCAAAATTTACATTATAATTCGATATTCCATTATTAGGGCTTTCACTGATAGGGTGATGCCATGTCTCTTGATATGATTTAACTATGTTTTAAAACTATTCTTATATTTAATATTTAATTTCCTTATTGATTAAAATGCTCATAACCTCTATCTTGAGACATGAAAGTAAAATCTATTTGAACAATGTGAAAAATTCATATACTGTATATATTTTAAAAATGTAAGCCGAATGGACAATCTGTCAAATTAAACTAGTTTATAAAGGGTTAAGAGCATAACAAGGTATGTATGCATGTATATGTGTGTGTAGGCAGGCAGGCAGGCAGGCAGGCAGGCAGGCAGGCAGGCAGGCAGGCAGGCAGGCAGGAAGAATTGGGTTATATTTTATGTGATCCAAAGGTTTTTACCTCAATTTATGTAACTCTAGCTAGATGCTCACCATCTAAACTAAAATTACAAACCACCATATTTTCCACCACATCCACTACACAGCCCTTGGCTTTGACTCCAGTGTTTGAATTGCCTATTCAGAAAATTATCCACAGATACTGAGAATGCCAGGTGCTCTAGGCTGTATTTCTGAGAGAAGAATTGACAAGCCACCTCTGGGTATTCCTAAGAAAACCTTATGAAATGTGTGTGATTGCTGTAAATTGATAGGAGGCTTAAAGTCAAACACATACGCCCACACACTGAGCCCAATAAAACTCTTTTGCAAAGTCCCTGACCACCCACCCGGCCTTATTTTAGGCAAATCTTACTGATCGATTCATTCAAAGCAATCAAGGTGGCCAAAAGCAACAATATTGAACAGAGAGCTGCCAGCTCCAACCTTGGTCGGCAGGACTCAAGAAACCTTATTAACACTTACCTGGAGTAAGGTGCCAAACATCTTCCTTTCAGCTCTCACCATGTAAAGTTCATACAGAGAGACTGATCAATCCCACCAAAAAGTAGGGCTTTCTCACTCTCTGCTGCTGTTACAAAAGGCAAAAACAATAGTTAGAGCAAAGAGTGGGTTTTTTTCAGTTATAGCAACACTCTATATTGCTACCCAATTTCATCCTGTTAATTTACTGATGAGATTGAGTGAGAGTGAGCAGAGAACAAAGAGTCAGGTATAAATAACCTCTATCTTCCCATTAGGCATTGAATAAGGCTGTATTAATGAGTGGTTGCAGTTTCACAGCATTTGCATGATTGGAAAAAGAAAGTAATAATCCAAAGACTCCCTTTGTAGATATCTTTAAAATGCCCCATCTCAAAACTCCCTTTTCCCCATGAAGGTCAAAGCTTGAAATAACAGTTCTTTGTAACCTAGCAAGCCGTTTCTTCCTTGAGGTTATTCTTTTGTGTGTCTGCCATTCACGCCACAAAAATGTACAATTATAATGGTCTAATGCGGTTTGCTTTTGCCCTTCAGGTAACCCTAACATGCTGAATGTACAGGATTGTTAATTTTCACGCATAAGTAGTTAAAATAATTCAGCATGTGGAACTGGCTCTACAGCACATCCATAAATGCAGGGCATTTTGTTCTGTGACTGCAGCAGGCTAATTAAGATATGTCACACAAAATGTACTTTGACAACCACAATAGCTCCAGTAACAGGAGCTTGATTATGCTTTCCTGTTGACTAGCTTGAGTCGTTACTTAGACATGTCTCTATACACATCAAAGACAGACAGGAGAGATGAAACTGGACCTTTGAAATGGCTAAATCATGTTATTGTGCTAGAATCCAAGAATGGCTAAAGATTTCGCTTTCATATAGTACAGATTTATTTTATGTGAATATATGGATTCTTCTGTATGTGGACATAAACCATGAAGTTTTGAGAGGACTTTAAAAATGCAACATGAAAAAATACAATGTTTATAACATACTGAATGTGCACTAGCTGCTTATAGCCCTGTTCACTTGAAAATTTTGAGTAGGAAAATCCTGGGCCTTAGGAATTTAATTGAAGCATTAATTTTCATTTATCAGCTAAAATCTGAGATATAAACAGTAGGCATGAGAAAAAAGTTATGAAAATGAAATGATTCGTAAGAAATTCGTAAGAAATGCTACTTTTGAGTATTTCCGCATCTGGAACGCCAACCAGGAAGTGGACTTTCTTTATAGAACTTCGGGGCCACAGGATTTTCTTAAGTGTCGTTATTAGGTCGTAAGGGGGGGGGGCACCCTCCTTCTCTCTCACCACCCTCCCGCCTCCCTTGCCAATAAGTATTATGGCAAGGCAAGCCCTAAACTCGCTCCTTTCGGCTGGAAGCCTGGAAAAAATGTAAACAGCGAGGTTTACTCAGAAGTAAATCTGCAAAGGAGGGCACTTTGGATGAAGTGCCCTCCTTTGTGGATTTACTTCTGAGTAAACCTCTCTGTTTACATTTTTTCCAGGCTTCCCTGCCTCTCCTGCCTGGGTGCACACACATACATATTCTTTGGGGGGGGGGATTTGCTGCAGAATCCCGGGCTCATAGAGAAGATCCCCCCCCAAAGAATATGTATGTGTGTGCACCAGGCAGCAAACGCTGTGCCGGGGTTTTGGCTTTTCCGGGCTCGTAGAAAGAGCCTTTGCAGTTTGCACCTCTTGAGGAGGGACTACAGTCAGAATACTTCGGTTTGAATTTTACCTCTTCTTATTCCCATTGTTATTACTGCTGTATTATTGCATGTGCATGGAATGTAGGTATATGACCAGTTGGATTACTTATAATATTAGGCACTTACAGTAGCATTCATTCTATTATACATTAGGTTGGTTTCTCACCCCAATACTCTTTGATGCTTTAGATCCTGGCAGGGCAGGAGGAGTGGACGGGCCCTCCCTGCCCCTTCTGCCTGCCAGGATCTAAAGCCTTGAAGAGGCTTCATGAGGGGCCAACTTCAGCCCTCCAGGTGTTTTGGACTTCAACTCCCACCATTCCTCACAGCCTCAGGCCTCTTCCTTTTCCTCTCAGCCTGGGCAAACTTGGGCCCTCGCTCCCTCAGGATTGGGGTGAAAGAGAGGCAGCGAGGAGCGAGGGGGGCTCCTCCTCCTTTTATTTGCTGCTTCCAAGAATATAATACCCCCCTCCCTCCCTCCTTCCTATTTGGAGAGTCCCATCTAGAATTCAGTGTGATTTATTCAAGTTTTGGCCTACAACTCCCAGAAATCCCAGCCAATTTACCAGCTGTTAGGATTTCTGGGAGTTGTAGGCCAAACAAAACTCCACCTGGAATGCGCATGCGCTGGCATACGAACTACTAACGAATTTCGTTAGTAATTAAGTTACATTTTAGAACTTTTTGGAAAAATTTTTGTAAGTCTTTCTTTTACTAATCACCCCCCATTTGATTTTAGAATCGCGATTTCTGGGTTCGAAACCATGCCTAATAAACAGGTCATGGTAGTAGAAGTAGTATCAGTACTAGTGATTTTGTTGAGTTCCTGTTTATAGACTGTCTGTATTTATGTGACTGGTTTTGTGATGTGACCAGTTGTAACATAATGAATAATTTGAACAAACACACAAACATTATGATATCTTGAAGCTAAAGGCTTGTAGATTTTGCTTTCTATAACCTGTAATGTAGTTGTAGCTGAGATGGAATGGTCACAATGAAGATGTCACAACCAGACACCTACCTGAACAGCAGTACAGTGTCCCCTCACTTATAGCTGGGGTTACGTTCCAGGACCTCCCGCTATAAGCGAAAATCCACGAAGTAGGGACTCTCTATTTATTTCAATAGTCATACATTATTTTAGCAGGCATACACTATTTTAAGTCTTTAAACACTTAAAATAAAGTGAAGGAAAGGAAGGAAAGGCCCTCCAAGGCTGGAGGGAGGACTAAGGAGGGGGGAAGCGCCTTGGAGAGCGGCGGTGGCAAAAAACTACAAAACAGTGAAAAAACCATGATATTTATTTATTTAAATCTGCAAAACAGCGAGTCTGTTAAATGTGAACCTCAAAGTAGTGATGGAACACTGTAGTGTGGAGAGGAGACGGATTACAAACTGGATAAACAAGCAGCATCCAGGAAAGAAAAGACAAGGGAACACTGCTCACTTCATCCTGGCTAAAGGATAAGACAGAGTTTCTAGGGTTGGGAGAGCAGGGCAAGGAGCAGAGAAGTGTAGTGAACAATTTAAAGTGAACAGGTGCAAGAATGGCCAGGAGGAAGAAAACAGAGAAAAGAGGTTGGTGTTGAAGATGGGAAAGACGGATGGCAAGTTGACTTAGGCCAGGCCAGAGATGCTTAAGTAAGCAAGGGGTGATATGGATTTTGAAAAAGCACAAATACAGGACAAAAGGAAGAAATGTGCCAAGACCAAGGCATATCAAGCAAATCCATGTAATAACCACCTTCCATCTGGAAATCTATGTCCTCAATGTGAAAGTCCATGCAGATCCAGAATAAGTCTTCACAGTCATAACGGGCCCACCGTTAAGTCTCTGGAAGATAATCATACTTGGCCATGATGACAAGGACCCAGGACCAAGGAAGTGAGTCAGCAAAGGGTGTGGAGGAGTGAGGAAAATGCCAAACCAAATATCCACCTTGGTCAGCAGAGAGCAGCAGAAGGCCAGTAAGATGTGGTTGTGGGCCAGAGGGAGGGGAGAGAGAAAGGGGGAGGGGATAAAACAAATGGGAGGAACCTTAAAAGTCAGCTCTCCTTCCATGCAATGGGAAATACGTTTTCCGCAAGAGAAGGGAGAAAACATTTAGAGCTGTGATTGTTCATCAGTGTTGAGATGGGGTTGAGATGGGGTAATGAGCTATATTTGCAAATGAAAGAGCAGGAGACAGTGTGTGTCTACTTAGTGTAGGAACCAAAGCAGCAAGTTCACTTTGCTTGGCATGGATTGAAAGGGTGGCCTGCCAATAGAGATAGGTGCTTAGACTTGTAAAATATAGATCTGTCAGGATCTGGTAGGTAAAGGTAAAGGTTTTCCCCTGACATGAAGTCCAGTCGTGTCTGACTCTGGGGTGTGGTGCTCATCTCCATTTCTAAGCTGAAGAGCTGGCGCTGTCCGTAGGCACCTCCAAGATCATGTGGACTGCATGGAGCGCCATTACCTTCCTGCCGGAGGGGTACCTATCACATTTGCATGTTTTATAACTGCTAGGTTGGCAGAAGCTGGAGCTGACAGCGGAAGCTCACGCCGCTCCCCGGATTTGAACCTTTGACCTTTCAGTCAACAAGTTCAGCATCTTAGCGCTTTAACCCACTGCGCCACCGGGGGTTCCTGGGATATGGTATTGCTATTTTTTATGCACAGCATGACTGTATTGTATCTACTTATATGCTAATCATGCTATGTACATGTATACTGGATTTTTTGTCATGTCAGGAGCAACTTGAGAAACTGCAAGTCGCTTCTGGTGTAAGAGAATTGGCCGTCTGCAAGGACATTGCTCAGGGGACGCCTGGATGTTTTGATGTGTTATCATCCTTGTGGGAGGCTTCTCTCCCACAAGAGCTGATAGAGGGAGCTCATCCTCACTCTCCCCAGATTTGAACTTGTGACCTGTTGGTCTTCAGTTCTGCCGGCACAGGGGTTTAACCCACTGCGCCACCGGGGGCTCCATGCATACTGGATTATGTCTATGTCAATTGCTAGTAAAAACTTTCTACTGTAAGTTTTTATTAGCTAGAAATGCTTTTCTATTTTATCAGATGTATGGGCCTGTTATGGGAGCATAGAAGCTTCAAGATTGTTCCTATGGGAAGCCTGGCATAGGAGGCGAGCATGATGTTTTTTTATTAGCAAGCTGATTGGTTGTTTGCTCCATGGTTGTTTTATGCTGTGTTATGTTGTTTGTTTTATATTTTATGATGTTTTATGTACTTTACTGTGTTATATTTTAACTATGTTGATCGCGGCTTGTCCCCATGTAAGCTGCCCTGAGTCCCTTCAGGGAGATGGAGAAATACAAAAATAACATCATCATCATCAGAGAAAAGACCACAAAAGATGTAAACAATGTTGCATCTTGGCAAATGGGCTAAATGGGTCTGGATATTATTTGAATTGTGTTCCCTAAAATATTATTTATTTATTTATTTATTCAATCTTGTATTCCGCTCCTCCCTGCAGGCTCGGGGCGGATCACAACATACAATAAAACATGCTGCGTGTAACAAAACATGCAGCCATACAATAAAAGCATAAAACACGAGACAGTTACAGAATTAAAATTCAGGGGAGTTACAAATTCCTTAGAACTCAAGGCACAGGACACGCCAGGACAGGCCAGACTAATTAAAAGCCAATCTGAAGAGGGCAGTCTTGCAAGACCTTCGAAAGAGGGCAAGCTCTGGGATCGCTCGGGTGTCGTTGGGAAGGGAATTCCACAGCACCAGGGCCTCCACAGAGAAAGCTCTCTGCCTGGTTGTGGACAGATGGAAGGAGCGGATTGATGGAACGAGTAACAGATTCTGCTCTTCTGAACATAGTGATCTCGGGGGAACATACGGGGTAAGGCGGTCCCTCAGGTACACTGGCCCCAGACCGTGCAAGGCCTTGAAGGTCAAAACCAACACCTTGAAGACAATTCGGTACTCGATTGGTAGCCAGTGCAAATGCTGCAAGATGGGAGTGATGCGCTCTCTTACTGGTGCTCCCACCAGTATTCGAGCCGCAGCATTTTGCACTAGCTTGAGTTTCCGGATTGTCGACAGGGGAAGGCCTACGTAGAGGGCGTTACAGTAGTCTAACCTCGAGATGACCGTCGCTTGGATCACCGTAGCCAGGTTATCCCTGGATAGGTAGGGGGCCAGTCGCCTAGCCTGTCGTAGATGGAAAAACGATATTTTGCTGACCATGGAGACCTGGGCCTCCATGGACAGCAATGGGTCCAACTGAACCCCAAGGCTTTTTACCAAAGATGACGGCCTTAACTGCTCGCCATCCAGGGTAGGCAACTGGCACTCATCCAACCCAGGGGAACTGGGCCACAAGATCTCAGTCTTCGATGGGTTCACCTTCAGCCGGCTGGCACGCAGCCATCCAGTCACGGCTTCAAGGCATAGATGGAAACAATCGGGTACGGTATCCGGCCTGCCGTCCATTCTCAGCAGAAGCTGGGTGTCATCAGCGTACTGATAACACTCCAGACCAAAGTTGCGAACCAGCTGGGCCAGGGGGCGCATATAGATGTTGAATAATAAGGGCGAGAGGATAGCCCCCTGGGGGACCCCACAACTTAATGGGAGTCTCCCGGAGACCTCCTCTCCCCTCTCCACACGTTGTCCCCGATCCTGGAGGAAGGAGGCTACCCACTTAAGGGCAATCCCCCTAACCCCAGTCACGGCTAAACAGTAGGCACACTCCATTCCTGGGATGTTCACCGTCGGAATCGTTCTGGAATTAAAAGTGTCTCGACTGAGCATGGCGACCCCCCCCCCCCCCGGTCTCTCTGTCCTCATCTGGTAGCTAGCAACAAACCCCGGGGATGTTAGCTCGTGCATGAGGACCTCGTCTCCCTCTTGCAGCCATGTTTCATATAATGCTCATTATAAAATCTGTTAAAACTCTGTATACTGAGGACTCCCAGTTAACCAGAACTCAAGCAATTGGAACCCTTAAGCAAGAAATAATAGTTTAAATAAATAGCTTGTTATAGTATACAATAAAACAGTACAATTGTGTTGCATTAAGTTAGGTTTGCCTTTGTCTTTATTTGATTTAAATTACTATTTCCATATTAACATCAAGTCAATGCAGGGTTTATGGTATAGTATGGGTATAGTATGAATTCAGCCTATTTGTAATAGTAACTCTCAAGCAACCAGAAACTACATTTATCTATCCTGTATCAATCCCCTTGGGTGTAGGTTAACTGAGAGTCTACTGTAATTCACTTGTTATCTTAAATAAAACTTTACTACCTCAAGCAAACTTATCTTCTGAACTAATGTAAGTCTGTATCTAACAGCAGTTGAATGGGATCATTTCCATTTCCATGGACACAATGGCATCTTCCACCTGACTGAAAATCTGTGAATATAAGAATACCAGTTGATAATGTGTGCAGTATGGACAAATCCTTTTACGGTTAAACAACTCAAATCCAATGCCACCTCTCTTTCAGAATTTTATGAAGTACAAAAGGGTCCTTTGGACAAATAATTGGCCATGTTTTAGCGATGTAGTTCTTAAGGTTTTTAAGTAACTCAAAATCATTGCCCTTCTGAGAACAGGCAAAGAAACACTTTACATGGGAAGTATATCAGTTCAGTAGGAAGACTTCAGAAAAAAGGGTTTGGCACTCATCTGTCATGAATCTTTTCACTCCAGGATGTTCTGTCAGAGAGAAACGATTAGACGGTATCATCCATTGTGTCTGTTCATCTCTTTGTCTTCATGCCGTCAACCTACATAGCTTCACATAAATGGAATAATAAGCAGGTTCCATTAATGAGACTTTGAGGAGTCTTTGAATGCTGCAGGACTGATACATAGAGGATGAGTGAATTAAGTTATATTTTCATTTTCCCCTGTCACTTGTAATGTTAAAAAACTTAGGCATTTCTTTTTAAAAACGAGATATTTGAGAATCTTCCTTATATCTTTTAGGAAATATCAGTTGGCTTATTCAAATGAAGTAATGGAGATTGCATCTACTTGGCTTCGAAGTTCTCATCAGGTATGGAGGAGCCCTTGATGGTGCAATGGGTTAAACCCTTGTGCTGGCAGGACTGCTGACCGAAAGGTCAGTAGTTCAAATCTGGGGAGCAGGTGAGCTATCTGGGGAGCAGGTAAGCTCCAGCTACTCATGCAGGGAACATGAGAGAAGCTACCCACAGGAAGGTAAAACATCTGGGCATCCCCTGGGCAACATGCTTACAGATCGCCAATTCTCTCACACCAGAAGCAACTCCTGACATTTAAAAAAAATCAGAACAATGGAACACAATATTTCCTCCTACAAATGGCAGGGAATAATGATGCTCCTGACATGGACATAATTGCAAGAATGTAAATTTGCTTGGAAAGTAAGTATGCTCACATTTGTAGACTTTTAAAGGGGCATGATGTATTTTTCCAGAACAGGAATGAAAATGTCTTCCTCTTATAAAGTGATGATTGTTCTTTATTCCGAAAGCACAATTCTTTAAAAAGTACATTACACTTTTACTTCCCTCCTTTTCAGTCTACCCGTGACCACCTGTATCCAAATGCTGTCCCCTGCTATTTCCAGATGAAAACACAACTGTTAAATGAAAGGCTGGTAAATGAAATTGTTTGTAGCCATGTCCATATTTTCATAAATCAGAAAACAATGAAATTAAAACTGAAGGACATAAAATTACTTTGCAATTCAGCAAGTGTTCAGTTTGAGTGGATTTGTATTGCAGGTGACATTTATGCTAATGAAAATGTTTTGTGCAGCTATATTACAGCCCCACAATTCAAGCTGCTGTAATCAAGGTTGTGTCAGCAGTTTGAGTTTGCACCATGTATAAGGGATGATAATTCAGCAAAGTGAGGATGGCTGTGTTCACATAAATGGCTAAACCTATCTTAATTCAAATGTCATAATCATGTCCTGAATGCACTAAAATTATTGGGAGAAAATTGTACCTTTTAGAATGAAAAGTCCAAGAGTCTATTCTTTTGTCTGTAAATGGTTTCTAACACTGTAGGGAAATGGCAATGTGTTGGCTGTAGTGATCATCTTCAGATTTAGTTTTTGAAACGACTTGTGTCTCCATCACTTCTTCCCATTGGAAAAAACATGCTGCACTATCCCAGGATATTCTTGCACTGCTCTTTGTATAATACAGTCTTGGGCCATTGTCTACAGTAGCTACTTAATTCTCTTAGCAGGCTTTCAGATTATCGCTTTACAAGAAACCTGGATTGCCGAAAACAAAAACCCAATATGCATCCCAGGTTTTCTTAGCTGGTGGGCCCCGGGCCAAAAAAGTGAGAATAGAGGGAGAGCCTCAGGGGGCCTCTGTCTTTTGCTTAAGGAGGATATTTTCGAAGCCGGAGAAAACTTGTATAGGGATGATAAAATTCACCACTATCTAGTGGTCAGAACTCTACTGGAGGGGCTTGAGTTAATTATCATCAATGCGTATATACCCCCTAAACTCCCTTATTACAATCCGGTACAATGGCTACAATTGGAAATCCTGTTAGAAGACCTTTCCTTACTATATAAGGATGCTACTGTTATCCTCTTGGGCAATTTTAACGCTAAGCTTGGTCCCTCCTTACATTCCTTTATTCAAACGGAAGGTCTTCCAGACTGGTTTGCGACTTCCCACCCCCACTGGTTTTCTAGGGACCAGAAGTCAAACAAGGCCGGTGCTTCATTAGTTTCCTTAATCTGTAAAAACAACCTGAGACTACTAGGTGGTTCGAATGTCTTATCTCCTTACCCCTTCACTTTTCACGCTAATCTTCACAGCAGCTCCTTGGATTTCATCTGCGTATCCTCTGATAAAGTAAATCTTTTTTCTCATCATGAAGTGCACATTACGGAGGACTCTGACCACCAACCAGTCAGTACTCAGTGTGAAACAAAAATTATGTTGAGTGAAGAAAAAGGGGATCACTGCAGTGTCCTGTATGGATGGCAGATCTGTCCAAATTGATCTAGATTCTGCTGCTCACTCTGCTCCTAAGTTTCAAGCAAACTCCAGAGCATTTACCAACTTTTCATAATGCAGGACTAAAGTGGATTAATCTGGTTTACCTCAAGATACGTACAGGAAGTGCAGGGATGCTGTGGGGACAGTCAGGAGTGAACTCACAGTGAGAGCAAGTTATTTTGCCTGTGTAGATGAGGCCTAAATGTAGAAAGAATAATTGTAGAAGGACTATTTCGATATATGAAGTATTCCTGCCTTCAACATTTGGGATCTTGAGAACAACATAAGTTTAGACACGAGTACTCAGATAAGTATATGTGCCAAGCTTCAAGCATAAAAGACCTGCCATGAATTCAGGGTACACATATAGCAAATTTCTATGTGGTCTTCTACAAGCACAAACAGTTGAACAGAATACACAAGGAATAATTTTGAGCATGAATCTCTGCACCATAGTCTTCCATGGTGCATTTATAGGCACATCCACTAAGGCAGTTCTTCTTAAGCATTCTAAGATGATTAACTGGCATCCCATCCTCCCCTCATTGTGCCATGAACTGGTGCCATAGTTGTGTCCATTGGCTACTATTGTTGTTTCCCTGAGAAGCTCTCGGGGACTGGTAGTTGGCACCAAATAAACTAGCACCAGTCCACAGATCACCATTTTGTAAAACCCTGCACAAGGGATGTTCTAAAATATTCTCCTTGTCAAAGGACTAAATTAACTTTGATATTTATTGCTAATATATTAGCAATCAAGCAATTTTGTCCATGTCTACTTTTTCAACAGTATGAATATCAGAAGGGAAAATAATGATAGAAGGAAAAATTGATTTGTCCAGTAAGTTACTTACAGCTTTATACTATTTTGAGGTGAAAATGATATTAATTTGGGGTGTGGAGGATATGGGGACAGTATTGGAAGATATATTATAAAAAGGCTAATTTTTAACATACTTCTAGTATCCCTGAAAGCAAGAATATGGCTCATGCTGGGAGGAAAGATAAAGTATGCCTATAATCCAATTATGCTCACTAGATGAAAATGACTGTCTTTTCCTATTCCTGGTTATTATTTTTATTGCAGGAGAAAGGTGGCAGAATGTTTAATTAAACATGTCACAATGCATTGACCTGTATTAAAATAATGCTGTGAGCTGGCAGATGCCACCGTGCCCCTCTCCCCACACACCTGTTTATAACTTCACGAATCTGTCAGGTGGGAGTGAACTGGCCAGGCAGTCACAGTATGGAGAATACAAAAGGGCAGGATCATATCGTGTTCTATTATATTTGACATGATATTCTTATGCATTTAAAATCTCATGTACTGGACCAAGACAGTGAAGAGAAGAGGAAACGACACTTGATTAATCGATTGTCCAGGCAAAATTTCTAAGTATAGGAGACAGAACAACCAAGCTTCTTATCATTTGAAGTCTCTAATCTCCCAATCCGCTTTGCTTGTCACATCTGATTTGCAGAACATGTGTGCAACACAAGGCCATATTTCCATTCTATAACAAAACCCGGAGTTCATAGCAAAATTCCCTCCTTTAATCAAAATGTGGATTATAAATGTGTGTTAATTTTTAGAACGATAGATTGTTAAGATAAAACAATGGCATTTCATATATGAGGAAAGAAGCAAGCAAATGACTCCTGCAATGCCAACTAAATTTTCTTTCCATAATTTGATCTATGACTTCTAAAATGGACAGAGATTGAGGACAACCAAGTGCTAAAAAAGGTTACTAGTGACAATTTAGGAAAAAAATAACCTAAAAGAGAGAAGTGAAAATGGTACAGCAGAGCTACAATAATCCAAACACATTTTTGTTAAGAAGACAGTGATAGCATAACACTTTAAGACACTTAGTATGAAATATGAACATTACTTTTTATAGCATTAATCTGAACTGGGGATGTAGACCTTTGACTATTTCATTTTCAGATGCAAAGGCAAATATTTTGTAGTTTTCTCATTGCTATGGGAGATAATTTATATTTCCGGAAACTTTCTCCCACTATTCACACATGATTCAAGAATTTATTTGGTACATAGCTACACCTTTTTGTGGGTAGGGGGTTTTCCTGCAGAAAAACCACTATTTCCAGAAATATGCAGTATTAAAATTGTGTAATTACCCTTTTTTTTGGTAAAGCCCACATGGAAATTTTTCTTGGTCAATAAGATTAATATTGCACAGAAAATACAATTGTCATTCTAGAAATGTGTATTTTCATCTATGAAAAATTGTACATTTTCTTTCCACAGCAATTTTGCATAATAAAAGCATTTTTGTCTCTTAAAAAGAGGAGATAATTTCTCTTTGTGAAGGAAACTGTGGAGCAACCCTGGCAGAAAGCAATCAGGGAATGCTGGGAAGAAAATTATAATATGTAAACATTTCTTCAGGATCCATGAGAAACTTTTGCTTCTAAAAGGGCTTCATGGGTGGAAAAATTTAAGAACACCTTAGATAGACTATTCTTATTTTTCCAGGCTTGAATATTACTGTCTAATGTAGCAATTGCATATGCAATGTCTAGCACACACAATTGTATGATGAAAACCTAACTGTGGGAAAGTGATTTTTGCTACAGTCTCTGTCTTGAGCAGCTCTGACTGCAAGGATGAGGGATTGTTAGAAGGGCCATTGTTAGGTTTGGAGACTACTTTAGCCAGGAGCAGAAGAGCCTTCAACAGAAGCTGCCACTTCCAACCAGAAGGAGCAATCAAAGGCCAGTACATCAGGGCAGGCTGCGGAAAGTTTGAGTGCTCCTCCTCTGTGACAATTTAGATGAGGTGCACTGATAATTGCAGGTCTACATTATCAGCAGAGAAATAGGTTCTTAACAAGCATAGGTTCTCAACTTTGCAGTCTGGTTGCTGGAAGCGTCTCTAGCCTTGTAGTGAAACTCTGGATGCTTTGGATTTTTTTGGGCTTTGCTGATTCTGTAATGTATCTTGGCTCCTGCCTTGGATTCTGGAACTCTCTTGGCATGACTACAGTATTTGGAATTGGAAATTTGGATCTTGCATTACTTGATTACTTTCAGCATTTGGTGGGTGCTTTAAACACTAAGCAGCAAGGACTTAGCTTTAGTCTGTTTATATGTTATGTCTGAGACTTTTGCTTGAATATTGTGTTATTAGTTTAATTAGGACTTGACAAAACAGGATAGTTTCTTTCTACCACATATATAGCTCCTGAACAGGCGAGAGGTGGTGAACAATGATTTTTAATATTTAAATAAAAATTAGATTCCACCCTCAGTCCTTGTGATAAATAAATAGCTCATGTAGCCTTACCCAGTTGTCTTCATAGGCCAGTTTGATCTATGTGTATCTGAACTATCTATATAGAGTGGCTGGAATCAGAAAAAAAATTGCAGTTAGGTTTGAGATTATTTTTAGAAGATGGTGCTTGACACTTACATAATACACATACTATCCAAAAATATAGCAAATTTGTTGCTGTGTGCCTTCGAGTCATTTCTAACTTATGACTACCCTAAGACAAACTTAGGCAAGATTTGTTCAGTGAGTTGTTGCATTTGCCTTCTTCTGTGGCTGAGAGTCCTTCTACATATGGCTAAAACTCGGAAGTAATTGGATTAAAAGGGGAGTGGGGGTGACTAAATGATGTTTAGCCAAAATGTGGGCAGAATTGGGTTAACAGCTAAAAAGCACATAATAAAGGGTGCACTTAAAACCCAATTCCTCCTGAAAATGGACACCTTCACACAACCTGTATATTAGTGGTTCTCGACCTGTGGGTCCCCAGATGTTTTAGCCTTCAGCTCCCAGAAATCCTGGTAAACTGGCTGGGGTTTCTTGGAGTTGTAGGACAAAACACCTGGGGACCCACAGGTTGAGAACCACTAATATATATATCTTTGTAGTTATGCAAAGCACATGCTTTCCTTGCCTTCCCTTTGTGGACTGCTGTAGCGCATATGCACTTTTTAAAGCCTGAAACAGCAGATCAACTGATTGGGTTATCAAACGTGGTCACAGTCACACAGGTGGCTCAAGGAAAGTGTAAGTGGAAAGCAATTAAAACTCTCTGAAACTGTTTCTTTTAAATTTTATAATCTTAAACAGAGAATGAATTAACAACTGGGTGAAGAGAGATAAAAAATCTTGTTTTTACGTTAAGATATTTGCATATGCACATATGAGGTCCAGCACATAACATAGTGTTTTATTATTATTATTTTTAAAACCCTCCCCTGGATGTCCCCTGTTCACCCACCATCTTTATCTGCTTCAAAGGAAGATGTGAGAACAGTGGACAATAATTTCCTAGGACTGACATGTCTGTGTATGGGTCCACTGTTAGGTCCTGGGATTTTTTGCCTGCCTCAGTTTTAAAATGTGCATTTTGGCGCTGTCTGGAAGTGCCCTGAGCCTGATTTGGTCAAGGATTTCTATGGCTGTGTGGAGATTCGAACTCTGTTCCCATCTCCAGGGTATATGAGAGAACACTACACCATGTTATTTCTCATATAAAGAAATAGTTTTCATAATAGTAATTCTTTTTGGGGCTGCTTTCCTATCTCATATTTCATCCTGGAAAGTGTATCTCATTTTAATCTTTTTATGTTCTTATTTCCGGTACAGTGATCTGTTTGCATCAGAACTGAGCCGACAGCTGTATAGGGCAGATACCTGGTGTGCAATAGAGCTGTACATGCTTAACATTCTATACAAAGGATACCTTCTGTTGGCAGGTTTAAGCTAGCTTTTAATACTTTTTGCACAAACTGCTTCATGTGCAGACACTGCCACCACCCAGCCTGAACAAATCTACTTTGCTTTGTGTAAGACCTTAAATGATAAATCTATAATTGTGGCATAAACTGGCATATCATGTGATTCCCTCTTTCTGGAGCCAGATGACAAAGGAAGCACTTTTCTACAGTGGTAATAGACAACATTCATAATGTATAGATGTTAATCCAAATGGAAATCTCTGACCTTAGTACAACCAGTCTTCTCAAGCTCTCCATTATTTCTATTTTCTGAGTACATTGTGGCCAAGGCTGTTAGTAAATGATAGCTGTGGAATCTTGCAAGCTCTTTTCCCTAATAAAAATTACACTATCTTGCTTATAAATTCAGGGGATGCAGAGGCACCAAAACGACTAGTTGTTTTATATAAATCCCAGCTTTTGTCATTCAGTTTTTACTCCGAAGAGTCAGGGAGATTATGTAGGATCATCCCAACAGTCATACATGTATGCAGCACAATGTCTGAATGATCATGCGTACACAATTATTGTATATGTTGCCTCTGCATGCTATTAGTGAATAGGAAGATGATCTGAGCTATGTACAGAATGTAGTGTATACGTATAATGGATAAGTTGAAGCCAGGTTTTGAGGTCAAAAACTATGGAATTTAATTTGGTACATTAATAAGTCAAGGGTCATTATGCAGAGAGGGAAAGCATAATGCTCCCTCAAGGGTCCACCTTCCCATGGCCACTGATGCAATTTTCCCACTCAGACATTCATAAAGTCCAGAAGCAGGACCTCAACTGAGAGCACAGATGAGGTTGGGGCTTCATTCAGGTTCTACCAAATTGGACTAGGATCTTGTCTTTTGCCGCTCTACAAAGAGAAGGGGGGGACAGGTTCCCTTTTTTGTGTGATAAAATTGCTCACATTGACCAATGAATAAGTCAACCCTTGCATCTAGATTTTAACTACAATTTATCATCATCACCATCCTTATTTATAGCCTGCCCTCTCTCCTCAAGGGGACTCAGGGTGGTTTACAACATTATAAAACAAAATGCCAATAATTCAATGCCAGTGAAACATAACAAATAAAAAAAACAGTTTAAATGTGTTACTTTTCTAGTTGTAGCCATAGGCAATTTGTGGCCTACCTGTTGCTTTTTTGCCAGTGTGGTGCCTTCAGAGCTTCAATTGCTTAATTAGATGAAGAAAAGCCTTTGGGGAGGGAAGTTCAATGGCAAAGTGGAAGATGCTGTCAGCTAGAATTGTGTTCCGATCTGTTTTCATTAAATACCTTTGGTACCTTCAAGAGCTCATAAAGGCAAGAGCCCTTCTGGTACAAAACCCACCTACAACTAAAACAAGCAGCAGCCAATCTCAACCCCTGCTCTGCTTTTTGGCATCACAGTTTAATCTTTTTTTATTAATGCCAACAAATAAACAAAAAACTCAATTCCTTGAAAACTACTACGTTACCTCTCCTCTAGAGTAGAGAGTAGAAACAGCTGTTAGGAAGCATTAAACCTAAAGAAGAAAGGAGATTGAAGTGTGCCAGGAAAAATTGGGTTTAAAAAAAGAAAGCCCAGGGAGTATAGCTCCAGGAGGTCACTGTTCTTCCTTACCTGTAAGTGAGGAAGTCTCCTTAAAATGCCCTTGAAAGAGTGTGTGGCATATTGCAGCCCCAGGAGAGAAAGCACATATGCCTCCCTGCAGCACCTCTCCTCTAGAGTAGGAACAGCTTAAATGGCCAGATGGAAAACAAATCTTTTGGTATCCCAGAGTGAAAACAGATATCTGCCCTTTTGAATTTGGGAGGCTCCTGAAATCCAGGACACCAAAACAGATCACAATTTACCCAGAATGCAGACACTGGACCATGGAGTGTCCAAAAGAATTATTCCAAATTGGATTTATCAAGTGAGTTCAAAGGGGTTGTAATGCATCACTACTGTTGAAGACTATTTTGAATAGTACCATGTTGTGGACAACAAATTACTACATGTATGTAGTTGCATATGTCTCATGTTATTAAAGGAGTTACAACCTGGTAAAGGGATAGCATCAACATGTTCATATTGGAAATAGGGCATTGGCGGGAAGATGTGATAAAAGATGTTAAGCTACAGCATTGCAAATAAATGAACTAGCAAGTAAAAAGGTCAGTTTTAAGGATAAACTTTAATAGCAAAGGTTATTATATTAAAAGCACATACAAAGCTCTAATGGTGAAGTATGCAGGGATTTTTAAAATTAATTGTAGTGGCAACAATTGGCTGCCTAAAATTATTTTGCAAAATACATTTCTGCATAAAAATGTCTAGCTTCTAACTGCCTGCCTACCTGCTTTTACTGTTGAGCTGTGTATAACACTTTCTACCCAGACTCCTGAGGCCAAATAACAATTGCAGACTCAGAACTCAAGCAAAAGACTTGGAGATGCCTGCCTTTGTTCAGTAGGCTCATTTAAACTGTTACCTTCACTACCATATTTGGATGCTGAACTGATGATTTCAGATTCACACAAGGAAGAAAGACCTTGTCATAGGATGCAGCTACAAAGAGAATGGACATATCAGAAAGGAAGGAGTTTTCTATCCCTGCGCAGTAGGGATTCTGCTGAAGGAGAATGGTCGGTTCCATGGAACCATCCAGAATAGGGGAAGGAGCTGGACTAAGCCCATGGCTCAGCCCCCTTGGCTCATTCTGAGCTCTTTTGGGGCAGAAGCTGCACGTGCAGTCCATTGCTCTCTGGACTTACAGTGTTTGTTGTTCATACAGGTCGGTATTGGGGATGATGGGGATGTGGATGGGGGCACTTGATTTGTTGTCCCCTTCCCTCCCCCTTTCTCCCCTTCTTTTGAGGTGTGAGCTGCCTGTTTGGGGTGCAAAGGCACCAGCTTTGAACAGGCTGCTGTGGCCTCATGCAGGAGGCTATAAGTGAGAACAAAATGCCTAGGTAGACTCTTTCCCCACTCCTATGTCTAGGACTTATCAATACCATTCCAGAGCCTCGCTTTCATTAAAAGGAGTGTGAAGATGTACATTGAAGCCTTAAATTCTCTGCTACTTGCCAAATGACAACCTATTTACAGGCATCAACCAGTATCAATCATCAAATTTACTCACAGTAAAGGTAGGATGGGAAAAAAAACAGTAAAGAGAAGAAAATCCCTACCTAACCCCCAAAGAGACCAGAAAACCCATACTGTACTGAGAATGGGCATATTATACGTCAGTAATATCTTGGCAACAATACTGAGACCTCTCTTGCCATCATTTATTTTAATTACTCAGTCTCTTGCATCCAACATATTGGCTGTCAATACATATAGCTACTCCCAAAGAAAACACAGTTTTTCCTTCTTTCTTGCTGTGCCCATCTGTCTTTGCTCTAATTCTATGATGTGAGCCTGCACATAATGTGGGGTATGTGATTGTTGGTGAAGAAATTGGTGAAGATTAATAATTTTCTACAATGAATTACCCATGGATTGCAATGGCAGGCAGCAAATCTTTATATACCACAAAAAAACAGAATAACACTTTCCCTTCATTTCTTGAAAATCAACAACACCCCAACAACTCACAACTCATCCTCACATGAAGTGTTTCTACTGGACTATAATGACTGTCTGAAAAGAAAACACATCACTTCTGTGTCCTGGAATCTTTTAGGATAGTAAAAGAAAAGAAACAAGAATCATTGCTTGAAACTTTGAAAGAGCAAAGCTGCTTCATTCTTCCATCGGCAGCAATAGTTGTTTGCTCCTGGTTGTCTTCATAGCAAATTGGAAAAAGAAAAGGGATGAAAAGCAAAGCAAATGATTAAATTCCATAGCCTAGTAACTGCCATAGGCTCCTGTTTTTTAAGGGCCCTTTTTTTCAAACTCATGAATATGAATGAATTGCCAGCTTTTTAAAAAGGGATTGTACAGGTGGCCTTTGAAAATAAAATAAGGAAACTGTAAATGCCTGCACCAGTCATGCTTTAATAAAGGCTGATTGAAATTGCTGTTGCAAGAGGAAGTCACATTAACAGTTATTACCGTGTTGTCTCGTTTCTCCTTTCACTGTTCAAAAGAAAGATTTCTTACTTGAATGGGCCCTGCAGCTTTGATAAGCCATCAAAATCTGTCAGATGGTGAGATGAGAATCCTAACAAGTTGCAGATGACATTCAACCATAGCAAGCCCCTTCCCTTTGTTGACAGTTTTCAAGTAATTGTCTACTACACTGACATTTAAACAAAAAAGATGCTGGCAAAATATGTACATTGACAGAATGTAGCCAGAGCTAATCTCATATTTATCTTTGGCTTTGTGTCTCTGTACTTTTGTTTTAAAATTCTACTGCACATGTTTGAGGGAGAAAGAGTGATCCCATCCCCAGCACCAAAACACTAGATCAAGGCAGAAACAGCAAATTGAATGTATGAACTATTTTTTTTAACTAAAGTGGCGTGAATAATCCATCACAAACAACATTGTCCACTTTTTTTGCTTCAAAATGTGGTGAGGGGAAGACAATTACATTTTGGAATGTTTCCATTATGCAGTGCCTCTCTAAATAATTGCTGCAAATGCTGTGAATACCGCAATGGCATGGGACAAATCTGAGTGGTTCTTAAAGAATTATGATCCTATGTTTCTGTACCTTTATTTGAACAGCTGTTATTCTGGATATTTCTGAGGGATTTTTAAATCTCTGTAATGATTCAAGTGGAAAAAATGGTAATTCATGCCTACACAGGCAATCTACTTAAGTGGTGCAAGCAGAGCTTGTGAAATGACTTTCAAAATCAGTTAGTTACAACTACAGGTCCCAAAGTAGAAGTTAGTTTCTATTGTAATTTTAAAGCAACACCTTGCTTGTTTGTTTCCCAAAATTAGCTAATAGAAATCTTTTTTCACCCCACCCCCCAAAGTACTACAAATTGTCATGTGATGCAAAGCACTCTTCTCCCAACCACCTCATTATCACCTTGATACTCATAACAGTTTGAGGCAACAACATGAGCTGGTGCTTGCCCCATGTAGCTTTCTTTCTGATAATTTAATGAGCCTGTGTGTGTGTGTGTGACTATCTATGAAAAATTTGCATGGTAATTTTTTTGGAAAAAAGAAAAATTACCAAGCACACATGGTTGAGATCCTCCATTGGGAAGAATATGTCTATCATGAAGCAACAACACAACACCTGGTGTACTTCTCTAAATCCCAACTTTTAAGCAATGCAGACTCCATGCCCACACACTTGTTTGAGATGAGGGGATCTATGGAGGTTAAATCAGCTAGTTCTGGTGGCTGCATGTATCACCTTCAGAGGGTCTCTCTGTGCTTGATGTCCTTTCAGCCTTTCTGGCTATTGATAACTGTATCCATCTCTGTTGATCCACCTCTGTTCCAATGTTTCAGAAATGGCTGCATTGAGGGCAGGGGGCAGTATTGACCAGACAGTGAGTTTGGGTAAAAGATTTTTGACTATTGCATTGTCAATAAAGGGTTATGATCCCTACAATGATCCAAAAAGTAGGTTACAATAACATAAGTTTCAGTTAAGCTACCACAATTCATTGAGCCTTTTTTTGAGTGTACAAAATTAGTTTTCACAATTAACCTTGAAATGGTTTTAAAATGCATAAATCTATAGGTAGCATTGGAAATGTCTGTAATTCTTCATTTCTGCTTCTGAGAAGAATAAGGGATGGACACGCAGTAAAAATAGTTACATTACAAAAGGAATGAAATGATCCCTCATTTGATGGCAATTATTTTTACTCTGCAGTATATTACGCATGTAGGCGCACAAATACCAAAAGAACACATATATTGCACAATAGCATTACTTTGTAAGGCCACAAAAAAGGAAGCCCAGAACATCCAAAAGATGTGTCCCCCCATTTGGATCATGAACAATTCTCAGCACAAATATTTCAAAGAAATGTGCCATGCGCCCTTATCCAGGATCCTTATTCAGAATGAAACAAAAGTTGACCAATGAGTACTTTTGCTTTAAAGGGAATAATGTATCAGGGTAAACAAAGATCTGATTGATAACCACCTTGAACTCCCTTGTCTCATAGCCATCTATGGCACCCTTTTCAAATAAGGATGTTTATGTGTCTTATAGTAGCAGTGGTAATGTGTCTTCACCTCATAGGCAAGGAATGCTCAGAGGCAGTTTTGCCATTTCCTTCCTATGAAATATAGCCTACAGCATCTGAAATCTCCAATCCAAGTAGTATGGTGTTGTTTAGCTTGGAAGATCATATGTAACCCCTTCAATATAAATTCAGCACACCTAAGTGGATCTCAGATGTGTAGCTCAATGCTAAAGTTGGAAATTAGTAAAATCCAAGAATAAATTGATACACTTCTATGGTTTTCTATCATTTTAAAAAATAGGATGAGGCAGTAAACATTGTATGTATATCCATCATAAAACAGATTATTCAAAATTTAAATTACAAAAGGGTTCATATTATCCAGTGACAGTTATTTGGGAGCTAGAGTATTTTTGTTCCATTCTGCAACACAGCCGGGGGTACTACTATTAGGATGGTAAGTCAACAAACCAAATATTTCACAATGTGTATGGTGCAATTAAAGAGTAAATGTCTATTTACTTGCTTTTACTCCAACCATACCTAGTGGGAACACTGTTTATTGCCCTTTTATAAAGCAAAAGCAGATGCAACTGAGATCACTTAAAATTATCCTTGAAAAGAACAGATGGTGTCAAAGCAAATGTGAAGTATCTTGCAATTTGTGTACTATAAATTGAAAATTGATTTTAGGACTTCCCTGGAAACAGACACTTGAAATTTAAAACTAAGTAAATAAAAAAAACCTTCTCCTTATTGTCACAACAGGATGTCAAATTATGAGGTTTCCATTTATACTAGTTTGAACTCTTTTGATCAAACATAATGAACCTCACATAATGAACCTTGTGCATTATAATTTCAAGGATCTCCGCAGACATCTTTCCACCTTGGGTTACCTGAAGATTGCAGATGTCTTATACGTATCCAAGAATGAACTTTTCAAAGCATTTTCCTGTTTATATGCGAAGAGAGCATCAGAGGGCACAGATGTGTTAATCTTCATTAATGTTGTAATCTTTTTAAATACTTCAGGCTCAATTCCACATTGATTGAAATGGAACGTTGTTTTGAAAAAGTATAGCTATGCTAATTTGTTCATGTAGAATGAAACACCGACCTTCTGCTTTAATAATATTCTTGCCAAATACTCACTCATTATATTTCCAGTAGTTTATAGTCCATTTTTCCTGTAATTTCTCCTTGCTGCCTGCCCAGGGACATTGCTGACACACACAAAAGGCTTCATTTGAGCTCCAGACTTTGTCTAAGTACTATCAGAATATACTTCTAGAAAGAACATTATCATGAAGTCACTGAACAAGTCAGCCAAAAGCCATATTTAGAAAACAGAGGAAATATTATTCAACAAATGCTTTTACTTCAACATCTGTCAATCTGAATTTAATCTGGAACCATTATAGTATAGCTATTGAATATTGGTCTGGGATTCCAGGACACCAGGGTGTGAATATGCACTCGGTCACAGAGACTCAGTGGGCTATCTTGGGCAAATCATACTTCCTTAGCCTGAGGGAAAGGCAATAGCAAATCAATCATACTAAAAACATCCAAGAACAGGGTTGCCATGAATTGAGTTTCAGACACATAACAACAGTGCTCTACTACTACTACTTTGCTTCACTACTGTTGCCTCTGCTGGTGGTTTGGCAGTGGGTTACAGCGGATCCCTCAGAGCACCACCCCTCAGAGTCAGATACGACTAGACTTAATGTCAGGGGAAATTCTTTACCTTTACCTTACCATATAGATAACACTATGTAACACATTTTTGTTCCTGGTTTATAAATGTTATTTCCTAATTGGTTCTATCATAAAACATGGAAAATGTATAAAACTGCAAAAACTTTATTTTTGTCGGACATCCTGCAGCACATTTTGTTATAGGTTTTCAATATATATCTCCTAAGAGTCTCAACCAATTTAACATAGTTTGTGGCAGCCACATAAACAAAGTTTCTGGAGTATAACAACTACTTTCAAAGTAAGTACCAAACAGTTAAACAGATTTTTTTCAAATGTTGTTACATAGCGTAATGCTTGAGCATAATATATTGATACATTTTGTAATGTGTCTTTTTGCCATACATGTGGACTAGCTTGCAGTCATGCAGGTTGACATGAGGGATGTATAGAATGGCATTTCCTAAGTAGTTTGGGTCCAAAATATTTTGGTCAAGGATGGGCAATTATGGTTTCCCAGTTGTTATTTTGACCTATTTTAGTCCTTGCCATTATAACCAAAAATAAAGGAACATTGAGGTTGAAAACCTCAAAAACCTGAAAGGCAAAACTTCCCAGCTTTTGAATCAGGGATGACTTCTTCCATAGTCACCTGCTTTTTCATAGGTTTTTGTGAAATAGGGCTTGTATATGTCCATGGGCGCCCCTTTATCGTGGGGGAGAGGCTTGCGTACCCTAATGAAGTTTTGAGCTATGCTGGTGGTGGCAAAATAGCCACCGGTAGGGCCTCCCATGCCAGACAGGTCACAACCGAAGGGTCTGACAAAGAGCATCAAAGGGCAGTATGGCCTCTGTAGCCTTTTGGCATCCATCCTAGGAGAAGGAAAACTCTAATTTTAAACCTGGGCAGATGGTGCTCGTCTAACTCTGTAAGGTCAACCATCTAAGAGAAGGAAACTCAAAGCAAACCTATGACCTGAGGACCTCGCTGCCACCGTCCCAGCTTGCTAGGCCCTGGCAGACTAACCTTTGGTTTAAAGGGTGAGGCCAGTTCTGTGCATGCTGCACTCCACCAGAAAAATCCATTGCACAGGCTCAAAGGACACATCCAACCTTAGTCATCAACGTGCTTGTAGAAAGAATGGGATGAGTTCTTCCAGAATCTTCGTTCGCGAAGAAAAAAGCCAACAGTGGATCCTAGGTGAAAAGATAGTGAATACCTTAGAGAAGCTAAGTTTCTGAGAATTCTTATTGAGTGATCTCATGACTGGCAGCTGAGGCTCATCTCAGTGCCAAGGCCTATTTCTGAATTTAACTCTTCTATGACTTTCATTGCTGGTTCTGGTTAGTCCCTTCTCATCTACTGTATGTTAGAGACTAATCTGAACAGAAGGTCACATCAGGTTCTTTAAGAGGCACCCTGCTAAGCATATGGAACAGGCACAAACATTGAGGTTGTGCCCCAGGAATCTTTTATGGGTTTCAATACAAGAAGCTTTTTACAAAAAATAAAATTACTACTAAAGAAAGACAGATGACATATCAAGATGTTTATAAATTGGATAAAGATTAAAATAACATTAAATTGAATGAGAGGCCATTGTTAAAAGAGCTATGTCTTCCAAAGGTTCTATTAGCAACAAATAGCTGAAAAATTTGAGATTTGATAAAAATAGTTATGATTTTGAAAAAACACATCTGAATTTGAATTACAATTATGTGCTAATGATGAACTTGTGATTGGAAAAATGTATAAACCTTTACTAAAACTTGGAAGAGAACAAGTTAAAGACTGTGATACTATTGGCTGAGAATGGCATATATAATATACTGCTTAAAAATGAGAAAATATGTGGTTAGTGAGTATACATTTGCCTTGTGTTATGATCTTGAGGCGAATTTTTATAATATGACATAAATCAGAATATCCTAAACCTAAACCTACCATCCATACAATTCATCCAGTTGCTTTTGCAAGATGTGGAAATGAGCGGATAGAAATTATATTCATACTATTAATATGGAGAAGTTGGTTGTTAAAGAAACATCAGAGGAAGTAAAAAAGCCTCAGTGTTTTTGCAGAAGCATGTGTTCTCTTGTATGCGCTTGCATCCTTTACTTGCTAAGTTATTTAAAATTTATTCTCCCATTGGTACAGCTTGGAAACTGCTAGCTTGTTTCAACATCTCAAATGAGTAAAGAAAAATAAAATCTTATGGCAGATGAAAAGTCTTGAGGCTGCCAGAATGTAAAATTCAAGTGGATAGAATGGTTTCCATGTAAATAAAGCAATTATGTGATTTCGAGTCATTTTCAATGTATGAGAACCCTAAGGTTAAATCTTTCACAGGGTTGTCTTGGCCGGTTTTGCTCAAAGAAAGTTTGCCATTGCCTTCATCTGAGGGTGTGAGAGTGTGACTTGCCCAAGGTCACCTAGTAGATGTCCATGGCTGAACAAGGATTTGGACCTTGGTCTCCAGAGACATAGTCCAAATCGCTACACCATGCAGGCATTTGTGCATAAAGCTAACATGGTTTATAAAGCTTCAATTTTCTATTATTTTGGGAAATCAGATGTTGGTTTTAAGAGAACGCACAATATTGGATACATTTCCTTTCTCTGAAATGTACTGTTTCATTATTATTGTCAAAGGTCATCTCATAAACAGATGAAACTACATTATTAGGATGTCCATACCCTGCCCTGGATAGATTTTACCTAAATTCTAACAATTCTAATGGGTACTCATTTGGACCATTAGCTGGCCCAGATTCTAAGGTTTCCTTTTTAATGGTTAAGCATCTGTAATCTCAGATATAAGGCCAAAAGAAGAGCCCATTTGTGAGGAAGCCTTTGACTGCATTTTGATATCTCAGCTAATGAACAAATTATCACAGCCTCACTGTGATATAAACTGGAAAAAATTACAATATGAGCAAAAAAGCTGAGTCTGTTGCTAGCAGATATATTTTACTATAGTTCAAGGAATTCTATGGAGTAATAATTTGTTATTAGCCCTTTCCAGCAGATCCAACAATGAAAAATTCTGGAAGGCAACAATACTAGAGGGCCAAGTCATCCACCTGGCCCCACAGGTATAGAGTATGACCCTCATATCTGTGAGACCAGTATCTTCAGTTTCACTTTTCCATATACTTTCTCTAAATGTTTTTTTTGCCTCTAGCACAACTCTATGGTATTCTTGGTCTAGAGGTCTTTAATTTCACTAGGGTTTGCTATTACCTGCAGTTTCACTTATCCATAAGAAGGTCAGGAATGTAGCTCTTATGTACTGTACCTTAACTCTTCACAAAAAAAGGAACTAAGTTTTTCTCTGAGTGGAGTGGGTTTAGATTGTTCTGGAAGAAACTGAAAGAAACACCAACCTCCTTTACTATCTCTCCATGACAACACTTCTGAATTTTTTGAATGTCTGGGCAGGCCAAGGGTGAATGGTCCCCTGACTTGGCATTGGCACTTTCCCCTCGCTGCAGAATGATCCTTGACTTATCCACAGGTTAAATCAAAATCCATTATTTTTGCCCCCAAACCTGCCCTGCTCATATACATGAGGTCAATGTATACATGAGGGTACGCTACACACACATACTGTGTGTGTGTGTTGACATCTATAAATACAGAAAAGGGGGGAGAGATAGGAGGGCACATATATTTTTTTTGTTTATTTGTTTATGGCTATATGCATTAATTCATTAATAGAAATAATATCATTCCTCACTACCATGTAATTTGTTTCCCCATTATGCATCATATGGCAGTAGGGAATGCAGTTACAACAGTGGGAATGAGATAGTGGGCATAGAAAAGATTTATATGAAGAAACAAGCAAAAATATGTGAAGGTGGTGTTAAGGGAGCAAAATGAAGTTTACCACAGTGTATTATCACTTGTTTTGAAATATGTGTTTTTCCTTATACAAAGGAACACCTTTCAGATTCATATAACATATAGTAGAGTTCTATAGTAAATCACATTTTCACACTAATTTGCAACAAGGCAGGAGAAGAAGATTTTTAAGAACACAATTTCAGGCCTAAGACAAAGTGTCCCATTCAGCATCCAGCTAATCACGTATTGCACCAGCCATATATGTGGCTGCTTTACATGGTTATCCTGCCTCCACTAACTGCAGTGTGCTTTTGGGGATAATTCAAAGAGCTGATTTTTACATATAAAGCCTTATACACCGCAGGCCCAGGCTATTTGACCATCCACATTTGACCATTGATATGAGCCTGCCAGAGCTTTAAGATTTTGTAGGGGAGGTATTTCTCTCTATCCCACTGTCTTCATAGGTAGAAGTGGTAGGAGCATGAGAGAAGGCTTTCTCTTAGGCTGCCTCCATACTTTAGAACCCTCTCTTTAAGGAAGTCATTCTGGGTCCTACTTTATTTTCAGATAATCTATCAAGTCTCTATTATATTTTGAATTAAAAGACCAAGCTATACCTACAAAATGCATGCACTGTATAAATAAGAGCGACCAAGTCCAAAAAGGATAGACTTAAAAAAATAATAGCATCACAATAACTTAGAAGAAGTCCCCTGAAGTCCCCTGAAGTTTTGGCCTTCAACTCCCAGAAATCCTATTATTTGCTTTGAACTGAATTATAAGGCACTGTATGCTCATATAATCCAGTTCAAAGCAGATAATGTAGATTATATGCTTTGATAATCTGGATTCTATGGCAGGGTAGAAGGGGCCTGAGTAGTAATGAGAACAAAGGGAAATTGATTATCCACAGTTGGCCTTTCAAGACAAACCAAACACATCATCCCTGTAGATTTCCATACACATCTGCTGAGAGAGTCTTTGTGTGGGATGTTTTTGAGGAGAATGAGCCAAACTATCCTAAATAAATCCTACAAATGATTGACTGGACCCCAAATACCAGGTTTCCAATACTTTAGCATCTTTTATGTTTGTACTGCTGTTCATAAAGGCTCTAATAAGACTGAGATTGTATACCTTCTTAATTTCAGCACAAAATTATCCTCAAAGTGGGGGTGGGGGCTTGCTTTCCGAGTAGTCAACAGCTGTCAGAGAAAGTGCTGCAACTCCCAGATCCAAGGTCAATCACCCACAATCCCTGCCTGTCCTGTATGCACAGTTGGCTATGTTTGGTCCATATATGATGTTGGCTGTCTTCAGTGCTTTCTGGATCCAGGTAAACAACAACTACCATTTGAAAAGAGCAATCATTCCCCAATCCCTGCCTGTATGCACTGTTGGGCACATTGTAGTTGCCTTAGAAGAAATCTCAGATAAACCATGGAAAATCTCTTCTTCAGCTACAAACTTTTTGACTGCAAAAAAGTGATTTCATTGTTTGTTTGTGAACAACTCTTCAGCCTTACTATTGCCCCTATCAATTTTTCTTCAGGAAAAAAATCTTGATATGGCATCTGCCATAAACCATGCTGTCACTGTTAAGGTCTTTAGAAATTTTGAGAGCAGATGCAAAAGATCATTTTGTAAAACTCTTTGACTTAGCAAGAACAACATCTGAAAAAATATTTCAAAGCAACTTAACTATTCCAAGGCAAAGTTCAAGACAGATGCAGTGGGCAAATCCAGGGACTAATTCTGTAGAAGATTATTTCAGAGTTGTGGTGTTCATATCATGCACCGATTCACTCATACAGAACATTACTGAAAGGTTCATGTCAAATGAAGACATTTTAACCAGTTTCCAGGTTCCCCTCCCTGGGTTTTCAGGTCTACACAAAGTTCACCATATGGAACAACTGTCAGAACTTGCTTCCGTCAAGGCTGAGTACATAATGTGGTGTAATATTACACCATCAATTAAGAAAGATACTGAGGTGTTGGAACTGTGTGACAAAACCTACTTTCAGTCAATAAATTTCCTTTCAACCATGAAGAGGGTGAAAAGTGTATCCAGAAGTTTAATGACAGACCAGAGACTTTGTATACTAGCAATGATTTCCATCCTTTGGGACATCACTATCAAACCAGAAAAAGTAATTGACAAAATGATCGGGGAGAAGAAAAGAAGACTGTTGCTGTAAAGTAAAAAATAAGTCAAAATTATTCTAAACATTTTGTTAATGAAAGTAAATAAATAACATTTATTATTTAAACTGTTATGTTTATTCATATTATGATCTGATCACCATGCTCAATATATCCCATATGCATGAGTAGAAGATGAAGATGTACAATGATAATGAAATTTAAAAAGGAAAGATTTTTTGTACTAGGTAATGTCATCCCTCACAACCTCTCACTCAGACTCAGCGCACTACCCCATTTTCCCCCTTTTCCTACCCCGTGCTCTAAAATGTTTTATGTTTTTAAACTTTGAAAACCTGCAATAAAGAACATTTATAAAAGGCCTGCAAAAGGTTGCATCAATTCTATGCATTGCATCAATTCTATAGGTAGACATCTGTCACAGAGAAAACAGAAGCGATACTAAGTGGTTACTAAATGTTTTGAATTACTAAAGGTATCCAATGCCAGACCAGGGAACTCCAAGGGAAGGGAAGGGAAGGATTTCTATGTGTGATAGGAATATCCCCCCCCCCCCAAATAATTAATTGGACAGACAGTTGGAGGAGACAGTTTTGGAACTGGGATGGAAGTAAGTGTGTACTAGGTACCTGAACTGAATGAGCTCAATTAGAAAAAAATAGTACTACATGTTTGGAATTAAGCACTGGACTTGATAAAGCAACCATCATTCTGTATGCTGTGAAAATAAAGTGGAACTACTTGTTACTTTGTTAATCCTAAATTTATTGCAAAATAGAATTTGTCAGTATCAAGATTACCTGGTGGACCAAAAATCAAATCAAAAAGAATTTCAAGGGCCCTCCCACACAGCCCTATATTCCAGAATATAAAGGCAGAAAATACCACTATATCTGCTTTGAAGTGGATCATCTGAGTACACACTGCCATATATTCCAATTCAAAGCAGAAAATGTGGGATTGTATTCAACTGTGTGGAAGGGGCCTAAGTGGGCTGTGTGATGGTGGCATCCAAGGTCTTTTGGTAATTGTCTCCAGATTTGCATTGCTATGCCCCATGGGAAAAAAGTTAAATATTCTTCTGGGTGGACAAAGGGATACATTTGATATTTCCTGATTGTGTGATAAGTGGAAAAGTGAACTTCTTGAGTATTATATGCAAAGATGCATATACTAAAGAATAGTGAGAATATGTTTTGCTTTATTCAATTGGCTGCATTCTTATATTCTTTGCTATTCAAGTTAATTGCAAAAATCAAATTATAATTAATGATGATCATTAGTTAAATCACTTGGTATATCAAATTATGTTTAACTGATGTGTTCTTATTCTGGAGAATTCTATTCCAGTACTATTCAAAGTAGTGGGCCCTGAGCCAGTGGCTGCCAGCCCCTGACAAGTTTCCAAAATGAAAAGACCAATGTATCCAATGAGCACAGATTTAATGCTGGTAACTAGAAGATTGGAAAGAAAGAACACTTTGCTTAGTTGTTCTTGCCTGACATATCTGAGCTCTTTGAGGGTGTAAATAAACACATAGATAAAGGGGACCCAATTGATATTGTTTACCTTGACTTTCAAAAGGCCTTTGACAAAGTCCCTCACCAAAGGCTCCTAAATAAGCTCTTCAGCCATGGAATCAGGGGACAGGTCTTGTCCTGGATTGGAACCTGGCTAAACTGTAGGAAACAAAGGGTGGTAATAAACGGACATTTCTCTGGGTGGAAAGAGGTGAGAAGTGGCGTACCCCAAGGTTCAGTTTTGGGTCCGTTACTTTTTAATTTATTCATTAATGATCTGGACGTAGGAGTGAATTCTGAGGTAGCAAAGTTTGCAGACGACACTAAATTGTTCAGGGTAGTTAAAAATGAAACTGATTGTAAAGAGCTCCAGAAAGATCTCTCGAAATTGAGTGAATGGGCAACAAAGTGGCAAATGCATTTTAACCTAAACAAGTGTAAAGCCATGCACATCGGGGCAAAGAACCCCAACTACACCTACAAATTGTTGGGGTCAAAGCTTTCGAGACAAACCAGGAAAGGGATCTTGGGGTTTTGGTGGACAGCTCAATGAAGATGTCAACCCAGTGCGCTGCAGCAGTGAAAAAGCAAATTCTATGCTAGGCATGATCAGGAAGGGAATCGAAAATAGGTCAGCAAATGTTGTATTACCTCTCTACAAATCGATGGTAAGGCCACATTTGGAGTACTGTGTACAATTCTGGTCTCCGCACCTTAAGAAGGATATAACGGAACTGGAAAAGGTACAGAAAAGGGCAACAAGAATGATCCAAGGGATGGAGCGGCTCCCTTATGAAACCAGGTTGCAACGCCTTGGTCTTTCAGCCTTGAAAGACGGCGTTTAAGAGGTGACTTGATCGAAGTGTATAAAATCATGCATGGGATAGAAAAGGTGAATAAAGAAAAACTATTTTCTTTGTCACAAAACACTAGGACTAGAGGGCACTCCCTGAAGCTCCAAGGTAGGAAAATTAGGACTAATAAGGGGAAATATTTCTTCACCCAGAGGGTCATTGGGTTATGGAACTCACTTCCAGAAGAGGTTGTGACAGCTGTCAGCCTTAACAACTTCAAGGCAGGATTAGACAGATTCATGGATACCAAGTGTATCGGTAGTTACTGAAAAGGACATTCAAGTGCCACCTCGGAGTTGGTTGAGGTAGGCAGGATTTCCCTGGGTACGGGTTGTGGGGGGGGTCGGGAGCAGGTCAGGGTTTTGCCCTCCCTTCTGCTCGAGATCCCCGTGTACAACTGGTGGGCCACTGTGTGATACAGAATGCTGGACTAGATGGGCTGAGGTCCGATTCAGCATGGCTCTTCTTATGTTCTTATGTTCTTATGTTCATGTTAAGCTTGGAGCTATACAACTAAATCTAAGCTTTCTGTCATGTCCTTCCCCTTATGAGTTCATTGTCTGCAGACAAAGCAGACTCAATAATGACCTCATCAGATGGGTTACTATTAAACGGCATGCACAATTCATCTATACTTTTGTGACAGAAGCTGCTAGCTTCCATCCTATGAAGTAGAACTACAGTATTCCCTCACTTATTGCTGGGGTTACGATCCAGGATCTCCCACAATAAGTGAAAAACCGTGATGTAGGGATGCTCTATTTATTTTAATATTTATAATTTTAGTAGTTATACACTATTTTAGGTCTTTATAAACTTAAAATACAGTGAAGGAAAGGAAGGAAAGCCCTTCAAGGCTGGAGGGAGGGAGGACTGAGGAGGGAAAGCGCCTTGGAGAGTGGTGGTGGTGGCAAAACCCCACAAAACAATGAAAAAACCATGATATATATTTTACATTAACATTTTTTGAAATCTGCAAAACAGTGAGCCCATAATAAGCGAACCGTGAAGTAGCGAGGGGAACACTGTACTTCCAGTGGGGTTCGTTCACAAAAGTACAGCTGAACCACTGCATGCCGCTGCATGCATACATCACTTCCCATGTTATATTGGATCAATGGGGGGAAGCTGGGAGGCCATCCTTTTCCAGTAGTAAGTTGGGCGAGGTGGTTCATGGGGCAACAGGTTCCATCTCCCCCACCCCCAGATGGGCACCGCTGGATTTCCCATGATGCATGACAATTCCGGTAGCCCATCTGATGAGGTTGTAAGTCTTATGATTGTATCTAACAAAAAAAAAGTTCAAGCAATAACTTTTTTTCTTACATGTTGGAGATGAACTCACTATTTAAAATACTACATGAATTAACTTTTTCTTATGTCATGAATGTGGCCAAATAAGTTTAAGGGATTAGATATGGCTCTGGCTGATGTAGTCCATTTATTATGGAAGTATATATTGGTATAGATAAATTGATCAGGTGATGTGCTACCATCTGGTAGCTACAGGAATAAAAAGAGACAACCCCTGCTGTTGTGATTGAGCCTTCAGCTACTACAGCTAGTAGCATTGGGGAAGATGCTGAGTCAATAGCATCAAACAGTAGCATGGATTTGGACGAGGCTCTGGATGATCAGGCTCCTGCAGCTGGGATCAAAAGAGCTGCTAGTGACTCAAGCCTGGAAGGCAGTGAACAGAGGAGAAAGATCCAGCACATACTTAGGGATCCTACTGATTCAGAAACCTTTGAAGGGTTTCCTGGGGATGCAGAACTACAGTCAGAAGAGAGTGATACGGACTTAGATCGGTCATTAGTTCAGGAAGTGAGAGAAGTATGTAATGTAGACTCTGGTGATAGTACTTTCCTGGGTTTTGAATCAGACCAGGATTGGCCTTCTACACATTCAGAAGCTGAGTCGGACACTTTAAGACAGCAAGATTGTTGGACAGTTTGGAGGTCTGTGAATAGTTCAGCAGCTGCAAGGAATGAAGCAGCTGTTGCTCTGGAGCAGGGTGGGTCTTCAGGTGATTCTGATGTTTAATGTTATAAAAGAAGTGGGCATTTGACTTGGCTCTTACGGTGGTCAAAGAGTTGCTATTGTCACATCTCAGCCAGGTTACCACAGCAAGCCAGACCAACGCCATGTTAGAACCATAGTCTCAGAGAGGCTTGTAAGCAGGCCTGAGCAGCAACCTCTAGCTGACCCCCAGATAGTCAAAGAGCGGCGCAGCCCTGTGGCTTCCCAGGCCAATAAAGACACCTGGTACCATAAAGTGGCGAATCTTCCCCAAAGCACAGCTGGGCCCGCTAACAAGCTTACATTCCGAAGAGATGTAGATGCGGTGGGAAGAGAAAGCTGTTCTCCCGTTCCCGTGAGAGAACTGTGGCGGAGTAAGCGCCTTCAGGATCAATGCAGCAAAAACCTATAAAAGCTTGGCCCAGACTCCATTCTGGATCTCATACCAACGTTTCAGCTACTTTGCCAAGTTTCGTGGATCTTTACCGGGGCCAGAGGGTCCTTCTTGCTTAGAGACTTTAAGCTTTGCCAAGCCGGGGGTCCAGGACCCAGTGGATTTAGCCAATTGCGGCATCTTGAACATTGTTTCTTTTTGGGAACATTTAAGCCTATTCTTTGCTACTTTTGGGACACTGAAAGCATTTTTGAACTATTTTACCTTTGCCTTTTTTCTTATTTACTTATTCTAAATAAAGCATTTAACCGCAGCCACTGTGTGTCGGTTTACTAAGGGTCCGGTCTTGTCTAAGTGCAACAGCTATTCTGGTTCGTGATCCTGTGTTCCTGACTTCGTGTACCTTTGATCCTGGTTCCAGTTACTCGTGAGTTATGGGTTACTTCTCCACTTTGTTCCTTGGGTGAGCTGCTGTGGCAGCTCTAGCTGATGTTGGGAAAAGGTGGGGGGGGGGGGTTGGGATTCAATGTCTGCTTCTCTGTTTAGTTGCTGCCGTGTACTTCTTGACCTTCGCTGTGACTACTGTGAGTTCCTGCTGCAGAGTGTTAGTATCATATTACATGGAGGGAGGTAGACGCTGTGTTTAATGGGGGCTGTGATTTATGTGCTTTCTGTATACTCAGCTCCTGATGGCCCTGGAAAGTCTCCTCCTTTTTCCATATGTCTCTCTCCTACCTTATGACTTCTGGACTGGCTTTTGGACTTCTCTTCATGAACACCCCCCTGTTGGACGACGCAGACGGAGGTCTTGTGTTTGTTTTGATTTCTCTCCACAGCATTTTCTTTTTGGGCATTCCTGGGATTTTTGTGGGTTTTAAAGCCGGATTTTGGCTACTTTTTTGTTAGTCCTCTTTCCAGTTATTGTGCTAATAAACTTTTGTTACCTTTTTTACTCCTGGACTTGGCTACGTACGTCTCTGTTCCATAACACCCGCCTCCCAGTTGAGAAATACTACAACCCAGTAGACAAATGCCAAAGATTTTTTTTAAAGAAATGACAACTAGGGTTGCTATAGACAAATAGCAAGTAAAGTAAAGACAAATAGACAAATTGAAGTAAAGTGGTCATCAGTGGATATACCAGCTGAAAAGGCAACTTCACTGGAAATGGCTTGAATGATGGAGTAATTGAAACAGATCGGGATGAATATGATAAAACTACTTGAGAAACAAGAATAAATAGTGACAAAACTAAATCAAGAATTGAGATAGGATAAAAACATAAAATTCAAAAAGAGAGTAGAGAGATTAAGGGATCAATTGGACAATTAATGTAAGAAGTAAAGCTGAAAAAAGAGATCGTAAAGAAGCTAATTGAAAACTGAAACAATGGACAAAGAGAAGAGGCAAAATGTGACAATTTGGCCCTGCTAGACCTGAGGGAGAACAGTGTGCTCTAAGATTCAAATACAAAGCCCAAGGGCTGAATCCGGTCTATCATATCATTTTATGTGGCACACAAGGCTTTCAATGCCAGGGCAACATAGTTACATTTATACAGTATTACAATTACAAATGACCCTTTGAAGGAAAACACAAGGCTGATGTGACCCTAGGTGAAAACAAATTTGACATCGCTAGTCCATGACATTTCTATGAGAATGTTATGTCAGAAAAAAGAGTAATGGTTTTTGGAAGACAGGTTGAAATAAAAGATACACTTAGATAGGAAAATATGGAAAAACTGAGCTTCATTTTTGAAATCTAAGATTTTACATTGATTTATGTAAAGGAGGGAGTTCTCAAGATAACACATGAACACAATGTTATGGGGATAATAGTCTTAATGACCTATGGGCTTAGATATCTCTACAGTAATGCACAGAGTATGGGAAATAAACAAAGTGAACTTGGAGTCTCAACACTTGTGATTTAATAGGCATATGTGTTGAGACGCATATCCCACTGAAACCTTATATGAGTCTCATGATCGGAATATATCGGAATATATTAACTGAGAAATATAATCAATTCCAAAGAAATAAACAAAAGAGGAAAATAGAAGAAAAGTGGGAGTCATCTAAAGAAACTATAGTGAGTATACAAAAACCTTTCAGATGAGTGGAGCTTTAAGAGACATAATAAATAGAAGTGGAAAACTACCATAGAGAAATACAAATAGTCAGAATGAGCTCAGACTCACTAGACATGTTAAACTAATAAAAAGCAGGGAGGTGTGCAGGTTGGCTATATTCAGAGCAAAAGAAGGAATGAAGAAATGGTAGGGCCACTGCAGAGAGAGGATGGTGAAAAGCAAAGGGGGATAGAGAGAAGGCTGAAATGTTTAAAATGCTCTTTGATTAAGACTTTCCCAAAAAAGAAAACAGTACTCAAATTGGTGAAAATAGAATAAATCATGTAGTAAGTAGACTATAGTGTAATAGAAATAAAAATAGTGACAGAATACCTAGTGACTCAAAATGAATCCAAGGATCTTGTCACATTGAGGCTGAGAAGTGTCTTCTCCCCACTTCTTTAAGCTGCCGTAATGATGCCAGCAGACCTCTAGAGCTGATCACATGATGCAGGGCTACTTCTGGTGGGGCTCTGTGCTGGCAGTGTACAAGCAGCACAGAGAAATGGAGCCCAGAGGAGTCAAGTGTACGCCCAACTCATCATACCCAAAGGCAGAGGAGCTGAAGAGGAAGTGGGGCCAAGATGGGGAAACATCGTGGGAAGGGAGACTATGGACACTGACAGAAGGGAACATCTCCCTTTGGTGCCTCATGATTTCCCCATGATTTCCCACACTGTCCCCTGCCTTACCTCTGCCCATGTGATAACGTTCCAAGTCTCCATGGCTAAATGAGCTGTATCCAAAAGTACAAAATGTACTAGCAGATGCAGTCTCATAGCCATTATCAATGATCTTTGAGAATTCTTGGAGGACAGGAGAGGTCTCAGCAGATTGGAGAAAGGCAAATATTTCCATCTTCAAAAAAAGAGGGGGGCACAACAACTATCTGCCAATCAGTTTGAGATAGATATCAAGAAAGCTTCTAGAACAAATAATTAAACAGTTTTGTACACAAGTTACTAAGATCCAGTCAATTTCTCAAAAACATAGCACATCAAACAAATCTTATCTCTCTTTTAGATAAAGTTACAAGCTCAATATATCAGGGGAGTGCTTTGGATGTAGTATATTTTGATTCTGTCAACATCCCCATGATATTTTTGCAGGTAAGCTGGTGAACTGTGGGATAGACAGTGTTACAGTTAAGTGGATTTGTAATGGTTTGACAGACAGAACCAAAAGAATACTCACCAATGGTAACTCTTCATCTGGGAGAGAAGTGCCTAGTGGGGTGCCCCAGGGTTCTATCCAAAGCCTGATTTTGTGCTACATCTTTAAAAAAGTCTTAAAGGCCATTCACACTGCAGAATTATAGCATTGTAATGTCACTTTGACTGGTATTGCTCCATACTATGCAATCCTGGAATCTGTAGTTTGTTTTGGCACTTGATAGAGAAGGATAAATATCTCAACCCCCCCTCCCAATCATAATTCAGTTGCATTGAGCTACAGCAGTTAATGTGGTGTCAAACTACTGTATTGCATTTCAGCAGTATGAATACTACTTAGATGATGGAATAGAAGGTATGTTTATCAAACTCGGAGATGACACCAAATTGTGGCAGATAGGTAACACCCCAGAGGAGACGCTCACAACTCGACATGTCGGGGAAAGAGAGTAAAAGCAACCAAGAGCTATTCAAATAAATGTTTTTAAAAGGAAAAAATGCCACTCCCTGAAACAAGATCTTTTTCAGCATTAATGTGACTAATCTTTTCAGTTCCTGTCTGAGCATAAATGCTAAGGGAGAATGTTGAATACATTTTCTTCCTTCCCTTAAAATTCCTTACTGGGTCTTTTTGTGCCTGTGTACAGCCTTTTAATTGATAATAAATAATTCTGTCATATATAATGCTCTCTAGTACACTCCAAATATCCTTTGTGAAAACTGGAAAGTGTTTGCACCAAAATAAAAAGGTTTCTCTTGATTTCCTAAGAATAGCTCCATGGAAAGGTGTGTTAATGGGTATGCCAAAGCTTTGTTGTTTGTAACATGTGGCTAGTAGGCATGAGAAAAAAGTTATGAAAATGATTCGTTTCGTAAGAAATTCGTAAGAAATGCTACTTTTGAGTATTTCCGCACCTGGAAAGCCAACCAGGAAGTGGACTGTCTTTTTCGAACTTCGGGGGCCACGATTTCCTTAAGTGTCGTTATTAGGTCGTAAGGGGGGGGGGGCACCCTCCTTCTCTCTCACCACCCTCCCGCCTCCCTTGCCAATAAGTATTATGGCAAGGCAAGCCCTAAACTCGCTCCTTCTTTCGGCTGGAAGGAAGCCTGGAAAAAATGTAAACAGAGAGGATTACTCAGAAGTAAATCTGCAAAGGAGGGCACTTTGGATGAAGGGCCCTCCTTTGTGGATTTACTTCTGAGTAAACCTCTCTGTTTACATTTTTTCCAGGCTTCCCTGCCTCTCCTGCCTGCCAGGATCTAAAGCATCAAAGAGTATTGGGGTGAGAAACCAACCTAATGTATAATAGAATGAATGCTACTGTAAGTGCCTAATATTATAAGTAATCAACTGGTCATACCTACATTCCATGCACATGCAATAATACAGCAGTAATAACAATAACAAGAGGTAAAATTCAAACCGAAGTATTCTGACTGGTCTCTCCTCATGCGGTGCAAACGGGCTCTTCTCTTATTAGCCCGGGAAATTAGCCCGGGGGAAAGCCAGCGTTTGCTGCTTGGGAGCACACACATACATATTCTTGGGAGGGGGGATTTGCTGCAGAATCCCGGGCTCATAGAGAAGATTCTGCAGCAAATCCCCCCCAAAGAATATGTATGTGTGTGCACCCAAGCAGAAAACGCTGGCTTTTCCTGGGCTAATTTCCTGGGCTCACAGAGCCCGTTTGCACCGCATGAGGCAGGGACCAGTCAGAATACTTCGGTTTGAATTTTACCTCTTCTTATACCCATTGTTATTACTGCTGTATTATTGCATGTGCATAGAATGTAGGTATATGACCAGCCTGGGCAAACTTGGGCCCTCGCTCCCTCGGGATCGGGGTGAGAGAGAGGCAGCGAGGAGCGAGGGGGGGGCTCCTCCTCCTTTTCTTTTGCTGCTTCCAAGAATAGAATACCCCCTCCCTCCCTCCCTCCTTCCCTCCCTCCTTCCTATTTGGAGAGTCCCATCTAGAATTCAGTGTGATTTATTCAAGTTTTGGCCTACAACTCCCAGAAATCCCAGCCAATTTACCAGCTGTTAGGATTTCTGGGAGTTGTAGGCCAAAACCATCTGGAATGCGCATGCGCTGGCATACGAACTACTAACGAATTTCGTTAGTAATTAAGTTACATTTTAGAAATTTTTGGAAAATTTTTTGTAAGTCTTCCTATTACTAATCAAAAAAAATCCCACATGAGATTTTTAATTTGCTATTTTTGGGTTCTAAACCATGCCTAGTGGCTAGTTACTGACTCTCCTACAATGTGAGTATTTTAAGCAATTTTCATCTTTGAACATGTCCCTAGAAATGAAGCTTGAGAGATCTGATTTCTTTTTTTAATAACAAGAACTCTATGAAAATTCATGGTTTGTGGTTTCTGAGATATGTAGTACAAAATGATTTTTAAACCAATGGAATCATGTTGGTCTAACATCTAATATATATAATATATATATATATAAAGATGTTAGACCAACATGATTCCATTGGTTTAAAAATGGCAGATGCCTCCCTTAACCCCTGCGAGTTCTCAATCGGAGTAATTTCCTCCTGTTTCCCAGGCTGTCCCTCAGAAGCGGAGGGACAGCCTGGGAAACAGGAGGAAATTCCTCCGATTGAGGCTCTTTTCAGCTAAAATATATGCCGACCCAGGCTTGGGTCGGCTTATATTTTAGCGGGAAAGGTGCCCTCGCTCACCCCCCTCGCCTCTCTCTAGCCCGGTGCAGGCATCGGGGCTAGAGAGAGGCGATCACCCCCCCCCCCTCGCCTCTCTCTACCCCGGTGCAGAGATCTGATTTCCATGGATCGAGGCTAGAGAGAGGCAGAGGGGCGCGAGCCCCTTTCCAGCTAAAATATAAGCCGACCCAAGCCTGGGTCGGCTTATAATTTAGCTGGAAAGGGGCCCCGCTCACCCCCCTCGCCTCTCTCTAGCCCGGTGCAGGCATCGGGGCTAGAGAGAGGCGATCACCCCCCCCTCCCACGCCTCTCTCTACCCCGGTGCAGGCATCGGGGCTAGAGAGAGGCAGAGGGGCGCGGGGGCGGGGGCCTGTCTCGTCCTTCTCGCCAATGACAGGCTGGCGAGAGAGGAGGAGGAGGCCCTCGCTCACCCCCCCCTCGCCTCTCTCTAGCCCCAATGCCTGCACCGGGCTAGAGAGAGGCGAGGGGGTGATCGCTCTCTGGCCCCGATGCCTGCACTGGGCTAGAGAGAGCGAGGTGGGTGAAGCGCCCGGCGGCGGGGGGGGAAAGAGGGCGAAGGAGGAGCCAATCCTTCGCCTCTCTTTCCCCCGCCTCGCCGGCACCCTCACCCCCCCTCGCCTCTCTCTAGCCCGGTGCAGGCATCGGGGCTAGAGAGAGGCGATCACCCCCCCTCGCCTCTCTCTACCCCGGTGCAGGCATCGGGGCTAGAGAGAGGCAGAGGGGCGCGGGGGCGGGGGCCTTTCTCGTCCTCTCTCGCCAATGACAGGCTGGCGAGAGAGGAGGAGGAGGCCCTCGCTCACCCCCCCTCGCCTCTCTCTAGCCCCGACCCTGAGGGAGCGAGGGCCCAAGTTTGCCCAGGCTGAGAGGAAAAGGAAGAGGCCTGAGGCTGTGAGGAATGGTGGGAGTTGAAGTCCAAAACACGTACCTGGAGGGCTGAAGCTGGCCCCTGCGATGGGACAAGGCAGAGCAACAGGGAAGAGAAGGGGGAAGCCTGGAGGACTACAGTTTCCAGAATGCATTGCCTAGCCTACCTAGCAGCAGCGTCACTTCCAGTTCCTCATAGAAATGCGGGAAAAAGAAGAAGCTGAATGAAGGCGGGAAGGAAATGAGCGGGAGAAGACAGGGAGAAGTGAGTAGTACAAAAAATTAATTAATTAATACTTAAGAATTTCTAACGATCTTAACGGAAATTGTTGACCTCAAGAACCGTAAAAGGAAGTCTACTTCCTGGTTCGTGGCAGCGATACGTAAAACCTCAAAAGTCCCATTACATACGAATCTCTTACGAATCCTTTTAATTTCCGTTTCATTTTTCCCATGCCTACTAAACAGTATAGGGTAGGTGAAAAACCCTCCCAGAACAAGGAAGAAGAAAAATTCCTACCCAGTCTCAAAAGGCAACCAATATTACACAGTTAATGGGCGGGTGTGGTGGGTCAACATCCAGGTCCTGAATTAGGACAAGGAGCCCATTAGCAGGCCACACCACTTTTCTGGACGGTTACATTTGGAACCATCCACTCTCTGCTTTGAGGGGGAGGCAAATTGCTGTCCCCCCAGCGTTGCTAGGAGTAGAAAAAGATTATTTTTATATATATATATATTTATATATATATATATATATATATATATATATATATATATATATGCATATTCCCCTGTGTAAATGGAACGTAAACAATAAGAATAATTCATTACAAGCACATTTGAAATTAGAATGGCATAATGTTTGAATCTGGTGTAAGACCAATTAAGTTTTAATGTTGATTGAGGGCTTGCTAAATTAACATGCATGTTCTGCACATTTGGCTAAATAAAGGAGTGAAATAGTCTACACTAGTGCATGCGTGTGTGTGTGTGTGTGTGTGTCCAACCCAGAAGTGACCTTTCTAAATCGAAACCGGGTCAGCCATTTATGTAAAGGGCGCGTTATTAGGTCGTTTCTGCCCTTTCTTATATTTAACCCGCCTTTGGTTGTGAGAGGGGAGTGGAAGGCAGCATCTCCTCTCGCCAGATGACACCCAAACACGGGTTAAAAATAACCCCTGTTTGGGTCTCGGCTGGCAAGAGGAGGGAGCTGCCCCTTCCACCCTCCTGTCGCCATCTGACATGTGGGTTAAAGGGAATCACGTTGGTTACTGGGTTGGCAGAGGTGGAAGCGCCTCCCTTCGCCCCTGACAGCTCAGAATCTAACCCAGGAGGAGTAAAGTGCTTGCTCTCCCTTCTTCCCTCCCTGCCACCCCCCAGCTGAGAGGCATCGTGGATTAAATATAATGTGTGATGCTTCTGAGCTTGGGGGGGGGGGAGGGAGGAGTGAAGTGCTTGCTCTGCCTACTTCCCTCCCTGCCTCCCCCCAGCTGAGAGGCATCGCGTATTAAATATAATGTGTGATGCTTCTGAGCTCGGGGGGGGGGGAGGAATGGAGTGCTTGCTCTCCCTTCTTCCCTCCCTGCCCCCCCCAGCTCGGGGGCAGGGAGGAAGAAGGAGTGCTTGCTCTCCCTTCTCTCCCCCAGCTGAGAGGCATTGCACATTAAATATAATGTGTGATGCTTCTGAGCTCGGGGGAAGAGAGGAGAGCAAGCCCTCCATTCTAGCCTCCCAGCTGGCGCAATGAATAAACATGAAAATTCGTTGGTAATTGCATTTCAATTATGAAATTTATTTAAAATTTTTCAGACTAATTTCTATAACGACTCAGCAAGGGAAATCCCCCCCCCCCCCAAGTTTAGAATCAATTTTTTTATGGACCAACCACCCCTAATAAATATGCAGGTTTATGTGTTAAAATATGTAATTTTTTTCATGATGTTAACAAGGGAGTCTAGAAAATCTATAATGGAAGGATCTAAAATGGTTTTGAAATAGTGTGTTTTATCTAAGATGATAACAGCATAGTTTCTTAAAATATACTGTAGTTTTCAGACTGAGCATTGAATATATCATAGGTCAGGACAAAAGATTGATTGAAGCATTTAAATCTATTATTAGACATTTATCCTACGTTATTATGCAGCACTGTGTGTTTCAAGTAGTTCAGTCTGATTGTTCAGCTATTATATGCACCGTCTTTCCTTTGCAATGAATAACAAAATCAGTATCCAATCTGAGGAAAATTTATCTCTTCAAAAAGCAATTCAGAGGTTTCAGCCACTTAAGACCGGTCATTTTTAAAGCCAAAGTAACATTCCCATTCAAATCTATGACTTCTGTGTGAGTGAAGAAAATTGTAAAAAAAAGATAAATTTAAACCAAGTGTTACAAGGCTATATATATCTTCAAAGTGTTACTAATGGACCTTTTTAATTTATTTTGATCCACTCAGGTTGAAGACATTTCCCTCCTATCTAGGTTATGAGACAATAAGTATTGGCATAACCTGCCTTACATAACTAAAACAAACACCGATGCTTTTTCTGTAAAGGGGTAGAAAGAGGGGCTGCTGATAAGTCTTTGGCTTTACCCAGAAAGAAACAAGATAGGAAGATGAAACTTTACATGTATTCCACATACCGTATATACCTGAATATAGGCCGGGGTTGTCAGCCCTTTGGGGGGCTGAAAAACCCTCCCTTGGTTTATATTCAATCCAGGAAGTTCTTATCAGTCCGGAAATGCTGACAAATGGATCGGGAAGTTTTCACTTGCATGCTTTTCTGAGCTGTTGTCAAACATTTGGGGACCCACTTTGCAGAGAGCTTCTTCATGTTAAAATGTTCATGGATAATGACACAAACACATTCATAAGAAATCCCTATGATGTCTGCTATTCCTTTAGATGAAATTCACCAATTCTCCAGTATGAGGTTGTGCACAGCATCGTCGATCTCTGGAACAACAACCAATCACGGTCGTCCAGGATGTTCCTCATCATTGGTGCTGAAGTGGCCCATTTTAAATTTGGCAACCCAGTTCTTAATTGTAGAATATGAAGGGCATTGATCCCCCAATGTCTGCGACCTATCACCATGAATATCCTTTGCGGATCATTTTTGCAGAAACAAGAATGTTATCATTCCTCTGCTCTCATTTGCTGTGAATATCACCTTAGACTCCGCCATTTTGTTTTCTCATGTGCCTAGATCACTGTTGTCATAAGCTACAAACACAAAATTTTGAAAACATATATTAGGCACATAAGGCTTTCATGTAATGTAACATTCATTACCATAGAAACAAAACAAGAACACAAAGCTAAAGACTTATCAGTAGCCCCTTATATTAAAGAAGTAGAAAGATAAAGATGTGTCCTAAGCATATGCTAGCAATGAGTACATTTACTCTGAACATTCAAAAAGCAGAAACTTTCAAAGATGAGAGTTTCCAACTGTAGGTTGTGCGATATTGTCAGGCTACAACTCAGAAATCACTGACCTTTGGGCATGCTGTCTTTTATTTATTTATTTATTTATTTTATTGCTTGGACTTTTATGCCGCCAAACTCCCTGAGGCTCGCAGCGGCTTACAAAGCCAAGAGGAACAAAATACATCATTAATAACAAACAGGAAACAGTACAACAATAAAAAGGAGGGGAAGGGAACAAGATGGGAACAAGAACCGGCAGGAGAGTGCCCAGCAGATCAAGCGGGCCCTACTCTCCCGTCAAAGGGGGGAAGCAGAGGCGGTCTCAGGATGAGCCCGCAAAACTGGTCCAAGGTGGCTGGTCCCCCATTGTCCAGGGGTCCGGCAGGAGGTGCCCGATCCCCACGGTTTGTGGCCCTCTTCCGCTGTGAGCCTGCTGGCGGGGGCCTCCGTCGCCAAAGCCCGGACCCCAGAAAGTTCTGACACGCAGGGTTCCAGAGCTTGGGCTCAGGCGTTGTAGGCCTCCCATCTCTTGGGCGGGCAGTAGCAAGCGTCCCAGGGCCAGGGAGTCTGCTGCTCTTTGGCCTCCGACGCCGCCTTCTCCTACGGTCACCTGACCTCCGTGCTGGCAACCCCCCACGGCTTGTCGGATCCAGGACTGATCTACTCAGCCTCAGTGGACTAGTCACCCCCGGGCTGTCAGGGGGAGGCGGGGGGGATTTCGGCCGGGTCGCTGGTAGAGGGGCAACCGGCAACAGGCTGGCTTGGCGTCGGGGGCCGTGCCTCCGGAGCCCCTCGCCAGGACTCCAGAGATGTCTAATGCCTCGGGGGCACCAGTGACAGCCATCGCTCGGTCCGTCGGTCGGGGAGGTGAGGGCTGGGCCCTCGAGTCATACAGGGCCGCAGCCCCTGGGGACTGTGAGGAGGGCGGGGCTAAGGACGCCAAGCGACTCGGGATCGCCGCCATCTTGGCGCCTCCAGCCAACGCCTCTCCTGGCGGGCCCAGGGGGGTCTCGCAACCAAGTGCCCCCCAGGGGCTCCACCAGGGCATCTCCGTTGGCAAAGCTGTCTCCCCAGGTCTCTCCTCGGGATGCCCCCCCGCCGCAGGCCTGGGACCCGCTCCCCACCCCTCCATTACCGGCTTCCTCCTCAGTGTCCGACCTCGGTAGGCTCAGGCGGCTGCCCAAGCTGCTCAGGGGGCCAGGCCCCACACTCTCGTTGGTTGTCTCGCACCGCTCGCTTCTCGCTCCTCAGGGCCCGGCCGGCGGGGGTCCCGGCACTGGATCTCTCGAGGCCGGGGCGCCCCCGGGGGCGGTGTCGGGGCAGCAGTGGGGCCCCCTACAGCAGCAGCAGCAACGGGGCTCCAACAGGCGGCTCAGCTCGAGCTCCAGCGCCCTGACCAAGCGGGTCACAAGTAGGTCTGCCATCTGGGCACAGCAAGGCCCCGCGGTAAAGTCCTGGGGTACATCCCCACTGGTCCCGGGCTGCTCACTAGCGTCTCCCCGGGAGTAGCTGGGGGAGGCAGGGGATCCGGCCTCCTCCAGGCCCGGCCAGGGCACGGGGGAACAGGCCAGGCACTTCTGGGGGGCCATCGTGAGCACTGTGGGCTCTGCCTGGTCGAGAGGTCTCCCGGGGGCGGCAGCGTCTTTCAGGCTCTCTAGGGCCCTGAGGACCGAGGCTGGCGCCCGAGCAGCCTCCAAGGCGAACTCGACGTCGGCCTGGAGGGCCTCAAAGAGAGGCAAAGGGTGTTTCGGGGCCCCGAGCAGCGACTGAAGGTCCCCCCTAGGTCCAGCCGGTCTGGTAAGTCCAGTGCGTCATCTCTCAGGCATAGAGCACCCCCCCTCAACAGTGGGGGAGCTGTGTAGGAAGAGCTGGCGGAGGCTCGGCGGAGCACGGCGTTCGAACGCCTGCTCGACGCGGCCATCTTGTTGATAGAACTGAGGCTTGAAACTCAAGAACATCTTAGGACTGTTCTCTCTCTCTCTCTCTCTCTTTCTCTCTCTCTCTCTCTCTCTCTCTCTCTCTCTCTCTCTCTCTCTTTCTCTCTCTCTCTCTGTCTCTGTATATATATATATATAAAAATTTCATCTTTGAACATGTCCCTAGAAATGAAGCTTGAGAGATCTGGGGGGGTGAGCTTAGGGCCTTCTCCTCCTCTCTCGCCAGCCTGTCATTGGCAAGAGGAGGAGGAGAAAGGCCCCCGCCCCAGCGCCCTTCTCTGCCTCTCTCTAGCCCCGATGCATGCACCGGGCCAGAGAGAGGCGAGGGTGAGCGAGGCGCCGGGCGAGCGCGGGGGGGAGAAGGCTGGAAGGGAGCTTGCTAGGAGTTGATCTATGGTTCCCAACCTTGTTCCGCCATCTGTTTGGGACTTCAACTCCCAGAAGCCTTAGCCATCACAACCAACAGTCAGGAATTCTGGGAGGTGTAGTCCAAAACACCAGGAGGAACAAAGGTTGGGAATCACTCCAGTACTTCATCGTTTGGGTTCACAGTGCTCTCCGGATGTAGGTGAACTACACTGTCAGTTCTTCTCAAACATCTCCAGTATTTTCTGTTGGTGATGGGAGTGTGTGTTCCAAGTTTGGTTCAATTCCTTTGTTGATAGTGTTCAGAATACTCTTTGATGGCAGGTGAACTATAAATCCAAGTAGCGCCAACTCTCAAATGTCAGTGTCTATTTTCCCCAACCTCTCCAGTATTTTCTTTTTTTTTCATGGGATTTATATATGCCAAGTTTGGTTCAATTCCATCGTTGGTGGGGTGCAGAATGCTCTTTGATTGTAGGTGAATTATAAATCTCAGCAACTACAACTCCCAAATGTCAAGATCTATTTTCCCTAAACACCAGTGCTCAAATTTGGGCATAATGAATATGTGTGCCAAGTTAGGTCCAGATCCATAGTGGTTTGGGTTCACATTTGCTCTCTGGATGTAGGTGAACTACATCTCCCTAAATCACTGCCAAACCTCTCCAGTATATTCTGTTGGTTATGGCGGTTCTGTGTGCCAAGTTTGGTCTAGGTCTGTCATTTGTGAGGGACTCTGGTCTGTGGAAGTCAGAGCTGAATGGTTGAAGGTACTGCAAATCCCATCATCTGTTGTCCATACCCCCCAAACATATTGTTTTTGTGATTAATCCCTATGCTTTAACTTTGGTCAATTTGTAACAATGAAAATACATCCTGCATATTAGATATTTGCATTAGAATTCATAAGAGTAACAAAATTATGAAGTAGCAACGAAAATATGGATGGGGGTCACCACAACATGAGGAACCACTGCATTAATACATATCTCTCTCTCGGCATTACTTCACGAACGAAGATTCAGGAAGGACTCATCCCACGCTTTTACAAGCGCGCTGATGACTAAAGAGGCCAATCTGAGATAGGCAAGTTCGGTTGCAGAGCACAGCAGAAAGTCTATATATTATACATATATCTTTCTGTTTAATTGCTATTAGGGAAATAAAACGTGAACAAAGGAAGGAAGGAGAGAAAGGAAGAAGCAGAGAAGGGGGAGGGAAGGAAGGAAAGAGAAAAGAAGGGATGGGGAACCAAAGAGCAAAGGAAGGAATGAAAGAAGAGGGTAGAGAAGGAAGAAAGGAGGGAAAGGGGAAATAATAGGGGGGGGAGAATCGTACTTCACTTTCACAATTGTCCTGAGAGCAAGTAGCTACTACCTCTTATATTTATGTTATACATGTACAGCTCCACTTAATTGCACTGCAGAGGTGAAGGGAATGTTCCCCCCTTGATTTTTAACTGTTTCCCTGCTTTTCAGACTTTAGAACCACTTTAGAATTTCGTTAGTTAATTGGGGGTTTTTAAATCTGTTTATTGTATTTTATCTGTTTGATTTGTTTTAATCCTGTGAACCACTCTGGGTGCCAGAGAGAGCGATATATCAAATTGAATAAATATATATATGTGTGTGTGTGTGTGTGTTTCAATGTTTTATCCTTTTATGTAAATCGCCCAGAGCATCTTAGATGGAGGACGATTAACAAATAATAAACTGAATGAATACACGCACACATACACACAGTGTTCCCTCAATTATTGCTGAGGTTATGTTCCAGGAGCTAAGTGAAAAACTGCAATGTAGGGGCGCTCTATTTATTTTAATATTTATGCAGAATCTATGAATATGGAGGACCGATTGCAAACCTCATTGTGGTGAAATGGATCCCATATTTCCTGGAACCCAGTGGTCCAGGGACATGGGATGGTACTTACAGTCCATTTTTAATTTTAAAGTGGTCTCTGGATGCAACATCAGTCCTATCAGTTGTTCATCACCTGCAGTGACATTGGACAGGATGCTTAGAGAAGGGAGGAGGTGATTCTTCCTGTCCACTTTCCATCCTCCTTTGTTGCCCTGGTCAATTCAGTGTGGGTGACAGTTGACTGGTGGGATCAATTTCATGACCAGAGACCACTGTAATATGAAGAATGGGAGGGGATGGTAAGGTGGCCATCTAGCAATGTCGAACCACGTACAGCACTACTGAGTGGTCAGGATCCCCACCTGCCTATATAGTTGCCAGGATGTGTGCGGCAATGCCTGTCTAACCACCCCGGGCATACACCATGTCAGATCCACCCCCGGGATATTTAATTAGGCACACACTATGTCAGATCCACCCTGGGATAGTGAATCAGTATAGATCTGCCCTTGGAGTGGTGCGCCCAATGAGAATGTCCTTTCAAGGATCTGGGCTCTTCCTCCTGTAAACATGTAACAGGAATTTGCCTATGTCTTGACCATACTTATTGGGGGCTGAGCTGTAGAACTTCTACTTTGCTGAAGACTTGTTAAGCTTAAATAAAATCTTTTCCCTCTATTTGGTCAAGGCTCTGGGTTTGTTTGTCAAGTCATAGAAATGGAAGTGTTTATGTACCACTTCCTATGAAGGGTCCAGAGGATTGGGGGAAAATTCAATGTTGAACTGGCAAACTGTTGCCTACAAACCAAAGCTGGTTTGGCCAGTGTTGAACATTGATAGAAGCTTCTATCTAGTGAAATCTATAGAGTAAATGTTTTCTCCAGTTCATCTGCATGTTACAAGAATACTGTCATTACATGAGGAGGATGGGGCAAGTATGAGATATGATTGCTTGTTGCAAATCATAGTTCCACCTTTAGTTCCTTGTTCTATATGACATCAAAGATACTAACAAGCTGAATATGTCCAAATAAAGGTTGCCAAAATGGTATGATATGATCTTGTCATCTAATATATCTGAGATTTTAAACCAATCTTCCTTTGTGAAGTTGAATCCTCGTTTAAATTGAAATGATAAACTGTCTAGAAGGCTGGATATTATGGGTGTGCAATCCATTAAAATGGTTCAAATTTGTTACAAAACTGGAGCCACTGGCATGTAATTTCTACAGCATTTCTAAAGTATAGTTAGTTAAAAATGTGTTACTATAATGAAAGTAACAAAATTTTGTTACTATTTTGTTACAGTAATTGCGCATAAATTGCTATAATTGTGGAATATATAGGGGCTGCTTTCTCCCTCAGTTTTAAAGCTATTGGGGTAAAACTTGCTACAATGGTAGAGCATATTTACCACTGTTAGTTCACCAAATTTCAGAATGTTTCACTTATTCACAGAGATTTGGAGAATTTTCAAATTTTTCTAAACATTTTTTTAAAAAAACTACAAGAGCCATCTCCTGGAATTTTCAATACAATGACAGGAGAGAACAGGGGATCATCCCCCAGCATTCAGAAATATCAATACATCTACTGATTTTAGGGATATTTAAAAAGTTTTGACGAAACATTTTTAATGGATATCATAATGGACAACACCTCGTAAGTACAAAATTTAAAGAATTTGATCCAGATTATGAAGCAAACAAAAATGCACACATCTACTGGATATGTTAATTTGGAGAAGAGAAGATTAAGAGCAGATATGATAGCCATATGTAAACATTTGTAACTTCTTGATGGTGAAAGCTATTCAACAGTGGAATATGCTGTTCCAGAGAGTGAGGGAACCTCCTTCTCTTGAGGTTTTTGAAACAAAGACTAGATAGCAATCTATTTACAGTTTTTTGCTCTCTTTTTTTTACATGGCAGGGGATTAAACTGGATGGACCTGGTGATCTCTTCCATCTCTATTATTCTATGGTTAAACAACAGTGACAGGATTCGCTGGTGGTTCTATTTCCTTCAATAGTTTCACAAACAGAGAAAACAGGACTTGGAAAAATGTACTTTTCTGGATTGTCACTTCCGGTGTATGTGCATGTGCCCGGGGACGGGACGGGACGGGACAGTGAGGATATAAAATAAATAAAAACAATCAGCAATACATTAAAAACATTTAAAACATGAATTAAACAATTTAAACACGCCTGTTAAAATCAGAATCCAGAATCCAGAGTCTAGTCCAGGTCAATTCATTGTCTTAAATCTTCTTTCATTTGCTGGTGGAATGCTTGGTCCCATAGCCAGGTCATAAGTTTCCTTCTGAAAGACAGGACGGAGATGACCAATCTGATGTTCATGGGGAGGGAGTTCTACAGACAGGGGGCCACTGCAGAGAAGGCCCTGTCCCTCACCCTCAGCAGTTGTGTTTGCAATGTTGGTAGGATCAAGAGCAGGGCCTCTCCGGATGATCTTAAATTTTGTGATGGTTTGTAACAGGAGATACGTTCCCATTTGATACATATTGTTGCACCTCAGATCGTGGCAGTACCCCCTAGATCACACACACAAGCAGTCTCTGTAAATATAGCTTTATTTAGAATAAAAGATAGTTCAAAAGTTAAAAGATGAAAGACAAGTTCAAATCAGTTCCAAAGGTAAATCCAAAATAGTTTTCCACGAAACAAGAGTGTGTAGACAAGGCAAACCGCTCCTGCGGTCGGACGTGAACTTGGAGTCCTGAACCCGAGTCCTTCCAAGCTAAACGTAGCTTCAGGTCTGGCGAGAATCCTCTCCGCCTGGTCTAATAAAGGATTCTAACTTCTATGTGTCCACCGCACCCCCCTCTTCAAATTCCAATCCTTTCGGGGGGATCTGATGTTTGCCCTCCTGTCGAAGCTCTGCTCATTAGAGCTCCCAGGTGCGATGCTATCAGGCTGGGAAACATCATCCTCCCCATCTCTGGAATTCTTGCTTGAGATCGAGGGAGTGAAAACACTTTCTTGGGAACCAAGGCCGTCCTGGCTCTCACTGCCGAACTCTGAATCAACATCCATTTCTTCCTCCTCATCGACCTGCTCATTAACAGCAGGCTCACCAGGCAACCCCTCATCCCTGGCTAACTCAACTGGTAACCCACCATCCCTGTGTTGTCCAAATGTACCAGGCTGGAACACCACACATATTTTGTTCGTATTCTCTCACTTACACAGAAGCACACAGAAGCATACACACATGCATTCACTTGATCAAAAATAGAAATCAAGTGAAAAGGTTGTGTTATAATAGTTGACAATTTCTACTTATGAGAAATTATGTACATACAACATGAATCATGGCAGCAGAGAGTTACGCCATATATATTTTCTCATATATGCTGTGATATAATGATCCACATAGACCAACAAAGAAATATATTGTAATAGTGGTTGTTTCCTTGCTAGAATATATTGTAATATATCAGAAAGACTAACGTCATGTATTTACAGAAGAGGAAGAAAATTATTTCAGCCATGCATGAAAATTCAAGAGTGACTACCATAAGGAATAAAACTTTTCATTTGTATACATCTGTATGATTCTAAACCAGAGCATAAGGCACACTGCCTTATTTTGTTAAATTCTCTTGTTTCTATAAGTTTAACTCTGAGAACCAATGTAATTAATATAAACTTCATTTTGCTATTGCTGTGGAAATTGTATTTACATGTAAAAATAAAATATATATCCAGGCTGCCTGCCAACTAAGCAAGCAACACTTCATACTCTGTGGGTTTAATACCAGATGAACAGCTACCTGTAGAAGGTTTTTGTTGTGGAAACAGCATTGTGGTTCGTAAAGCCTGAGTGGATTCTTTGAGAATTGAAATGCTTCAGTATGCACAGAAGTCAGATCACACGCCAAGCTGTACTCTGTGCCAATGTGAAGACCAGACAGCAATGGAAGCTGCTTAACAATGTGCAAAAATATGTGTGCACACAAACTGGATGTGTTTTTCATGAAACAGAAAACATTTCAGGGTTTGTATTAAAAGGCCATTTTCTATCATTGTCATTGTGGCTTTCTGCTGCCTACAGGACTGAAGAGAGCAGGCCTTTTAATGTCGGATGCTAAAGAATAAGAACAGGAAATAATTGTTGCCCTCATCTCCTGTTTGTACATTTTTCAGATGTATCTAGTTGACAATTGTACTAAACAGGATTCTTTATAGACTTTTGGTTTAATTTGGAAAGGCTTAGTGGTGCTCTTGCATTAAAGACACACTGCAGTTTAGATAAAGATTGTTTAGGCAAATATTTTTCTGCTGAGATTGGATGGCAAATGCAACCCATTTCAAACCACCAAAATAAAATTGTGTATACTCAAAGCCAGCCCAATTATTTTAGCATGTGAGGTATCCCTCCTCATTCCTGGAAATTCGAATTCAATAACAGTAATATTAACACCTTTTCATTGCACCCAAAACATTAACTTCATTGTTATGTATTTCCAGTCAGTGAGGCAAAGATGCTACAGGAAGGAAACTCATTTGATGCCCTCCATGATCAGAGACCAGAAGGCCCTGAGATAAAGCACCAAGTGCAAAAACGCTACATGTAATGAAGTATGCTACTTAAAGCCTAACTATTTCCTCACTTTCTTCTCCAAGTTCAGAATGTGACTCACTTTCCTGTTCTTGATGTAGTGCAAGCTTCTCTTTGAAACTGGGTATTTTCTCCCCTTTTACATGAGGCTTTGACTCCATTCTATACTGTATATGAAAGACTATGTTAATTGGCTTGGATCATGTCTATAAACAGGCCGTCTTCCATCAGGTAATGGGAGGTGAAGTTAAGAGTATGGTGTTCACCTTGGAGTAGAATTTAGCTCTTGAACAGCCTCCACAAGTCATCCAGCTTGAATGATTCAGGAATGAGTGGTTGAATATGTCTGAAATTTACTTTGCACTAAGTGGTCAGCTGAAGAGTTACCCAAATGTTTGGATGGGCCTAAGGACTCAAATGATTTGTCCAAGGGAAGGCTGTGGGGATTCTCTCATGGTAGACACATGGCCTCAGCTGAACCTGCATCAGGTTGCTCCTCTCCTCTTGTTCCTTTCAATTCCAAATAAATAGGATGAGGCTAAATAAAGTGACCCTTTGGATAGTTTTTCACCAGCATTATAGAATGGAGGCCAATTGTTGGTTCTGCTCCTGCGGAATTCTGGGAAATGTAGTGTAGGGAAGCTAGGACCTCTCTTGCAGATAATTCCAAAGGCTACACCCTGAATTACATTTCTCAGAATTCTGCAGGAGCAACTTGGATCAATGGAGCCATTAATGTTATTTCCCTGACAAAGAAAAGATGCAAACCAATAATAATAGAAATGCAATGCAAAAATGGGAGAGGCATTATGTCATGTGATAAGTCCCTACCAAAGATGGTATTGTCTACCCATAATTGAGATTTACTATCTAGTGCAGTAGTTCCCAACCTGTTATCTATGGACCACCAGTGGTCCCCAAAAACTAAAATATGGTCCATGTCCCCACTGTTACCACACTGTTGCAATGAGAGGGATTGATCTCGCAAAATCCTCATACAGTGTCTTTTACAGGGATGCTGGGAGAGGAGAGGCTGGCTACCCATGAAAGGCAAGACAACAAGCATGTTGACTGCTGCTTCTCCTTCTCCCTGAGCGGAGCCATTTCATGCTGCACCTGAAAGTGGGGACACCTTGGTTCGTTCATTTTTAGGCCTGTTCCTGGGGTTATTTGGGGTGTTGATTCAGAAAATTGCATTGGATAGACCACAACAGCTCTATATTATTAAATATGGTTTTCTGTGAGTGACCAGATGGCATCTACTGGATGGCGTATGTTCTGTATCACAAACTAGAACGGATGTGGTCTACCCAATGCAGTTTTCTAAATCAGCACCCCAAATAACCAAACCAAATCAAAGGTTGACCAAAATTGATTTGTAACACTTTTGATACTAATGTTGGAGAATGGTCCCTGGTCAAAGTGGTCCCTAGTCAAAAAAAGGTTGGGAACCACTGGTCTAGTGTAATACATTACTTGGTTTCAGCAAGATTGCCTCCAGACAACAGCCACATAATCTCTAGTACCTTATAGCTAAAATATTTTCCTTACCTCCAGCAAAGCAAAAGAAAAAAAGAAAGGTAGTATCTTGAAGCATGTTTTTATATATGAATGAAATTGTTTTATCTGAACATCTACTTTGTTATCTGAGTGACTATACATTTATGTGCTGTATTAGTGATGGAAGTTACCATGACTTGTAACAGATAGCAACCTTTCTTCTTTCAGACTTACATGTAATAACTGTCCTTTTCTTTTAGTCTCCATTTTGCAGAAATGAGTTTACAATAACATGGTTTTTAGCAAGACATTGATCCGCCTTTCACTTATACTGTGGCTCATGCCAACCATGTCGGAATTTGCAGCGAGGCTGTGTGAAGGCAGGTATTGATTTAAGCTCTCTCATTGTTGCTGCAGCACTTCATAACAAATTTCCAATTACTTGGAATGGCTCAGCTACTGTTGGCTGTACATGGCCAGATTTGTTAGTTTCTCATATGCTTCCTGAGCAATCTTCAGGCAAAGATTCACTTGTGAAAATGTCTCACATTCTCTCTCCTCCTCCTCTTTTGCTAGTGATATAGATTTCCAGTCAAATGTTTTTAGTCCACATTGCACGCCCAGATGACATTCTGGTCCAGTTTTGTCAATTTTTATGCTCTCAAACAACATTTACAATGCCCAAACCATTCAGCAGCAAAAGTCAAGCAGTGATGTATTCTGACACCCTGCAACTGAATTTGCATGCTTATAGCTATTTTCAGCTTCATGAATAAAAACTGCCTTTTGTTCTGAGCTCACTTTGGAACAGAGAGAGAGAGAGAGAGAGAGAGAGAGAGAGAGAGAGAGAGAGATTATTCAGTGGTGTTCAAATGAGATCTAAAAGATGAATTTGAAGTAACAGTATTTGTTTAGCATTAGGAATAATAATTGGACACATGCCGTGATGGCAGTCATTACCCTCGAGAGCATTTACTAATCTTTATGGGTCAGAGAAATACTGAATACAATATTTGCATATGTGTTTTGGTGGAATACACAGCAATAAAATTACAGCCCAGTAGTATCCTTTGACCTTAAAGTCTAATTGAAGATGGCATTTAATTGAAGCCATGGCGCAAGTGATGACAATGAAGTTAGTGAGTTAAATGTGGGTACCAGCCACCCAACCAAAGTCAAGACCCAGTTAATACCACTGCTATTCTTGATGTTTCTCTCAAGTTTACTCTACAACAGCTCAAACTACTGCAAGAAGTTCCAAAGGAAGCCTAAGGAATCTGCTTCAAATTGTGATTATATATATATTTTGCTGCCAAGTCCAAAAGCTTTAAGTCTTTTTAAAAATTAGCCAAGGATAACCTATTGTCCTGCATTATCCTTGTCAGGGAATCAGTTCTCATAGTTAGTCATCTGTGGAACGGGAAACAGGTGGTTAGTAGGCTTGTGCATTTTGGTTGAACATTTATCCTATTCTGCTGGCCAAATTCTGGGAGCCTCCTGGATCAGTTTTTGCATGTCTTCCAAAAATGATCAGGTCACCAAATAGCCATTTTGGTCCACAGCTGAAACATGTGACCTGATTCAGCCTATTGGTGACAATGGGGGGGGGGGCTTCCCAGGCTCCCCTTCCCATCATCTTTAGGGTTATTGGGATGAAAATGACCACACTTGAAGGATATATCATCTACCACTGTTAGCCCACATAATGTTTGAGTCCTTTCCTAATTTTTAGGGATTTTTAAAAAGAAATAAAATCTTAAAATTCCTCAAAAGGCATCCCTCTGCTGGCTCCACCCTTTAACTTCTCCAGGAGCAGGACACCATTCCTTACTGCCAAATAAGCTTGTTTGATTTTTTTTAAAAGGTTCAAAACTTGTTTTGGATGTAGGAGGAGCTGGTGGTTCAGATCTAAAGTCAACTTCAATTTTCAAAACTTTTGAGACTTACGAATCCTTTGTTAATGGTTTCAAAGTGTTACTTCCTGTTTCATTGGGTGGTCTTTACTTTGAAAGTAGTTGTTTTACTCCAGAAAGGGGGGGAGCAAAGAGAAGAAATCCATCCACACTGGTTAAAACTGCTTCTCTCGCTTAAGACTGAAGCGGGAGGGAAAGTAAAGGAATCCATCCACACTGGTTTAAACTGACACAGATCCATCCCATGCACACCGGTTTAAACTGACGTGGGAGAGAAAGGAAAGGAATCCATTCACACTGGTTTTAACTGATGCGGATCCATCCCATCCACACATTAAAACCGCTTATCTTGCTTAAGACTGACTCAGGAGGCAGGAGGAAAAGGAAAGGAATCCACACGGGTTTAAACTGACACGGATCCATCCCATCCACACTGGTTTAAACCACTTCTCTCACTTAAGACTGACTCGGGAAGCGGGAGGGAAAGGAATCCATCCACACTGGTTTAAACTGTTGTGGCTCCATCCCATCCACACTGGTTAAAACCGCTTCTCTCTCTGACGTGGGAGGGAAAGTAAAGAAAGTGAATCCATCCACACTGGTTTAAAAGGCTTCTCTGGCTTGAACCGAGGCCAGGGAACAAAAGCGAGGTAAACTGATTCCCTTGTTGAATAATTTCCAACTCACTGCTTTAGGGAGTCACTGATTCGTAAGAGAAATGGCGGAAAAAGCTTCGGAAGGGCAAAGGGACTTCCGGTTTCCTTAAAAACTTCAAAATCACTTCAAAAAGGATATCTTTCCAAATTTATTCCAAATTACAAAGATTCTGAACGAACCTAACCATGTCTACTGCCAAATGTCAAATATGCACTTTCAAATCCCACAGCCCTGTGCCCCACTATTAAACTTTCAGCTTTACTAATTAAAGAAAACCAGCAAGAATAACAAGCAATTTCTTCCAAAGCTTTTGCATTTCTTGTTCTCACAAAACACACTGGAAGAGACCACCAGCAGCAAGCATAGCAAACATAGCAAGCATTGTCACCTTATTAGAAAAACACTCCTGTGCGATCCACTGGGGGGGAGGGGATTCAAAATGTATTGAGGGGAATTTAGCCATGTTTAGGGGGAAAACATGTTTTTGGAGCATATTATTTTAAGTCTTAGCAGTTCAGCACTGGTCATCAGCAGCTTCACTGATTCAGAAAGGCAAGGTGACAGAGCTGAGAGAGAGACGATGGTTTCTGTTGGCTTGGCAAATGACAAAGGTTTTTTCACTGATTGAAGCCCAAAACTGAGTTTTGTGGTTTTTCTTACTGCTGGCAAGTGCAAATAGCCAAAGGATTATTACTAGTATTATTAAAATGTATTACTTGAAATTCAAAAGGCAGCGAGCAGAGTACCCACAGAGAGAAATATAAACAGACAGAACCTGTTTGCAAAGGGATGAAATTATAGCTTGGTAGGTAACTAGGTAGTAGTTTTCTGAGAATGAGGCTTTTCTTTTTGTTTGCTGGGAATAATAATAATCTTTTGATAGTATTTTCCAAAAGAGAGGAGAGGAGACAATGAAGCCCAAAACTACCGTGTTTCCCCGAAAGTAAGACAGCGTCTTACTTTCTTTTTCCCCCAAAAAGTCCCCCTCGTCTTACTTTCGGGGTACGTCTTATATAAACAAAGACGTACCCCGTCGCCACCGCTGCCGCCGCCACCGCCGCCGCCGCAACCGGCCCATCAGCCGCGGCACACCTCTGCGGCGCACCTTTCTGCTAGGCCTCTCCAAGGAAGGGAGGGGGGAAGAGTCCCAGAGGCGTGGCAAAGCGGCGCTGCGTCAGAGTGACACGTCGCCGCTTAGCCACGCCTCTGGGACTCGTCCCCCTCCCTTCGTTGGACCAAGGGGGCCTAGCAGAAAGGTGCGCCGCGATGGGCCGGTTGCGGCGGCGGCGCCCAGGTACGGCTTACATTCGGGGTACGGCTTATATTAGCCGACCCCTGACACCCCTGATACGTCTTACAATCGGGGTGTCATACTTTCCGGGAACACGGTAAGTGTTGTAGTTGTTCTTACTACTGGCAGTGACAACTGTTGTTATTATTATTACTATTATTATTATTACAATCTATTACTTGAAATTCAGAAGGCAGAGAGCAGTACAGAGAGAAATATAAAAATAGAGAATTTGTTTGCAAAGTAATGAAATTATAGGTAAGTGATTGTAGTTTTCTGGAAATTAGGCTTTTCTGTTTGTTGTAGAGATTACTATTAATCATTATAAATAATAATTACTATATTTTAGTATTTTCTGAAGAGGGGAGGAGAAATAGAAACTAAAGGGTGACTTTCCCAACCCCCAAACACTCGTGCACCCCACCCATCCGTCCTGCACATTCCCAACTCCTAGTCAGTCCCACTAAGTAAAAAAAAGGACAATCAAAAAATTCAAAAGAGAGGTCAAGAGTCAAGCCAAAAAATTAAAGCTGAGAGCAAGTGGCAAGGCAGTTGGGCTGGAACCAAGTCGCAACTGAGAGCAATGGAGGCGATCACCCCATTAAATTGTCAGGGTCTGCAATACAGATGAAGATGTAGGCCTGCCAGGCCCAGCATCCGAGTCTGTGGAAAACAGAGAACAACAACAGCTGCAGCCTGACACTGAGGAAGCTACCCCTGCAGTGCAGGACCAAGTACCTAAGGCAAGGGGAGTCCTGAGGCCTCAGGATCAGGAGAGCAATGAGGCAGAGTTAAGTAACCCAGAAAGCCTGCAACTGAGGACTCGTGCTATTCAGCTGCGTAGATCTGCCCAGTTGGCACAGAGAAGGGCCAACGGGTGAGAGCACTTGTGCTATGGAACAGAAATAGTGACAGTTTGGATTTGGTTTTTGCTGAGAGCAACATTCAGGATCTGATCCTGGATGAGAGGGCGGATCTGGCATGGCATCACCAAGACGTGGTTGGACGAGCTGGGTGGGGTAAATCTCATCCAGCTGTTCCCACTGGGCTTCAGGGTGCATCAGCAGGCTAGGTCCAGGGGGCGGGGAGGAGGGGTCACGGTGATCTTTTGGCAGTCCATCGCCCTGATCAGATGTACCGTTCCGTAATCTATGAGGTTTGAGTGTGTCTACTTGAAGGTGGGAGCCCGCGACAGCCTGGGGATCCTGCTGGTGTACCGTCCACCCCGGGACCCAGCAGTTTCCCTGCCTGAGCTAGCAGAAGTGGTCTCAAATTCGGCCTTAGCCTCCCAACAACTTATAGTTTTGGGAGACTTTAACATCCATGCCGAGACCACGTTAACAGCTGCGGGTAAGGATTTCATAGTTGCCATGATGACCATGGGGCTGACTCAAGTAATATCTGGCCCCACTCATCAGGTGGGCCACACACTGGACCTTGTTTTTATTGCAGACGGTGGGACGGTCAGAATGGAAGAGCAAAACATTCTTCCAGTGTCATGGTCTGATCATCATCTGATTTGTTTAAGATTTGTTGTGACCTCTAACCTCCGCAGGGGTGATGATCCGCCCCAGAAGACTTATGGATCCAGATGGATTCCTGAGGTCTCTTGGGGATCTTACTGTCTTGGTGACTGACGATCCTGTTATCTCACCCCCCCCCCCTGTTTTTATCTGTCTATTTTAATCTGTACATGTGGCCCGCTTATTGTCCTGTGTCTGAAATGGTTTTATTTACTGTAATTTTATATTGATTGTAGTATCTTATAGTGTATATTCTATGTAATTGATTATGTTGCTTTTGATTGATTTTACTGTGCTATTATGTTGGTGGGCTTTGCCTCATGTAAGCCGCCCTGAGTCCTTGTTGGGGAGATGGTGGCGGGGTACAAATAAAGATTGTTATTATTATTATTATTAACCTATTACAGCTTGGAGTGCGGTCTGGTGACTTTGTGTGTATCTTTGTGCCTTGAACCTTGGCTTTGGAAGATTTGGTGAGGACTTTTGGAATGGACTATTGACTATGACTTCTGCAATACTTCTACCTAGTAGGCATGGTTTAGAACCCAAAAATAGCAAATCGAAAATCTAATGGGGGGGGGGTTGATTAGTAATAGAAAGACTTACAAAAAAATTTCCAAAAATTTCTAAAATGTAACGTAATTACTAACAAAATTCGTTAGTAGTTCGTATGCCAGCGCATGCGCATTCCAGATGGTTTTGGCCTACAACTCCCAGAAATCCAAACAGCTGGTAAACTGACGGAGGGAGGGAAGTAGGGAGGGAGGGGGGTATTCTATTCTTGGAAGCAGCAAAAAAAGGAGGAGGAGCCCCCCCCCGCTCCTCGCTGCCTCTCTCTCGCCTCGATCCTGAAGGAGTGAGGGCCCATGTTTGCCCAGGCTGAGGGGAAAAGGAAGAGGCCTGAGGCTGTGAGGAATGGTGAGAGTTGAAGTCCAAAACACCTGGAGGGCTGAAGTTGGCCAGTCATGAAGCCTCTTCAAGCCTTGATGCGTTTTACATCCTGGCAGGGAGTAAGGGCAGGGAGGGCCCCGTCTGCTCCTCCTCCTCTGCCAGGATCTAAAGCGCATCAAGGCTTGATGCGCTTAGATCCTGGCAGAGAGTAAGAGCAGGAGGGCCCCGTCTGCTCCTCCTCCTCTGCCAGGATCTAAAAAGCGCATCAAAACTGATGCGCTTTAGATCCTGGCAGAGGAGGAGGAGCAGACGGGCCCTCCCTGCCCTTACTCCCTGCCATGATCTAAAGCGCATTCACTTCCCCCTCCTTTCCTTGCCAATAAATCGGCAATTCGCTCCCCCCCTTCCTTGCCAATACTCCGGTTTATTGGCAAGGAAAGGAGGGGGGCATTCAGTTCCCCCTCCTTTCCCTGCCAATAAATCGGAGTATTGGCAAGGAAAGGAGGGGAAGGAGGAGGCGATTTGCTTCCCCTTCCTTTCCTTGCCAATACTCCAGTTTATTGGCAAGGAAAGGAGGGGGTATTCAATTCCCCTCCTTTCCTGCCAATAAATCGGAGTATTGGCACGGAAAGGAGGGGAAGGAGGAGGCGATTCGCTTCCCCCCCTCCTTTCCTTGCCAATACTCCGGTTTATTGGCAGGGAAAGGAGGGAGGGCGGCGAGAGAGGAGGAAGGTGCCCCCCGCGCCCCTCGCTGTCTCTTTCTAGCTTTGATCCATGGATCCATGGATGGGGCTAGAGAGAGGCAGCGAGGGGCGCGGGGGGGGGAGGATCCTCCTCCTCTCTCGCCGCCCTGCCATTGGCGGGAGAGGAGGAGGAGGCCCTCGCTCGCTGATTGGCTAAAGGAAGAAGGTGGTTTTATGGTACCACCTGGTCTCCATTAGCCAATCAGAAACCACGTCAGTAAGGGCAAAGAAGCAATCCGACGTCCTACTTACGCACCAGATACAAAAATGGCGCTGCAAAGTATCGTAAAGAAAGGGTACTTCCAGGATTGCTGCGGCGATGCGTATAAACTAGAAAGTCCCATTACATACGAATCCCTTCCGATTTCATTTAATTTTCATAACTTTTTTCTCATGCCTACTACCTAGTTTGCTGTTTGAATCTACAGAGGATTGAAACCCAGACTGGCTGATGACAAGAGTAGTAAGTGGCTGTTTATATTTAGAGATGCTGTGCAGGGCTATGGCATTTGTTTGTCGAAAACAAACAAATGCCATGAAAATGGCTAGAATGCCAGTTCTAGTTCTGAAAAAGGCATTGTAATTACAAAGGAGAATCTTTAAACAGATTCTCATTTGTATTTAAAATGCAATTTTTTCAAAAAGTGAATTGCCTTCTCTTGGAGGCTTCTAAGAGAGATGACGTACTTCCTTTTTTGTTCAGAAAAAGGGTCCTCTACGGAGACTAACGAGGTTGACTGCTGCCAAAATAGCTTTGGTGGTTCACATGTGATCCCAGGCCTTTATGTTTTACCCCTCTCTCCTTAAGCTTTAGTATTTCATTCAGACTGCATTTGATTTGATAGAAAGAGGTCATCTTCTGGTTTGGTTCTTTCCAGCTAACTTGAGTTACAGCCTGGAACTTCTCACTGCATTTTGTTTTATCAATATAATCTCTTTTACAGCAACCTGTTCCAACCTTCTGTTCATTCTTGCTTCTATAGATAGTAATTGCTCTCCTGAAATGATTAGTTATTGTTTAGCTTTTGTTGTGAATAAAGCTGAAGATTTCTGAGTTGGAGATGTTATTTTAATTACAACTTCTTCTTCTTTTTTTAAAAAAAAACCCACTCCATGTGGCTAGCGGGAGAATTTTGTGGTCAAAGATTGGGAAATATTTAGACTGTAGACATTTTTTTAATGTTCTGATCTTAGAATTAAATATGTGTATTTAATGCTAAGATTGGGCCTGGATAGTTATACTGCCCAGCAAGTTGTTGTCCTTTAATAAATGTTTAGCTCAGAGAACGAAAACATTTTTCTTTACAATGCCAGATATTATTATTGTACCTTTAAAAAAATTGTGTCATTTTTACAAATGGCTATAAATCACCTTTGTACATAAAATCAGCATCTTTCACTCTGTTCAGTGGCAGATGTCATTCTTTTAGCTGTTTTAAGGAGGGCTGGCTGACCCGTCAGCTGGTGTGATTTTAACTGCCAATTCATTAAACTAAATCTGGATGTTTGGATTTGTATCTCTAAATATTATTATTGCAAGAGGCAAACAAGTGCAGATGAAAACAGTTTGCAAGCCATCTTAATTCTTAAATGAAAATTAAGAAAAAAATAACCATCTAAATTCCCTGGGAAGGCAGTGAGCAAATTACAGTGAGCAATAAAAGAACCATTTCCTTTTTTCTCTGCCACCTGTTCACAGACCCATCTCCCTTTCCCTCCTTTTTCTCTGTTTACTTAACTTAAAGACATTGCTATCATTTCCCAACTGCTGAGGTTTTTGTTGCTGTTTAAAATGAGATATTTGGATACCCACCATGCTGTTCCCTATGAATTAGCAGCTGAATCTGTACTGCCTCCATTAGCAACACTTAGTGGAATAAGTATTCTGAATGGCATTCTTTTCAGCTGGAGAGGAAAGAATTTTGAGCAGTGTAGAGCAGTCTATCCTATTTAGGTCCATAAACTGCACTGCAGTTCTGTAGAGTGGAGCTTTCTCTTGGCTTGTGTAAAACAACGGCCAGTGCTAGCTTTATGATATCTGCTATATATGGAATAGTTAGAAGGTCCCTCCCATTCTTTACTCTTAAGTCGGAAAAGCAAGACTAAATTTCTGAAAATTTCAGTAAAGATTTTTTCTATATTCAGATTGTTCCTTTCTTTGGACTACAAACCTCAGAATCTGCCGGACAGCTTGACTACTGGAGATTCTGGAAGTTGTGGTCTACAAAGAGATATGTCCAAGATGTAGAGTGGGGAGCCCCTATAAAAGCCATGTCCTTTTTTATTGAGCCAATTCCTGCCTTTCTGTCAGTGAGGTGAAAGCAGTGTGTATGATTCTCCTTCCCCTCTTTGTCGTTCAGACTGAGAAGCAGAATGATTGTACCAAGATTGTACCATGAATTTCATCGTTAATTGACTTGCAACTGGGGACTCTTAAAGTTCTGATTATCTAAGTTTGCCTCAACATGGCTTGAGCAGGCTAACCCCAAAATTGATTGGAGGACTGGGATTTTGCAATGTGAACCGAATGTGGAAAGAAGGGAGGGGGTTAAGGTGCAGGGGGTGCCCGAGGAATATGGGGATTATGCAGATGTGTTCAATCCCATATTAGCCCAAAGTCTTCCCCCCTTCCGAAATGTTCAATGTCGGGTGGAGGTTAAGGAGGGGGCAGTATTGCCGAAGCCCAAGATATATGCTATGACGGTGCAGGAGAAAGTAGCTTTAAGGGAGCAAATCGACGAGTATTTAAGGAAAGGGTTTATCCGAAGGTCCGAGTCCCCTATTGCTGCGCCAGTGTTGTTTCGGGAAAAGAAAGATGGGAAATTGCGATTGTGTATTGATTACAGGGGTCTGAATGCTATTAGTACTACCAATTGCTATCCTTTGCCACTAATCAAAGATTTGTTAGGCCAGCTGGGGGGAGGTAGGTTCTTCACCAAGTTGGATTTGATAGACGCGTTCCATATGGTGAGGGTGAGGAAAAGTGACCAATGGAAGACAGCTTTCTTTTTGTCCCTCGGGCTATTCAAATGGGTCGTAATGCCATTCGGATTGGCAGGAGCTCCCGGTATTTTCATGCAGTTGGTAAATGAGGTACTGCATCCCCTTTTGTATAAGGGGGTGTTTGTATATTTAGATGATATTGTGATTGTGACGTGTACTGAGGAGGAACATGTGCATTTGGTTCGAGAGGTGTTGGAAAGATTGAGGCAAGCTAAGTTATATGTCAAGCTGAGTAAATGTGAGTTTGGAAGGAACCAGATTGATTTTTTGGGTTACCGGATTAGCGAGAGTGGCGTGGCCATGGATCCGACTAAGGTGGAGGATGTGTTGAGCTGGGAGGCTCCACAAACTCATAGGCAATTGCAGGCTTTCCTGGGGTTGGCGAATTTTTATCGCACTTTCATCCCGGCGTTTGCGACTATAACTCTTCCTCTTACGGAGTTGTTAAAGACTAAGGGGAAGGGGGAGTCTAAGAGGACTAGGTCTCCAGGCTCTAAGTTAAGGTGGACAGATGAGTGTCAGGAGGCTTTTGTGAGATTGAAGAGGGCTTTCACTAGTGGCCCTTGCTTATGCATCCTGATATGGAGTAACCTGTTGTAGTACAGTGCGATGCCTCGGCGTGGGCATACGGGGGAGCGTTGTTACAGAGGGATCGACAGGGGAACCTGAGACCCTGTGCTTATTTTTCTAAAAAGTTTGGAGAGCAGGAAAGGAAATGGCCAGTGTGGGAGAAAGAGGCGTTTGCTGTGAAGAGTGCGTTGCAGACGTGGCGTCAGTTTCTAGAGGGGGCTGTTTTCCCTTTTGTGGTATTGACTGACCATCAGAATTTACAGTATCTAAGGAATCCTCAAAAGCTATCTCCCAAATTGGTGAGATGGGCTCAATATTTTGCGCGGTTTAATTTTTTCGCTGCAACACATCAAAGGGAAGGAGAATGTGGTGGCTGACGCTTTATCTCGGTATCCTCATGTGGGAGAGGATCCTGTTACTAGGTCAGAGGAGGTGTTTACCAAGGAGCAATGGGGTCTGGCGGTGCAGACGAGATCTCAAGTGAAGAGGGAGGTAAAGAAGGAGGAAGAGGTGGTAGACGAATGGTGTTTAGAGTTGCAGAGGGGGTATGAAGGAGATGTTTGGTTGAGTGGTCATAAGGAGGAGTGTAAGCGGTTGAACGGTTTATGGCTTGTAGGAACTAAGCTGTATGTGCCTCAAGGTGCGAGGAAGAAAGTGTTAAGGCTTAATCATGACCATAAGACTGCCGGTCATTGGGGAGTTACCAAGACCCTCTTGAACGTGAAGAAACGTTATTGGTGGCCTGGTATGAGGACAGAAGTTAAGGAGTATGTAGGGAGTTGTGAGGATTGTGCGCGAAGCAAAGCTCCCGCCGCTAAGCCACAGGGTTTGATTCAGGTAGTGGCTTCTCCGGTGCGGCCATGGACGCATGTTAGTACCGATTTCGTGGGGGAGTTGCCCTCTAGTCGGGGATATCGTTACATATGGACGGTGTTGGACATGTTTTCTAAGCAGGCTCATTTTGTCCCTTTGAAGGGGTTACCTTCGGCTGAGAGGTTGGCTGAATTGTATGTGCAGCATATATATAGATTGCACGGATGTCCAGAGCAAGTGCTTAGTGATCGTGGGGTGCAGTTTACTGCCCGGTTTTGGGAACGGTTCCTGGAGGTATTAGGGGCTGAGAGGAGACTGACGACTGCTTATCATCCTTGCTGCAATGGGGGCGTTGAGAGAACGCTGAAATCTTTAGGGGGTTATTTGCGTATCTTCAGCAATAAGGAGCAGAACAACTGGTTGGATTTGTTGCCATATGCTGAGATGGCGTATAATAGTTCAGTGCATTCCTCTACCGGGAGGTCGCCCTTTGAGGTAGTTTATGGCCAGGATGTGGCCCCTCTGCCTCAGTTATTGGAGTTAGGAAAGGAAGAGAAGGGTGAATGGAGAGTGCGAGCGCAAGATGAGTGGAAGGAAGTGACTGAAGCCCTGGGGAAAGCGCAACGGTCATATAAGCTGTTTGGAGATCGACGGAGACAGGAGGGGGAGGTGTATGCTGAGGGAGACCTAGTGTGGTTATCCACTCAGAATTTAAAGTTAAGCTTACCCTCGAAGAAATTAGGTCCGAGATACATTGGCTCATTTAGGATTGAGCAGGTGGTAAATAAGGTTTCGTATAAGTTAATTTTGCCAAAGGGTTTGGGTAAGGTTCATCCTACATTTCATTGTAGTCTGTTAAAGAAGTACCTGGGTCCCCTACCTCCCAAGGATTGAATGATATTTTGTTTCTGCAGGGGGAGGACGTGGTGGAGAAGGACATTATGTCAGAGCTGGGAAATCTGAGCTTTGAGGAAGTTCAGATCCCCAGCCTGCCCTGAGGTGGCATTGACCTTTGTCCCAATTCTATGAGAGCTGTGCTGACCTTTGCTCTAGTTCCTGAGAGACTGTGCTGTGTCAGACTGGAAGTGATGCAACTTCCAGATGCCTGCTGAGTCATGGGGGAAGTGAAGTAACCTCCTCTGGACATGGACATTGGACACTGTTCTAATTATGCGGACTCAGAGCCTTGTGAGGTCATATCCCCTGGACTATTGGGAACTGCTGAATCACCCGGATATGGTGCAACCCTCCTTGGACATTGCGTGGGCAAGGGGAGGGGGTTGGGGTATAAAAGGTGTGTTTGGGTGGCGGGACTTTGCTTCAGCTTCACAAGTTTTGTACCTGCAATAAAATCGTGTTGGACCGTGCTACTATCTACGCTTGTTTCCTGACCGAGATTGGAGAGTCATTACAAGCAGCAGATGATTGGAGGCTGCAGGCCTCTGCCCGCTCTTGCCCCCAGCCGTTCCCCAGCTGATCGCCCTGCCATGGAGTGCCTGCCATCCCGGGAGGCGATCCAGGCCTGCAGCGGGAGCAGTTGGCGACCTGAGGCGGCTGATCGCCCTGGCGACCCGGAAGAGGACCAAGTCTTCTGAGTCCCCAGGGTGATCAGCAGCCGCAGGTTGCCGACTGCAGGCCCAGATCGCCTCCTGGGATGGCAGGCACTCCAAAGCCGCCGCTCCTCCGATTGTTCTCCGGAGCGGCGGGCTGTCTACCGACGCAGGCCCCACAGCCCACGATGGGATGGTGGCAGCGGCACCCAATACTCTTGGCCCCGCCCCTGACACCCTTCTCCCTGGGCTGGACAGAATCAGCTGCCGGGCCACATCCGGCCCGCGGGCCGTAGGTTGCCCAGGTCTGGTATAGATGCATCCTAAGTGTATCAAGCTTGAAGGTCTGGTTGGTGCCACAGCTGTACACATTTTGGCACTTCTAAAATTTGAATCTAATACCTTGGGGACGATGGCCTTCTAGGTTTCTATGTAAGTGCACACTGTGTTTAAATTGCATCATTATATTTTAGATGTGTTTCTACATTGTGCTAAGATATTTTGATCTTTGGCTGTAAATATTTAAATCAATCAATATGGAAGGTAGAAAAGGGATATATACCTAAAGATGGAGATTATGGTCATGACCTTAAAAATAACCATGTATTCCCATAATAGCCTGCTTGAGCTTTTTGATGTTGAATTTTTTATTAATATAAGAGTTCACCATAACATTCAAACCACAGCATACAGTGTATTATAAACCATACACACACACCTGAAACCCATATCCCACACAAAATAAAACCTCTTTTAAACTCAACTCTTTTTTTAACTACAAGTGATTTTATTGTAATTTTTCATTTTTTGTAAGTTGGCATGAGCCACAGTTTACAGCAAAAATACAGTTCCTGCCTACTTACACACTAATAACTCAAGAATCAGGAAAGGATAATTTTCATATATGTATATTGTAACTTTCAGATAAGTATATCATTCAACAATGTAAAAATCATATGGTTCGTCTAAAGGCGCATGGAAACAGAGTATCAGTACAATAAACAATCAAATCCGCATTACTCACAGTACCCGTAGGCTGGATAATATAACACAAAGTCAAATATATATCACAATGATATTTGTGTCTCGGTAGTGAAGTCAATCATCAAAGAAAATTATAATCCTGGGCCCGATGGCCAAACGTAGAGTTGAAAATCTAGTAAAGGGTAAATCCAGGGGTATGCAGTGTCGCGGTTCCAATAATCAATGTAGAGTAACTCTGTAGTATAAAGATCAATGGGATGTCCACCTACGGGTATATCCGTGTCCGGTAACCGACCCGTTTCGAATTTCTCTTCGTCAGGGTGGCGTCATTGAGAAAGAACAGGCCACAGACTGGATTTTATAAACAGACGGATTTTCAAAGAGAAGCCTCCACCAAAAAGACAACTTGATAATTAATGTCTCCAATAAAAAGCTGACTCAAAGAACCCAGGCAGTAATTAACAAAGGCTTATCTTACGTGGTAACCCCGCAATGCAACCAGATAGACATTAGAAAGGACCTTGCAACATTGTTTCGCAATGTCCGTTTAAAAGATTTCTTTAAAGAAGCAGCTCTGACACCTGCACCTTCTAATCAGTTTTATGTTAAAAGTAAATTCACTCCCAACACACCCTCCCTTAATGTAAGAGCGTTTGAACGAGTAGTAAGCAGAGAAGTAAGTAAGATAGACTTGAAGAACACACATAGAAACATGCAATACCAAGATATTAAAATGGTGAAACAGTTAGGCAAAGAGAGCAATATTATTTTCAAAATTGAAGATAAAAGTGGTGGAGTAGTCTTGCAATACCTGAAAACATTTCAAGCTGAAGAGCACTGAGAGTTGCAGGACACCAAATATTATGAAAGATTAGATTCTGATCCAACTAAAAATTCCTCAAAATTATTACTGATGTAGTATACTATGGAGAAGTAATGGGATACATAGATTCTAAGATGGCCCAGTATCTAGTGAATAAGCATCCGAAAGTGCCAGTTTTTTTTTTACCATAATCCTAAAACTCATAAAAAAGGATATCCTTTTAAAGGAAGACCCATTATTGCGGCTAACAACAGCATCTTAGAACCGCTCGCTAAATACCTTGATAGTATTCTACAGCCATTTGTGCAACAAGCTCATTCGTATGTGAAAGACACTACAGATCTAATCAAAAAAGTGGAGAATATTATTGTACCGGATGGCACAGTAATTGCCGCATCTGATATCTCGTCTGTACACGAACGTGCCTCTTGATGAAGCCAGAGTGGCCATTGAAGACTTACTAAACCAGAGAATTAAGCCTATTCACCCACCAACGGGGTTTCTTTTAGAGATTTTTGATTGCATAACGGAATATAATTATTTCAAATTTGAAGATTGTTATTATATTCAGAAAGGGGCGTGGCCATGGGGTCACCGGCTGCTCCCAGTATAGCCAATATCTT
>JARBWK010000006.1:83754747-83801433 GCA_030556195.1 Anolis apletophallus | reverse complement strand
ATGAGCCACAGTTTGCAAAAGATGTAAGATATAAATGAAATGATAGATGGATAGATGTAGATTGCTAGTTCTCCTGTTAGCACTAGTAGATTGATTCAGGGACAGGATGGATCATCCCAGGTTGAATGGAAGGCAAAGCAGAGAATACTTATTTATTGGTAAAGGGAGAAAGAAAGGAAGGAGAAAAATCAGGCAAGAAATTGACATTCAGAATCATGGATCCTGAAAAGGCACTGATTACATCAGGTTTATGGTTTCCAGACCTTAGATTCATTAACAGAGTACATCAGATTGCCCTGTTCTGTTCAGCTCAGCATTTCACTCTGTTGGCACAAGGCAGTTTAGAAAAAAAACACCATTTTACGTCTTATTTACACTGAGGAGTATTACTATTTACATATGTGTTGTAATTTTTAAGCCACATTTATTGATATTTTAATGTCTTACTTGTACTTCCCCTGAAGAAGTATCTCAAAATATGTTGGACCCATAAAATCTCTATTTATGTGCAACTAGGGATTTAACCTCTCCTGTATTTCTTCTTTGGTCCTTTCCTTGATCTATTGATTTATGAGAATACTGTTATTGTATAGCTTCAGAATTAGCTTTTGACAGTCTTGTACATATTTACTCATAGAATTGTAGAGTTGAAAGAGACCACCAGGGCCATCTAATCCAACCCCTGCCGTGCAATAATACACACTCAAAGCATTCCTGTCAGATGGCCATCTGGTCTCCAGAGAAGGAAAGTCCATCATATTCCAAGGCAGTGTATTACAAAGTCAAACCTCTCTAACCATTAGGAAGTTCTTCATTGCTCCTTGGTAGGATCTTCTCACTGCAAGTGGGGCTTAGCCCTCTCCAAATCCCCCCTCCCCTCTCTCAGCTACAATCAAGCACTCTTGAAAGATGACCATCCAGCCTTTGCTTAAAAATCTCCACCAACCTCTCTGAGGCAGCATATTCCACTGTGAAACAAACAAGCCTCTACTGTCAAGAGGTTCTTCCTAATGCTTAGAAATTAGTTCCATTGGCCAACATCCAAATATCGTTTTCTGCTAGAGGAGAATTGGCTGCACAAGACCTTGACTAGTCAACAGTATGTCATTTTCATTGATACAATGAATCAACTGCATTTGGGAATAACAGATGGATCTAGATGGTTGAAATCAATAGATTCCAATAGGCAAGTTTAGGATTGCAGCCTTATTGCCCAGTGCCCGCTTAGCATCATTATTTCAGGGGTTTTTTTGTTCATGTCAGAAGCGACTTGAGAAACTGCAAGTCACTTCTGGTGTGAGAGAATTGGCCGTCTGCAAAGATATTGCCCAGGGGATGCCAGGATGTTTTTGATGTTTTATCATCCTTGCGGGAGGCTTCTCTCATGTCCCCACATGAGGAACTGGAGCAGATAGAGGGAACTCATCTGTGCTCTTCCCGGATTTGAACCTGCAACCTGTCAGTCTTCAGTCCTGCCGGCATAGGAGTTTAACCCACTGCGCCACTGGAGGTCCATTATGTCTGTAATTATATAAGATTTAGATCCTACTAGGAGGTCACATTTAATAGCAGCCCAGAATAATTTGCATTACTTCCAATGTAAGAAAGAATTGTGAGAATTGTCAAGTTAATTTTGAACTGAACTGAAGTATCATTAGGGCTTCTAATGCACAGCAAGAAAAACAACAGAGCATATATTACAATGCAATAACCTAAACTATTAAATCGGTATGAAATAGTGGTTTCCTTTTTTTGGTCTACTTTCCAAGCCAGCTCACCCATTGCAGTAGATCTGGAAAGCTAAGTAAAGCATGAGTCACTTGGGCTCAGTTTTCCCTGCTTCAATGCAAAATATGTACCAGGGTCCAAGAGCATTCATCTCGACAAAGGGGAAAGCAATGGTGCTTTATCTGAGGGTTGCCAGGCGATAATTTTTATGGCACTACCCACAACTTTGTTATGACTGAAGAATTTAATCTTCTCATACATATTTATCTTTTGAAAGAGCAACTGATGAAAATTGCCTCTCACCTTGATTAAACAGACCTTTCTGGATCTAACTTTGTGTTAATAAATATTAATTTGCATTTCAACAGGAAATCAAATTTCACCTCGTGTTTAATTATGCATCTTTACACTCTTTAATTGTTATTTTGTAGACATTCTCTTTCTTTTTTGTTTTGTTTTTGGTATAGCACAGATAACACAGCCTTCAAGCAGATAAGAGGGCTCCTTTACTGGCACCTTGCTGCTTCTTCATTTTGTAAACAACTCACTCTCAGTAGTAACTCTTTAATTGGTACCATTTATGGACTGTAAATGTTGCTTGCAAGTAAGTCCAAGAGGAAACAGAATTTTAAAATCACAGCTATAGCCTTCATAACTTTTGGCACCTCCCAAAGTACTTTGTTTGTCTTACAGTAGATCCCAAGAAGCTGGAATTTCTCTCTCTTATCTCACCACTAGCCACATACTTTTTCTTTTAGCAGTAACATCTATTTCAGAGCTGAGTTATACATGCACATTTTGTGTTTCAAACATTTTGTATTATGTATTTTTAATATTTAAAGGGTAGTTCTTTGCACATCCTGAAAGGTGATCCAATGACTCAATTTTTTTTGCCACAGATGAACTTTCACAATCCTACAATATATGTTCATAATGGCTTCACTTCATAAAAATTAGTATCATTGAAAAGAAGGAGGGAAAAGATTAGTACTTCTAAATATAAACAATTAATATCCATATATTAGACAATTAATTACAATTTTGTATCATTGAGCACTTAATATGCTTTTCTTGTATACAAGTTGCTCATCTGAATAATTTTGCCAAATGGATTGAACTGGAGTAACATATTATTTGTGCACTGAAATTTGGAATTAAACTTCTCAACTAAGACAGTTATGTCTTTTAACAACAAAGTCACTTTGTCAGCTGTCATATAAATGAATGAATAATTGGAGCACACTTTCTGCTTTTAGAGTGCAGTTTCTCTTTTCTTTAATAATATCTAGAACTAACATTCAGTATTTCCTTTATAAAAAATGTTGGCTTTAAAAATTTTAAAAATGCATTAAACTCAACTTAGCTTGTTTATACTGAATAGAATTTGTGGTAGAAGAGCCAAGGACTGGTGACAGTACTTGACAGAGTGACTTAGAATGTGTAATGGCTCTAGGAAGAGGGTATCTTGTAGTCAACCTTCTGTGGGAGAAATAAAAGTTCTCAGTTTGACTAAAGGTCAGACATTTAGTTATTCTGTGTCTTTTCCCCAATGCTGGAATGCATGCTTACCACTCTAGTTTTGCTCAAGACTGAGAAAAGGGAAAACTAGAGGCAGAAGTATGCCACTCAGACCTTAAAACAATCAAAGTGACACTTCTTGGAAAGTAGTGATCCATTTTCCTACTAAATTTTCACAGGTTGTCAATTTGAACTAATTCTTTAAAAAGACACTGAGAGAAGCTTATGTCCAACTTTAGGATTTTTGCTGTTTACATTTAAAATGTAAAAGGGGAGTGAATGCAAATGACCTCCCTCCCAGTTCTAATTTAAGGCTAACCTTTCTACCCCTTCAACTTGGAAATGTTTCAGTATTTTTAGTTGTAAAAAACAAATGGATATTAAAGATATCTTCCCAACAGGATCCTCTATAGTAGTGTTTCTCAACCTGGAGGTTGGGACCCCTGGGGTGGATCGTGGGGAGGGGGTGTCAGAGGGGTCACCAACGACTATCAGAAAACACAGTATTTTCTGTTGGTCATGGGTGTTCTGTGTGGGAAGCAACTACAATATCTCAGAAACAGTGCTCTCTGGATGTAGGTGAACTACAACTCCAAATCTCAAGGTCAATGCCCACCAAAGCCTTCCAATATTTTCTGTTCGTCATGGGAGTTCTGTGTGCCAAGTTTGGTTCAATTCCACCATTAGTGGAGTTCAGAATGCTCTTTGATGTAACTATAAATCCCAGCGACTACAACTTGGGTATTTGCGCCAAATTTGGTCAAGTGAATGAAAATGCATCCTGCATATTAGGTATTTACATTATGATTCATAACAGTAGCTAAATTACAGTTATGAAGTAGAAACAAAAATAATTTTATGGTTGGGGGTCACCACAACATGTGGAACTGTATTAAAGGGTCACGGCATTAGGAAGGTTGAGAAACAATGCTCTATAGCTTCCAATGGAAAATGTCTCCATGCTTCCACCTCATATTGTGTAGGCATAATATCTTCTAAACAGCTATGGAACCAGCTACAATAATTTCACAACTGGGACAAGGATTGCAGCTCTTTTTTGTATACTCTATCAAGGCTAAAAGGAGGCAAATTTGATTTTTAAACCCTTGACTTGGGTTCAAGATCAATTGAATAGACTAGGTGCAAATTAATACTTATTTGGGTCTTCAGGCCTCCATAGGATACTTTTTTCTGTGGTCTCCCACTCAATAAGGAAGATTTAAAGGGCTTTAAGGAATGGCTTTTTTGGTGTGTGACTTCATAGCAATGGATTGGTGACTGCATTCTTCATTTTAGTAACTTTGAAGGAGCTATCCGGGATGCTAAACCTTACTGGAGAGAAGATTTAGTTGTTTTTATAGTGGTTAGTTTCTGAAGATTTTGGTTTGAAACTCAGCAATGAAAACCCACTGAGTGACCTTGGGCAAGTAGCACACTCCCAGCCTCAGAAGGCAAAGACAAGCCTTTCTGGAGAAATCTTGCCAAGAACACTATGTGATACATTTACCTTAGAATCCACATAAGCCAGAAAAAACTTGGAGGTGCACAATGACAGTATGTATAACTGCTTCAAAGTGTACATAAGTCCTTCATAGTGACTATTTCAAATGTTAATTCTTCAGTGTTGTGTTTGCCCTTCAGATTCTGGAATAAAGCTATTTGCCATTATGATTAATTTCAAAATGAATTACTAGGGACAAGAGAAATAATCCCTTATTTCCAGAATGTTTTGATATCACCTCTAGGCATTAGTCCTTTAAATGATCATTTCATGCCTTTTTCCTCCTATTGTTGATGTTCATCTTTGTTGCCTTTGTAGATGCTGTTCCAGGAAAATATCTTCACAATAAAATAATAAGAGATGAACAAAGTAATTTAAAGCTTCCCATAAATAAGAGGCAACACATTTGTAAATCTGATATAAATGATGTTAGAAAAGAAATCCCTGTTTTAAGCTGGCTACACAGCTGCTAACTTATTAGTTAGTTACAGTGCTGTGTGTTTATTATGTAAAATGCATTGTGAGTTGTTGACAAGATTTTTAAATCAGTTTTCAGGGGGGGGGGGTTGGCAAGGCAGCAAGTAGTCACAAAGAATCAAAACAAAATGTTTACTGTTCAGTCTACTTTGGTGAGATTTGCAAGCTGGTTTCATGGATTTTTAATGTTTATACGATGATTGTAAATCAGAATCAGGATATTACGCAAGACTGTGCAAATAATGGCCCCATTTGAAGAATTATAGAATTATCCAATCTTGTCAGCATTAAGTGAAAAATCTAATTTAAAATACACTGTGGATGATTTCCCAAATGTGATGGATTAATATTGTCAATCCATGTAATCTGGAACCATGTATCAACATTTTTATTTTTAAATGGATGACCAGGCTTACAAAGCCTGAGAAAAAAATGGTGGGGGGAAATGCAAAGTTTGCAGTTCTTCAGATGTAACAAGTTTGCCAAATTGCAAAATAAACCCATAAAATATTTAGCAGCTATTTGAAAAAAGTCTTTGCATACATTTTAATACTCTGGGTGCTTGAATCATTACTATTTATTATTCTTACTTGTAAAGTGCAAGACTGAATTCTTAATATTATCCAGATTTTTTTAAAAAAGTGATGAAGTGCATTCTGTAACATTGTGTAAAAACAGCTTGACATTCTGTAGTAATATGTCACAAGTCTTATTTCAAGTTTGTACATATTTCTATATTTATATATACAAAGGTGCTATCAAATGTGATGCTCCTATTCAGAGGTGTTGGAGAGAAAAGTCTAGGGATGCCATTCTATTCTATTTCCTAAAATTGTGGTAGCCTAATTTGTATATCATTAAAAAATTATAATATGAATATTTTGCAAATGTACATAGTTTACAATTTAAACAATTAATCTCTGTCTTGTTTTTTGGCCATAAACTGTCAATACAGAGAATATTTAATTTATACATAAGCAATTATTTGATAAAAGGCAGTATAGTATCTAAACAAGCTATATACTTTCAGAGCAGTCCTTCTTGAAGTGTGTCCTTGCTCTACATTTCTTAATTATCACCTCCAGGGCCTGTTCTTTTTTCATCACATTTTCTCTAGTTTAGCTTTTGTTATTTTGCATACGGTGCCTACTAGGTTTGTGCAATTTTTTTGAAGTTTTGTAAGTCATATTAAAATTTGTTAAATCTGTACTTCTGAAGTGATATCCGACACATGGGTGTGGCCTGTGCCTAAAACTTAAGCATCAAACCTTACCCAATCCTTTTTCATTTTAATTTTGTAATGCTCGGAAGCTTCCCAAAGTCAGTTTCATATTCATGGCAAACAGCCAAAAAGGCTCCCATTCCTATTTTAATTAGTGGCCTCTTTCCATTAGAAAAGGGAAAGCACAGTTCACTGGAAAAGAAAGCACAGAACTCTGGGAAATATAGTTTGGAAAGGTGAGGAGCTCTATGCCAGAGAATGCAAAACACCCTGCCATAAACTACATTTATTTATTTATTTATTTATTCAATCTTATATTCCGCTCCTCCCTGCAGGCTTGGGGCGGATCACAACATACAATAAAACATGCTGCGTGTAACAAAAACTTGCAGCCATACAATAAAAACATAAAACACGAAACAGTTACAGAGGTAAAATTCAAGGGTTACTGTAGCAACCCAGTTCCCTTTCGTGCCTAGGGGGCAGGGGGCAGCCCGGGGGGCAGGGGGCAGCCCCGGGGGTCCCACTTGCATTAGGGCCAATTGCAGCTGATGAGGACATGGAGGAAGGGGATGACGAGGCAGCGGGGCCTTCTTCTCCTGCAGAAAGCTTAGCATGGGATGATGGCTGGCCGGACGGCTATGATAGCTGGGAAAGTCAGGCCGACACTGAAAGTGCTGATTTAGATAATCTGTATGAGAAACCAGGTGGTTTCGGGTCGCAGGAAAGGGTCAGGGAGATAGCGGAGGATGAGTCCATGGAAGCTGAAAGGGAGTCTGGCTCTCATGAAGATAGCGACCCAGGTGCTGGGAGGCAAGGACGGAGCTTTGATAGGAGACAGAGCATCGAGTCCAGCAGGAGGGAATGGCACCAGAGCCTAGAGCACCAGAGGAGCGCTAGATCCCGTAGCACAGATTGGCGCCGTAGCCTAGAGCGTCGGGGGTCTCACCAGGGGAATTAAGTATAGGATCCGTGGGAACGGATCCTCAGTAGCTCGGCCACTTCTGATCTGAAGGGAGTGAAGCGAGTGAAGATCCATGGAGCCAGGTTGTCGGCTCGTGCCTTGCCAATAAGTTTCTTGGGCCTTGTAATGAACTTTGCCTTGTTCCTTTGCCACGGACCAAGTTCTTGATCCGCAGTGTTTTTGCGGAGCCTTTGCCAAGTTTTGCCTTTGGATTTACTTACGGACTCTTTACCTTTTTGATTGAACTTTTTGATACTTTTATGGACAATTATCCTTTTCACCTGTTTTTTATTATTCAATAAATAATTAGCTGATTACCGTCTGTGTGTGTGTGATTAAGGTGCTGGGCCGAGACACTGCATCGTGACAGTTACAAAAACACGCCAAATAGGCCAGACTAATTGAAAGCCAGTCTGAAGAGGGCAGTCTTGCAAGCCTTTCGAAAGGGGGCAAGCTTTGGGATCACTCGGGTGTCATTAGGAAGGGAATTCCATAACACTGGGGCCGCCACAGAGAAAGCTCTCTGCCTGGTTGTGGACAGATGGCAGGAGCGGATTGATGGCACAAGTAACAGATTCTGTTCCTCTGAACGGAGTGATCTTGGGGGAACATATGGGGTAAGGCGGTCCCTCAGGTACGCAGAATTCTGCTCCCACCAGAAAGCCCTGATCAGGAGAGGGGAAAGATTTGTCCTTCTGTAGCAGCAGCCAACCAGAGTTCCAATGAATGACTGAATCCGTAAAGAGGACTGACTGATACTTCTGGTAAGTAGATGATGATGGTGATTATGATGATGATGATGATAAGAAGACATCAGAAAGGATAGCTATGTTAAAAAATGATGACTTTACAAAAAATGGTGTTTGTATTTTAAAATTTACAAATAATTAAGGGAGTTGAGATTCTTGAAAAAATGAGAAAGGAATTGGTTAAATTTATATGGAATGGAAAATCATACAGAAGGAAACTGAGAATTTATAGGGAATATCTAATGGAACAAAAGAGACATTAGGAACCTAAAGGGAGAGAACTGTTAGAGATAAATGACTGGTTTAATTATCAATTGCAGGATATATTCAGGAAAGACAATAAAATGTGATTTGCTAAAAGGAAATTGGAGTTGAAAATATTTTTGGAAAAGAAAACAATGGATTGATTTCCAGAGCATGCAGATATATTCTAGAGCAGGCGTGGGCAATTGCCGGCCCTCCAGGTGTTTTGGACTTCAAATCCAGAAATCCTAACAGCTGGTAAACTGGCTAGGATTTCTGGGATTTGAAGTCCAAAACACCTGGAGGGCCGGCAATTGCCCACGCCTATTCTAGAGTATAACCACAAAGGCAATTAAATAAAAAACTGTAATGATTTCCTGGATCCAGAAACCTAGGACAAAATATAGATTTGGAAAAACTGGAATACTTAAAGAAAAAGGATTTAAATTTTCAATAGTGGGTTCTATCAGAGAAAACACATATAAAATGTTCTATAGAAGTTCTATAGAAGTGTTGTAGGTTTTTTCAGGCTATTCGGCCATGTTCTAGAGGTATGTCTCTAGAACATGGCCATATAGCCTGAAAAAACCTACGACAACGCAGTGATTCCGGCCATGAAAGCCTTTGACAATAACTTCTTCATTAATGGCTAGGATTGATAAAACCCAATGGGGGGAATGGTGAAGATGCAAAACACAGAAGGCATCTTCTTCCTTGTTTGGTGGACCTGTATGGTGGTAAAATGTTGGAAGGGGGAAGAACTACTTATTAAGGATTGGAGAAGAAAAGTATTGGTATTATTGCTATTTACACTGCCCTTCTCACCCCCAAGAGGGGACTCATGGTGGCCTAGTAGAGTATATCCAAATGGCCAAGATCTACAATGGCATAAGAAGAAGAAACAAGGATGAATTTGCTAGAAAATGGAGACTGGCTTTTGTGTACTTAAAAAAGAAGACAAAAATAGATTTTGAAATAGCTGAACAAGGGATTGCTGACCAGAGGACTCTGTGTTTGTAATATTTTCCTCCTGCTTGCTCCAGTACCAAGAACTCTAAATGTTAACCTTGAATTGTCCGCAGAATCAAATTTGTATCCAGCACAGATGGGACAATATCATCTATTTTGGACAAAAAAACCCTAACCAAAACATCTGCCAGGAAACAGGTGGCCATTTTCTGCACTAGTGCAATTCTGGGCCAGGCCTGGTTTTGCCTTTATATAACAGCAAAATCCTGTCATTAAAAATGGAATGGTTATCAGAGCTGTTCCAGAAGAGCCTAGCATATACAGAAATGTGGACAAAATAGGACTCTTTTAAAACCAGAACTTACAAATGTCACTTTTTTGACCACCAATCTCACAAAATCTGAATCAGTATGTCAACTTCCCTCTTTGGGGAGTTGCAATCCAAAATATAACCCTTCCAATCTCTGCTTAAAAGTAGATAATATATAGGGATAACTGTTGATTCTCCATAAAAGTTTACTATTATAAGGTTGTATGGTTGAACTATAGAGTCAAAAGAAAATGCTTGACAGATGACAGAGAGTTTGAGGCTGCTTCATAAATCTAGTTACTAGTTGCATAGTAATGTTTGTGGAGCAACATGGTTATGGTATGTGTAATGACTCAGCTGACATTTCTATTCTCCTCTCCTAGCTTTGATCACAAAGAACAAGGTGGAGTGTCATCATGTTGGGAGGTAATTTCCAAAAAGGAAAACATTCAAAACAAGTAAAGCAGCAACAACAGCAGTAGCAACAGTTCAGCAGATCTTAAGCTTCTAGTGCCAGCAGTGGAGCGACTGAACTTCAGAAATTCAGGAGCAGAGTCAAGCTTAAAGGTAACAATAGTAATAATAATAATAATAATAAACTTTATTCAAAAATTTACATATCTAGATAGGAAAGTTAGTAGGATCTATCTATCTATCTAACTATCTAATTTATTTATTTATTTATTTCCAACATTTCTACCCCGCTCTTCTCAACCCCTGAGGGGGGACTCAGAGCGGCCTAATAAAAGGCACAATTCGATGCCAACATAATAAAATACGATATAAAACCAAAAACATACAGCATTAAAATACATTAAAATACAATTAACATTAGTACATCATACACATTCTCTTAAGTTAAAAACAGTATTTCGTCCTAACGAACTCACAGCAGACATCTTGTTTCAGGGGCTTGCCATCTGGAGGACTCAGGGGCTTGCCATGTATTCAGAAAAAGAGGTGTCCCCCAGGAGTTGTATCAGTTTAATAAGAAAGGTGATAGGAGGAGAGAACAGAGTGACAGGCAGACAAAAAGACCAATGGGAGAAGAGCCTTTCTCTGTCAACTAACCCATCTTTCTTGTTCTTGATGAGGAATACAAGGTTTTACAGGACATGTGGTTGAGTTCCAATATGCCTAACTCAATGTTTAGCTTGTTTTAACGTAGTCTTTCACCAGGAATTTGTTTACCTCCATGAGATACACAATCATGAGGATGAATTTGACAAAACTGGCAGAAGTCTTTAAAGTACAAATTGCTATTTGCTACCCCCTCCCTGTTTTGGCTATTAAACATATTACAATTTTATTGTAAAGTATTTCAAATGTTACTACATGGATTGAGAAAAGGGGTGTTTGCAGAATGTGACCTTTAGGAGCAAGATGATCATAGTCTATATGGAGTGAGCTCACCCCATATAGACTTTAATCCATGAAACCTTTGTCTGTTCAAAGGGGCCTATACACATCCACGAATGGCAGCTCAAGTCCTGGTTGCTCTGCAGTGTGGCCAAGCACAGGGCTCAAAGGTCCTTCTTGTTATCCAGCAATGAGTGGAAAAACTTGTAGAGAGCAAGTGAGGTCAGCAGCTGACAGGAAAACAGATGATTATATGGGACGGCATCTCAGGAAGAAGACTACTATGTCAAAATTTGGAGATTTCAGTCACTTGTCAGGGAGCAGGAGACTGGAGTGTGGAAGGAAAAAGTAGACTGTTAAAATGGGCTAGGATAAAATGTATAATAGCTTCAGGGGAATAAGTCTCATGGGTTAGCATAATATGCATTGCACAGCAAGCTAAGGATCCTGTTATTCTCCTGTGCATTACTCTCCTGTGTATTACTCACTGTGCATCATCATGATCCACCAACTTGATTCCTTATGGCTATACTGATTTTCTGTTTAACTGAATTCTGTGGCAGCTCAGTCATTTGCTGAAGGCAAAGGACAAAAACATTTCCGTTCATTCTCCTTACCTCGAGGTTATAAGAGTTGTTGTCATCTTGCAAAGCATCAGCCAAAAACAGGGGTGCCTCATATTTTTATTTATTGTGCTAAGAATGCAAGTAGTCTCTACTATCTGTGCGCTGCGTGGAATGTAAGGCTTTTCTTAGCTGAAACACAGACTCAGCTATGAAGGTAAAGACACCAAATACTTGTAGACTGATTTGTTAATCTAGTGCTATCTTCTTTTCCTTTCTTCATTTAGGTTCAAATGAAAAAATTAAGATTGTCTGCCACACAATCCTCTCCACTGCTTTCCATCTTGAGCAAATTGTTGCAAACTCACGTATCAGTCTAATCAATTTCTCATTGAAACAGCAGTGTTCATCAGCTGAACATATACATATATGGTAATGATCCAATAAGACAACAAGGTTTTCCCCCCAAAAATGGAGGTTTTAATAATCATTATAATGCAGGATTGGAAAGCTCGTTCTCAATTGTTATAATGATTTCCCTGAAAATAACAACCCAAGTATTTTTTTAAAAAAATAAAAAAGAGGGATGTTTTGAAACAGTTCCAGCATGCCAAAAATAACCTCTGACAACTGCTTTTGAATGAAAATGTAATGAAATTTTACTCCAAAATCTGAGATTCAGTGTCCACTTTAGGTTTCTGATACCTCACATGTCATGTGTGGGAAGTTTAGCCTTACAAATGTACAGTTCTTCCTTTACTTTATTGACCTTGGTGTCTATAGTATTATTTATAGCTCTTCTTTTAAGACTCTGCCAAGCATCAGCAAAAACAGCAACTCTATTTAAATGTGTATGTGCAAAAGAAATAGAACATAATTGATTACGGGGGGTAATAATAATGCTGGTCACTTATTAGCAAGATCAAAGGGAATAACTGAAGATGTTCTCAGTGGTGACTCCTAGGTTTTGGAGATCACTTCCTATTCCTCTTGATGAGATTAAACGGGTGCTCTTTTCATATATTCATTGAGTTAGAAGAGATCCAGTCCAACCCCATTATGCCAAGAAGCAGGAAAATCACAGTCAAAGAACCCCTGACAGATGGCCACCCAGTCTCTGCAGAGAGTTCCACTGCTAAACAGCTCTCACAGTCATGAAGTTCTTCCTAATGTTCAGGTGGAATCTCATTTCCTGAAGTTTGAAGCCATTGTTCCGTGTTGTCTCCAGGGCAGGAGAAAGCACGCTTGCTCCCTTCTCCCTATCTTTTGCTATCTTTCTATCGGTAGGTGAAGAACTATTCGTCTGGGGACCGATTGCTAAAGGGGAAAGGTCCTTTTAGAATGTGGTATGCTTTTTAAAATTTGTGTTCCTTTTTAATAGTCATAACTGATCTCAATAGTATTGTTACTTTATCCTTCAATATTTTGTATGATGTGATTTTTTTAAAAAGCTGCATATACTTTAACCTTTGCAAGTGGCCTTGAGTTCTGTGACAAGAGAAAAAGGTGAAATATAAATCTCCTCCCCTTCTTCCTCACTTCCTGTTTTTGTGGTGCACATAGAGAACATGACACTGGTGATTTTAACCTGCTCCAAAATAAGGAAATTCCATTGAATAAACTGTGAGGTATTTTCTGATCCCAAAAGGATATCTAGTTTATTGAGGTTTAAGGTTGTGATTAAGGTCAGGTAAGGTTTCTAATATGAGAGGGCCTAATATCCTAAGGGTATCAGCTCCTGTTTGATGTTGGAATCTAAGTGGGATCAACCCTGATTAATATTTGGATGGGAGGTCATCAATGAATATCAGGTGATGTAAGATGTATTTCAGGGGAAGATGGCAAAACCACCTCTGAGTATTCCTGCCTGTGAAAGTCATGGAGTCGGCCATAAAATGACAAGCAACTTGAGGACACATGCAAGCAAGGGTTTAATATGAACTTCTTGTAATTGTCGATTAAAATGAAACTTCTAGTGTCCCACTAAATTGATCTAATTCAATGGCAATCAGATCACATGAGTTCTGCTTTGCTGCATTTTACTTCATGGAAAATGGCATAAAACATATTTAAAATCTAAGTGCATTGCCGCCACCCCACAATAAAAAGCCATCTGATGACAAAAGTGTTAGCTTTTCTGGCACATGAGCTCAATATTCATGATCACAGTCTGAAATCTCTTTGCAGCTGAATGGTATCAAGTAGATGCATTACAAATATCTGCATTGCTTGTCTCAGGTGCAAATTTATATGCACATTGGTGGATGCGTGAGTTTTAGAAAGTTTCAAACTGGAGTCATATGTTAATTCTGTGATTGCAGTGTGTTTGAAAATTATAGTCTATTTGTCTTCACTGTTATTTTTTATACTGAAAGTGATATTTTGGTGTAATAGATCTCATACTGGACTTGGAATAAAGCTTGCTGGGGGACTTTTGAATCAGTCACTTGGCTGAAAAGTGGCAAAAGATTCACTGAGAAAGTAATAAATGCTCTTTTTGACTTTTTAAAAATGGATGGGATAAAAACGTAATAAAGTGACTTGTATTGTCTTATACTGTTGGTCATTCTATCCACTGCTCTCTGCCCTATAGGTAACTGAGAATATGCTTTAGGATAAGAGTTAATCAAATATATGGTGGGGATAAAAAGCAAGACCGTATCTCATTTACTTAGCTCAATCCTTTCTAAAACGTATATGAAGTTTCTCCTTATCAGTAAAGTCATTTGCGAATACAACCAACTAATCTGAGACTTCTACAAACACCTTCTTATAAGATAAAGTTCAGCATCTGCTGTAATAGCTTCTAATGAAGTTAAAGCCCCATTCCAATATCCCAAGGCTATATCTTGTTTCCAATTAATATTTGATCTCTAGGAATCTTATATAGGTTTAATGTTGTTCATCCATAACACATCTGTTTAATGATTTTTCTTCTTTTTTTACCATGTTCTAATTCAGATTTTTTAAAATCCACTTAATTGCTAGAAAATCATTAACCTCACAAGACATCTATCATTTGGGAGTGACTAGCTGCAAGATTTTTCCGAAGCCTGGCTTTTATATGAAGTGAGTTGTTTGGGAGAAATGTGGGTGGAGAGTTAAGTACTTGTAGGAAACACTATGAGGAAAGTATGATGGAGCAATAAATCACTTTGTCATATGTCTAGTTCCTATATGTCTACTGTTTATAACCAATTATTACATTTTCCCAGTCAGCAGTGGATTTCTCATCCTTTTGCTGATACATTTGGTGCTGATCTTCATCCTTGTTGCCTCACATCTTCTAGTGCTACAAACACACACACACACACACACACACACACACAATTGCCTTTCATGTGCCATGAAGAAAGCCTTTAGAAAAGTGCACCTTTAGAAAAGTGCATAATATGTGAATCAAAGAATGTAGCCCTTTTGATGTATTGCATGTTTGTGGGTCACTTTTGTGTTAATATGAAAAAAGGGACTGATCTGGACTGGTCTGCAGAGAAGGCAGCAGATGCCATTGAAAGTGATGGCAGCAATGGGTAAGAATCCAGCTGGTCCTGCCAGATTGAGACCGCATTGCTGCGTTAGATTGTCACCCTACTGTCTGTGTCACCTTTGCCATTCCAAGTCACCCACAGAGCTCTGTGAGAGGTCCTGGCCATCATGGTAATCTCATTCTGACATCACCAGAGGTGCCTGCACAACCAGGATGAAGGAAGGGGTGATTCAGCTGCATTAAATACATCCCATTTTTTTCTCCTCCTGCTGCTTCATCCTTTTGTCCTCAGCTTACTTTAGCTGTTACAATGAGAGTTCTTTACCAACAGGCATTTGGGGGATGATGAGAAACACACTGTTGGAGATGTTGTAGGTAGGATTTTTGGGGGGATGTTTAGTTTAAAAAAGAAATTTTAATAGTATCTTAACTGTATCTTAACTGTATTTTAACTTTGTATTCATTATGCTAATATTTCATTTACCTTGTTTTAAAATTTTATTGGGTTGTGCCATGTTGTTGATAGAAATACATAAATAAAAGTATATAGAAAACAGAAGTAGTTTCAGTTAATTATGATTATTAAGGGAGTGGAGCAGAATCTTGCCTGTTGGGCAAAAGTAAACTGCAACAGTCTGTTTTCTTATTTATAACAGTCCCAGATAGTGGAATGCCCTCCTGCAGAAATTTCAATTGCTCTCCTTTCTTTTCCTTGCATTGGCAGGCTAAGACTTTATTTAGGTAGGCCTTTAGTTGAAAATCTGTATAACAACAAAACTTTGTAAAAAAAATCATGATCAGGTTTTTATATTTTTTTACTTGTGTTTTTAATTGAATTGTTATGTAATTCCCTTTGTGTGAATAATATTTGTAGTTCAACTTGGGTCCTGCATAAAAAGAAAGGTGGAATATAAATAAAGAAATAAAATGTGCATGTCCTGTTCATACCAAGGTCAGCTGCCTATCATGTTAAGGGCAAGAGCAGTAATTTGATTTCCTCTATCACCCATAAGGCATAGTATAGCACCCAAGAAAGCTCTAAAGCAGTGGTTCCCAAACTTTTTTGGCCTACCGCCCCCTTTCCAGAATTGTTTTTACTCAGCGCCCTCCTAGATTTAATTTTTTAATAGCAATTAAACAGAAATATATATTAATAATTTTACCTTTTTTGTAAAATATAGTAAAGGTGTAAATTAGAAACATTCAAGTTTGAAATTATGAAACTATTTATTGAACTTAGAATAGAACGGTAACATCAATGTTGCATACTTCTGGAAAGTGGGAAGGGGGAGATGATGTGCCCATTGGGTTCTCCATTACTGCTCCTGATGCAGAAGAAGTGGGCTTTGTGCGGGAGGGAGGACCCTTCATCCCAACTCAGCCTCCTTCATTCACCAAAAAAGTTAAAACATTTGAAATCAACTTATATTCCCCTTGGGTAATAGGGCACACACTCGGAAGCACACTCTGGATGCAGGCACACACTTGCAAGCACGTGACTGTCTCAGCCTGCAAGTTGGAATCCCTGGGCAGGTGCTGCTGTGGAAACCGCAGCATGCGCCCCCTTCCTTTCATCAACCCCGCCCATGGCGTACAGTCCTGTATCACCTCTTCCTTCCAATGGGGAGGAGGTAATACAGGACTGTGTGCCATGAACGGGGTTGATGAGAGGAAGGGGGCGTGTGCTGCGGTTTCCATGGAAGAGGCGATACAAGACTGTGTGGCATGGGTGGGGTTGATGAGATGAAGGGGGCGCGTGCTGTGGTTTCCACAGCAACGCCTGCCCGGTGATTCTGGATGCAGGCACACACTCGCAAGCGCATGACCCTGCCCAGTCGGGACAAGTGGCAACCCTACGTCTGGCTCATGCCACCGCCCCCTTACAGGGAGTCAAGACTAGTTGCTCAAGGATTTTCTCAGAAATGTGGATTTGATTTTGATGAGACCTTTGCACCTGTTGTGAAGCACAGCACCATAAGACTACTTCTAAGTATAGCAGCTTCAAAGAAGATGACAGTACGACACTTAGACGTCAAGACTGCATTCTTACATGGTGAAATTTCTCAAGACCTGCACATGAAGCAGCTACTTGGTTTTGAAGACAAGAAGAGACCTAACCTTGTTTGTTAACCTCGGAAAGGTCTCTGTGGTCTTCGTCAAGGGGCAAAAGCATAGAATCAGAAATTGGATGAAATGCTGAAGCAATTAGGTTTCAAGAAAGGAGTAGCAGATCAATGTCTGTACGCTAGAGTCAAAATTGGTCATTGTTGCTTTATTCTGACGTATGTTGATGACTTGATTATCGCATCGCACTCAATTCAAGACTACATGGAAGTTGTACGTCATTTGAGCAAACAAGTTGAAATTAAAGAACTTGGAGATGTTTCATATTATCTTGGAATGCAGATCAAGAGAGAGGGCAATGGATCATTTCTCTTGAGCCAGGAGCAGAAGATTATTGACTTGCTGGAAGTTATTGGACTTCAAGATGTGAATCCAGTTGCAACGCCCATGCTCACAGACTTATTAAGAAACCTACTCAGAAAGATTGGATTGCTGTCAAGAGAGTTATAAGATACCTGAAGGGCACAATGGACTTACAATTAAAATTACCAGCTAGTAATGAACCAAAGTTAGTTTGTTTTTCGGACTCGGATTGGGCTGGAGATTCTTCGGACTGCACGTCGGTCAGCGGATACCTGTTCTAGTATGGAAACGGTCCTATCACTTTTGGCCAGCCAGATGCAAGAACTAATAGCCAAGTCTACAATAGAAGCAGAATACATAGCTGTTTCCTTGGCATCAGATGAACTCCTATGGCTTCATCAACTTCTAATTGACTTGGGAATAGATGAGCAGAAGGCGATTCAAGTGTTTGAAGACAATCAAAGTTGCATCAGGTTTGCTAAATCTGAAAAGGTGGCAATGCACACTAAACACATTGGCATTAGGTATCATAGTGTGCGCAGACTCGCACAAGATGGAATGATTGAGTTGACATATTGTCCAACAAAACAGATGGTAGCGGACATATTGACCAAACCACTACCAAGAGATGGCTTTCAAGACCTTTGTGTCAAAATGGGACTAATTTAAGAAATGTGTGTATGATTGAGGAGGGCTGTTAGGATTTGCAATCTCTCACACATTTCATTTCCTGTTTGTGCCATGCATCACATTAGAAAGTTTTATTGCACCTGATTTAAATATGCATGTAAGCTAATGAGTTGTCCACCATGTGAAATGCGCTTTGGGTCACATCGTCTTTTTGGGCACATGTTTGCAAGGGTATAAAAGGGGATGTATTCCTTTGTTCTCCCCCATTTGGCCATTTGCCTGTTTTGCTATCTGTTACTTTTTGAGATGTAACCATTTTAAGGAGAGGCCTTGCTCACCATCCTTAAGGCCTGACTCATTTTGTTACCTGTATGAGATTTACATCATGTAAGCTTTTCTTAGTAAGTAAACTGCTTTATCTTTAACTCTGTGTCTGAACTAGTTATTTGCATGTGTGCTACTTAAAAGGAGAAAAGAGGGTGGCTGTGCATATTTGTTGGTCTCAGTTTTCCTTAAGCCCCAGGCATTTCTACCTAGCTCTGCTTCCCCAAGCTTCCAGATGTGCCCATCTTAAGGCTATTAATAGGCCTGTATTAATCTGGTGCTTGTAACGATAATCAGATTATGCAACAGTGTGTGTGTGTGTGTGTGTATGTGTGTGTGTGTGTGTGTGTGTGTGTATATATATATATATATATATATATATATATATATATTCATCATGGTCGGCCAAGAGGTGCAACCAAAGTATTTTGATTGGTCTTTGGTATCCTTGGTGCACACATATCCTTGGCAGTGATCAGAGGGAGTGACACCTGGCCCAGGAATTAGGCTCACTAGGTAGCAATTAAACCCATGAGTTACATCTTGCATTTTATAAATGTCCCCTCTACAGGTTATTACAAGTTCTTTCAATAAATAGGTCAGAAATTGGCCCTTTTAGATCCATTTTCTTGTACCTGGCTCTTTATTTCTTGGTGAGAGTTCAAAAGGATATATAGGAGAGCCTTGCTAAGTATTATTGAAATGCAATTTTGTGCATTGATTGGTTACTACAGTGGCTTGGACCTTAAGCTTTAAGAGTGCATTAATCCAATACCTGACAGCAACAGTAGGGGAAATGATCACGTTTCTTTCAGCAGGACTGGGGATTGTACGGCTCTGTAGATATTGGTGGACTGTATCTCCCATGACACCTCATCATTTATTGTCCTGTCTAGAGGGCTGCATGTTCACTGCTCCTTATGGGGAACTATTAATGTGCTAAATACTTTGGTACATGGACATTTCATCTACATAAAAGCTATTTTTTCAAGCATTTCTAAAGGTTTTCATTTTTTTGTGTGCTTAAAGTCTCTCTCTCTCTCTCTCTCTTACTATTTAAGTTGTAACTAAAATGCTAGTACATATTGCTAAGGCCTTATCTGTCTACATAAGAGGAGGAGATGTTATTGTACACTTACGCCCATCAGACCTATCCAGCATAGCCAGTGCTCAGGAGTCAAGATGATTGAACTTCTACTCTAATGGTGGGAAAGACTTACAAACGTCTATGGTCTATGAAAAACCTGAATTTCTGGGCTGGGGGCTATTCAACTGTTTTACATCTAAGATCATAAAAACATTAGGGTAAGGTACCTGCAGCCCTTTTGTTCCTGTGCTGCGGAGTTTCTTCTTGCTGTGTGTCCCTGGTCTTTCAGGCTCGTCTGTTTCCCACAGAGGGAGTTACAGAGAGGCCAAATTGTAAGGTATTGGTCAGGCAAAGGGTGGGAAATCGGGCAGAGTCTAAGGGCCAGGTGAAGGTGGGAGCACAAGTGTAGAGTAATTGCTCAATACCCATTCAAGGCATTATGACGATTCTAGAAGCTATGCTGAGAAAGTGGAGCAAGCAACTTGATATATACAATGCTGTTGCATTTAACAAAATAAATCGCAAAATGCATGCATACAACTAGCAAGTCATGGTACAATATGAGTAAGAACGAATTACAATACATAAGCAGGGGAACACTTCCCCAAAGCGTACTCACGCTTGAGAGTCCACAATAGGAATACCTCTGCAAATAATAACAAAGCCCAAGCGGCCAGTCTCTTTCCCGCAAACGGGGGGCAATGAGTCCAAATCAAAGAGTGCCAAGGGAAGGGCGGAAAGATGTAAAGGGAAAATCCATGCAGAGGGGGTTCCAGGGTCGACGATAAGGGGTATCCCAGCGCTGTATCGTTTCGCCTTGAGCGGCTTCTTCCGGACCCAGGACTCAGATGCAACACAGGGTCGCGGCTGGAGGATTTAGAAACCATGGTACAATATCTCAATAATAAGTACATGGCCCCATAGTAAACCCACCAGGAAAATTGACAATACATACCAATATGTAACATCATTTGTATATACATAGAAGGCTACATGCCAATGGTCAAATCGCAGACACATACAGGAGTAAGAGTAAATCATTTATAGGTGACGCATACACAGATAACCAATCATGAGAAACAGCTGACATAATTAAAGTAGTAATTCATTTAAAGTGAGCTTATCATTTAACCCATGCGGGGACTCACATTTTAACCGGATTATCCAATCCCTTTCAAGCTGCAGTAACCGCTTTTTCATATCAATATGCGGTTTTGGAAAGACCCGGTCTACAACGGTAACTGTGAAAGCTTCATGGTGATGACGCATAGTATTGAAGTGAGAATATAAAATGGAAGTATCATTATGATTTTTAAATCTAGATTTATGTTCAGTAATTCTCACGCGGAGCTCTCTAGTTGTCTCCCCAATGTAAAGGTGGCCACAATTCTTGCAGGTGATACAGTAGATTACGTTTTTTACTCCGCAGGAGGAGTTCACTCGTATCTTGTATTTTTTGTTATTGTATGGGCTCCAAATGTGCTCTTGGGAATTGACATGTTTACAAATGGAGCAGTGATGGCACGGATTGGTGATGCATCAGGAAGGGGGGTGGCGTCCTCTGTGGGTTTGATACGATGATCGGATTTAATCAATAGGTTCTTTAAATTCACGGTGCGCTTGTAGGCCACCATGGGGGGTAGCTGGAGGCCGGGTATGCTTTGAATTAAAGGCCAGAATTTGGTTACTGTAGACCTGATTTTGTTGGCATGGGGAGTGAACGTTAGATAATCAAGAGGTTGCTCCCAGTGATGTTTTACTTTCAGGGGATATTGCGTCGTTATATACTAACGTGCCCCTACCCCAAGCCAGATTCGTTATTCACCGCTTGCTAGATAGTAGGCCTTTGCCGCACAATCCTCCCACAGCGTTTTTGCTCGAATTATTAGACATCGTCTTCGAGTATAATTATTTTATGTTTGGTGACCAATATTTCTTACAATGTGTATATTTCAAGTTGCTTGCTCCACTTTCTCAGTATTGTTGTTAGTTAACCCCCTCCTATACCACATTGATTCTAGAAGCTAAGCAGGGTCGGGCCTGGTTAGTACTTGGATGGGAGATCGCCTGTGAACAGGACTGGAAGAAGGTAAAAAATAGTAGTAAGCTAATCTTTTTTTGGCACCCCCTGGCTCTTCAGGCTGGTGTATTTGGCACACGCGCCAAAGAACGCACGCGCGCAAACAGCTAGTTTTGCACATGCACTATTGGGACCAAGCGCTTCTGGTGCAGGGAGTAGCGAAACGCACTCCCAAGAGGATGAAAAGGACAGATGAACATTTTGCAGCCAGTGTGGAGCCTCCCGCCTCTGGCTGCAAAATGTTCCCTTGTCCTTTTCGGCCTCTTGGGAGTGTGTTTAGCAACTCGCTCCACCAAAAGCACTCCGACCTGATGGCGCATGCATGAAAGTTTCGTGCATGTGCTATTAAAACAGAGCGCTTCTGGTGGAGGGAGTTGCTAAACTGTTGCTGTAAAGCAGTGGTTCCCAAACTACCTCCCCCTTTCCAGAAAAAAATTTACTCACCGCCCCACTAGAAATTAATTTTTTTTAAAATGTAAGAGCAATTAAACAGAAAGATATATGTATTAATGCAGTGGTTCTCAACCTTTCTAATGCCGTGAGGCCTAAATAAGGTTCCTCATGTTGTGGTGACCCCATCCATATTTTGGTTGCTGCTTCATAAATATTTTTGCTACTCTTATAAATTCTAATGCAAATATCTAATATGCAGGATGTATTATCATTGTTACAAATTGAACATAATTAAAGCATAGTGATTAATCACAAAACAATATGTTTGGGGGAGTATGGCCAACGGATGATAGTATTTGCAGTACCTTCGACCAATTCAGCTCTGACTTCCACAGCCGAGACCCCATGAATGACAGACCTGGACCAAACTTGGCACACAGGACCCCCATGACCAACAGAAAATTCTGGAGGGGTTTGGGAGGAATCCACAGTGATTTAGGGGAGATGTAGTTCACCTACATTTGGAGAGCACTCTGAACTCAAACAACCCTGGATCTGGACCAAATTTGGCACAAATACTCAATATACCAAAAGTTGAACACTGGTGGAGTTGTGGGGGAATGATTTTGTCATTTGGGAGTTGTAGCTGCTGGGATTTATAGTTCACCTATAATCAAAGAGCATTTTGAACTCCCAACAGCAATGGAATTGAACTAAACGAGCAATAGACTACTGGACCTTGGAAATTGGGAGCTGCATGCCTTTTCCTTCATGCCATGGCCATCTCCCAGAAGGCGCCTGCAAATGCCGCAGCAACTCAGGGGACATTTGCAGACGTGCAGGCTTTCCTTCTCCACTGGATCAACTGGCAGGCACACACTCGCAAGCGCGCAACTGTCTCAGCCTGCCAGTTGGAATCACTGGGCAGGCGTTGCCTGGAGCGCGCCCCCTTTCTCTCCTCAACTCCGCCCACGGCATAGTCCCATATCACCCCTTCCTTCCACGGGACCCGTTGGATTCGAAGGGGCGATACAGGACTGCGCTGTGGGCGGAGTTGAGGAGAGGAAAGGGATGCGTGCTGCGGTTTCCAGGCAGCACCTGCACAGTGTTTCCAACTGGCAGGTGCACACTCGCACACTTGTGAGTTGGAATCCCACCACCGGCCCTTACAGGGCTTCAGTGCCCCCCAAATTCTCCTGAGTCTCCCACCACCCCTTTGGATCACCTCACCAGCTACTAGGGGGTGGTACCGGCCACTTTGGGAACCACAGCTCTAAAGGAATAAACTCCAATAATGTCTGAAGCTAATTGATGAAGGACTTTTACTCTCCCTAGGCCAGAATAATTATCTATTCCTTCCCACAAAGTGAGTAGCCATAAATATATAGTACTTTGAACCCTTGCAATCCTCCATAGCATCAAAGGCTCATACTGGATATACTATTGGCATTGGTGGACTGAATACAGGGATTGCAGAGCTTAGGTGCGGGGAGGCATGCTGTCCCAATGATAGAAATCACCACCATTCTTGCTCTGCGCTCCTGGGGCTTTGAGTGCCAGGTTCAAGGTTCTTTTGGGTTCACAGATTTCTTCTATTGCCAGCATTTGAAACCTCTGACACTTCAACTCTTTCTTCAGCACCCTGTTTCTTCAATCTCTGAGTAAGTGATCTAGGTTACTTCTAGGCTCCTAAGTCATTACACTATTGTGCTTGTTCTTCTCTGGTAGTTCTTCACTGGAGATGCCCCCCCCCCCCCAAAGCAACACATAGGTTCTAATGTCTAAGGATAATGTCCCTCACTATTAGAATGATTCTCTTCCTCTGTTGATAGACCTTGGTGTCTTCACCTTCATTTACATAGAAAATAAGAACACAATATGACAAAGTTGGAAAGCATATCACATAAACTCTTAACTTCTCTCTCTCAAAACTTTATTGAAGACTTTTCTTTCCAATTACAATTCCTCTCCTTCTCTCTGGAGAAAGATATTGGCAGCACCTCATTACTGAGAATATATCTTTTCTGGTATGATGTGTCTTCTAATTGAATCCAATAAATAGTGAAGAATCTTGAAATATTTGAAAAGTACCAACCAATTGTGAGAAATACACCAACATGGTATACAGTACAGTTTAATCTCATTTCTCTTCATGGCAACATACTTGCAATTTGGATCAAACCCTTCTGAACTTCTTCACCTCAGTAAAGTTTATCACTTTGCCCATACCTCTCTGGATTGAATTTTTATGTAATGTAATCAGTAATGTCACATTATAGTGCTGTCACCACATTTGAAACTTGGTAGACTCAAATACTAAATAATATGTCATGTGGTAATTGATAGAGATAATCTCATATCTCGTTCATTTACTGCACATGTGTCTTTCACACATAATATTGAGATTTCATATCCCAGTAACATCTATACCAGCTGACAGCTATCATAGGAGAAAAGGAGCATTTGGCTCTATCTTGGCAGTGAAGATGTGGCTATATTGGCTGTGATGAGTTTAAATTTAAATTGAGAATATAGAAAGAGAACATGTCAAACTTAACTATATAAGGGTTAAAAAGGTTAATTTAACTTCTATTAAATTAGTTTATATCTTCACTTTTAGTTCTGAATATTGTAGTAGGAATCTTTATTTATTTATTTATTTATTTATTTCGACTTGTTCGTCGCCCCTCCCGTCCGGCTCAGGGTGACTTACACATGGTAAAAACACAGCAAAATACAGAGCACATTTTGCCAAATGTTTGGGTGTTTCCTTGATATGGTACAATTATACTAGTGTATTTACTTGTTTCAGTAAGCTTTTTTTTTTTTACTTATACTGATTTCTGGTGTTCTAAGAGTGGAATAATGTAACAGTGAAATGCTAGAATCAGAGGAAACAAACACTTGCTGTCTAATTCATTCTCTCTTTCCAAACATAAAACAATCATATTCCAGTTATGGTTGAAATCCATTTCATGTGTATATGGGAAAGATATTAAGATTTCTCAAAATGTATTTCCCATATCTATATTTTTCCTGAGATATTCAGCTTATAGCTAGGGTCTTTTCACAGTACACAGTTATAAAGCTATGATTCCACTTCAACTGCCACAACAATGTCGTAAGATTTGTGGTTTATTCATTTATTTATTATTTCAATTTATATACCACCCTTTCCAACAGGCTCAGGGTGCTTCACAACATACATGTCAGCCTGCAACCAGAGCCATTAGATAAACAACGGCCTGGACCTTGGCTGCCATCAGATAAGGGAGCCAGATGTCCAACATCGGAATGTGGATGGCAGGAAGGGATGGCTTGGCCAAATGGTGGGAGGGGGGAGGAAGGGGGATGTCCTAGGAGGGGAGACTTGGGGTGTGTTTGAGAGGGAAACCACAGATCTCTCTTTGTTCTTTCTGGAGTAAGGATCTAAAATAAAGACGTGTCCTTTGAAAGAGACTTTGTGAGCGTGCTTTGTTTAGCAACCCTACCAGGAGCTGACAATACAAGCATAACATATATAACACAACGGGTGTGGTCACTGTAAATCCAGGAAAAAGATATCTGAACACAGAATTTTCAAAGTATTTTGTATTGGATAATTACTCCGAAAGTGTGTTAGGCAAATTAAATATATACCCAGGTCGGGTGCCAAAACCAACAAAACAACTTGATCCCACCGCTAGAATAATACACATCAAAATCAATGTTCAGTTCACAAGTTTGCAAGTGGGAGAGGAGGACGGAGTAACGCTGCTGTAGAAATGGTATTACACCCCAATGGGTATTTGTAATCCCACCCCGATGGGTGTTTGTAATCCAGTAAGGGAATAGGAGGCAAACTCGCCGTAAGACACAATTGTAGGCTCAGTGGCGTCCCCAATCCGGAGGGTAGGTGATACAGGCGATGTCTGCAGAGTCTTTCTTTATATGGGATACCTGCACATTTCCCATGTAGCCGTTCAGATGGGAGAACATTACATCTTGCTTTGGAAAATAGACTGTGGTATTTGGTCACAGCCAAGTTCTTTAAATAGTTTGCTTTGTTGGAAAGGCCTGACATAGTGTATGAACAGAGCACTTGGGGAGAAAGATACATATGAACAAGAACATAGCTCACAAAAGAATAGAGAATAGAATAGAATTTAATATTTGTTAATCGCCCTCCATCATAGATGCTCCAGGCGATTTACAGCAACAGAACAACAACATATACAAAAAACACAGAGGGAAGAGCAAAAGGGTAGGGAGGGAGGGAGGAAATAGGGAAGTGTCCACGGTGATGTCCTTAAGGCCCCATTCTGCCATCGAAAGGAAGCAGGCAGGGATGTCCCAATACCAACGCCGGTGCCAAGGCGCCGGTGGGGGTTAAAACCCGCGAGCTCCCATATGGGAGTCTGGTTTGAGAGTCCCGGCCTGACCGCGCAGTGTCCTTCAAATACACATAGGAAGCTTAGAATTCCTTATAACATTATATATTCACTCTATTGTTTCACAATTAATTCACAGTGTCCATGCAGATAATGCAATGCTATACATGCCAGTTGGAGCCAATGTGCATCACCGGGATAGACTGGGAGTCGCGGAAAGTTCTTGTAGGGTGGGGTTGTGTTGAGACCGGAGGGAAAGTTCAATAGGAATTACAGTCCATTGTCCAAAGAATGCTGTCTCACCACACTCGGTCTGCACACCCAGATGGCAATATAAATGACCTGACGATTCCGCAGCACTTTTTACGTCCAGGTCAGCTCCTGAAGGCGTGTATGGCAAAAGCCGCGACGGTCTAATTACGAGCCCGGCCGTTTAAGCCCTTCACAGGCTTTTCAAGCAGCAATCAACATTTTAACATGGCATGACACAGGAGGCATTACTTCTGAAATAATAACATACATTTAGGACATATAGTACAGCAACCCATTCCCAATAAGATAGCCCGCAGAGAATTTACAAACATACCAATTCATGGCTGAGATTCCACATACATCTCCTGTGGACCCGAGGGTATATACAAAAGAACCAAGATGCAATATATACATTCTTAATCAGAGCTGATTCAGGTGAGTAGGGCGGATAAGGGGAGAGGCTCGTTCAAACAGATTGGATACTCACTTTGGAGGTGGATTATCCACCATGTTTCACGCCTTATGAGTAGATCATGTATATTCGAATGAGGGGGTGCCCTAATTTTCTCCAATGCTGTAAATTTAAAGGAGCCAGGCGCATGTTTGGCCTCCAGAAAATGCCTGTATAAAATGCTATTGTCAGTCCCCGTTCGTACACGTGAACAGTGTTCAGACATTCTTGAGCGTAGATGTCGTGACGACATCCCCACCTGTGAAGGGCGAAACGGCCGGGCTCGTAATTAGACCGTCGCAGCTTTTGCCATACACGCCTTCAGGAGCCGACCTGGACGTAAAAAGTGCTGCGGAATCGTCAGGTCATTTATATTGCCATCTGTGTGTTCAGACCGAGTGTGGTGAGACAGCATTCTTTGGACAATGGACTGTAATTCCTATTGAACTTTCCCTCCGGTCTCAACACAACCCCACCCTACAAGAACTTTCCGCGACTCCCAGTCTATCCCGGTGATGCACATTGGCTCCAACTGGCATGTATAGCATTGCATTATCTGCATGGACACTGTGAATTAATTGTGAAACAATAGAGTGAATATATAATGTTATAAGGAATTCTAAGCTTCCTATGTGTATTTGGTTGTTACATTCCCAGTATTTTGAATTAGTGTGTTTACATTGTATCCCGGTTCTCCGGTTACAGCCTTGATTATGGCACAAATGAATGTGGTCGAGTCATTCAATGACGTGGAGGCAGACTCTGCCATTCATGGTCTGTTCCTGTTTGACCCTCTGGTGGGCCCCACAGCGGTTAGTGCACCCCCCAACACCACAGCCCCCTTTAAGGATTTGGAGGAGAAAGAGCAAAGGCTCATTAGGGTGCAGCTGAATGCGGCGTCCTTGTCGGAGTACGTGCGCCATTCCTTAACACCTAGGGGTCTCCGTGTGCAAGTACCCCCCGGGGTGTACAAGGGAGATGAGGAGTTTTTGGCATCCTGGAAGGCAATCGCGGAACGTTGTGCCAGGGATTTTATGATTTTGATTGTAAAAAGGAATTCGAAGGAGTGTTCTGAACTTAAAGGGGAAATAGACCAGTTGAAATCTACTCATGCCGATTCCCTTCGGCGGCAGATCTCACTAAGATTAAACAGCAATGTGATAATCTGCAGGAGGATTTAAAGAACTATAAGATCAATAAGTTCAAGCGGGATCAACAGGATTATGCCACAAACCGTGTGTATAAATGGGTTTACAAACCCAGGGGTCGCACCAGGTACACTTCTCCCAAGAATCCCTGCCCTCAGCCACTTCCATGGAGGAACTGCCTTCGGACTCCTCCGCCAGTACCTCGTCAAGGTACCCCACCAGGAAGAGAAATCCCAGCAGGCCTCGTTATTTTCCACAGGCCAAGAAACAAAAGGGCCAGACTTAGTTGTTAATTTGTCCTCACATGTGTTCTCCACTGAGGAAATGAATGTTTTGAATATGGGTGTTTCATTTGTGCATACTCCTTTATGTTCTGACCTGCACATCAGACAGGATCTGGCCAGATTGTTCAGATCTGTTAGATTAAAAGAGCACTTCGCAGACTCTGGCTCGTCTACAGAAAATTTTTGTGGTCATTCTCGCATGCAGGTCAAAAGCCAATATACACCCTTGGACATTTCTCATAACCTCAAAACATTTGAGAGCACAGTCCTTAGGGAAGTCCAGGAAATTAACCACAAAGGTGATAGTCGACATTGTAACCTTAAATTACAACAAATCAATATGATTAGAGACCTAGGCAGGGAACACAATCTGGTATTTAAATCAGCAGATAAAGGGGGCGGGCTGGTGGTATTGGACCGTACAATTTATGTACAAGAGGCCCATCGCCAGTTAAATGATGAACGCTTTTATAAGCGCATCCCCAGCGATCCAACTAAAAAATATCAGTCGATCATTAGAAATATTGTGTTTGAGGCTGAAAGTATGGGGTACATTGACGCAAGGGTGGCCAAATTTTTGATGGTTGAACACCCCGGGTCCCCAATATTATTTTTACCAAAAACACACAAGCCCGGGTTCCCGCCTCCCGGGAGACCAATTTTATCCGGTTCTGGATCCTTGATGGAACCCCTAGGCATATTTGTCGACTCCATCCTTCAACCCCTGGTTAAACTAATACCCTCCCTTATAGTGGACACCACAGACTTTATAACACAGGTGGAAAACCTAACTATTTCACGTGGGGACATCTTGGCATCTGCTGACGTGAATTCTCTTTACACTCGAATCCCTTTACAAGATGCAAGAACTGTTCTATCGGATGCATTTGATAGGAGGCCCAATAGAATGTTCCCCCTTCACATTTGTTTTTTGTTGGAACTGATTGATTGTGTGTTCGATTATAATTATTTTTCTTTTGGTGGGGAATTCTTCCTACAGGTCAGTGGGGTGAGCATGGGGCAAAGTTGCGCCCCATCAATAGCAAATTTGTATATGGCCGCATTAGAAAAATCGTTCCTACATGACCCATTGTCCCCATCAAAACACATCAAATTCTATGGACGATTCATAGATGATTGTTTCTTTTTATTGGACCGCCATACCCCGCTGGACACTTTCCAGCAATGGCTAAATTCTTGGGATGTCAACATACAGTTTACGTTTGAACACAGCACCGATAAAGTGAATTTCCTTGATACCACGGTGTTTAAATGGGGGAACAAATTGAGTGTGCGTAATTATAGAAAACCAACAGATAGGAATTCACTGCTACACTATCGCAGCCATCATGCACACTCCCTAAAAAATTCCTTACCATACTCCCAGTTTATACGTTTGAAACGTAACTGTACTCGTGAGGAACACTTTGCACTTGAATGTAACAAACTTAAGGCGCAATTACAGGCCAGGGGTTATCCACACGCAGTAGTAGAAAGGGCTGAAAGAAAAGCCAGATCCATACCTAGGCCAGAGTTGTTCAAGAAAAAGGTACCCACATCCACACAACGCATTGTTTGGCCGTTGAGATTAACCCCTCACAGCAAACAGATAGTGGCCATAGTCAAAAAGAATTGGGGCATGTTACCCAACATCCCAGCCTTTAAGTCTTCCCCCATGATCGCATATAGACGCACTGAAAACTTTAAGGACATGTTAATCCACTCCACTTTACACAATCCCCAACCCAGAAGCATCATATCACCAGGTTGTAAACCTTGCGGGCATTGTGTGTCATGCAGACAGGTCTATAAGGACAAAGAGGTTACCAGCCTTAGGACTCATAAGAAATACAAACTGCGTGACCATACGACCTGTGATTCGGAGGCGTGTGTGTACTGTCTTTTTTTGCGACTGTGGAAAGGCTTATGTGGGGATGTCGTCACGACATCTACGCTCAAGAATGTCTGAACACCGTTCACGTGTACAAACGGGGACTGACAATAGCATTTTATACAGGCATTTTCTGGAGGCCAAACATGCGCCTGGCTCCTTTAAATTTACAGCATTGGAGAAAATTAGGGCACCCCCTCATTCGAATATACATGATCTACTCATAAGGCGTGAAACATGGTGGATAATCCACCTCCAAAGTGAGTATCCAATCGGTTTGAACGAGCCTCTCCCCTTATCCGCCCTACTCACCTGAATCAGCTCTGATTAAGAATGTATATATTGCATCTTGGTTCTTTTGTATATACCCCGGGTCCACAGGAGATGTATGTGGAATCTCAGCCATGAATTGGTATGTTTGTAAATTCTCTGCGGGCTATCTTATTGGGAATGGGTTGCTGTACTATATGTCCTAAATGTATGTTATTATTTCAGAAGTAATGCCTCCTGTGTCATGCCATGTTAAAATGTTGATTGCCGCTTGAAAAAGCCTGTGAAGGGCGAAACGGCCGGGCTCGTAATTAGACCGTCGCGGCTTTTGCCATACACGCCTTCAGGAGCTGACCTGGACGTAAAAAGTGCTGCGGAATCGTCAGGTCATTTATATTGCCATCTGGGTGTGCAGACCGAGTGTGGTGAGACAGCATTCTTTGGACAATGGACTGTAATTCCTATTGAACTTTCCCTCCGGTCTCAACACAACCCCACCCTACAAGAACTTTCCGCGACTCCCAGTCTATCCCGGTGATGCACATTGGCTCCAACTGGCATGTATAGCATTGCATTATCTGCATGGACACTGTGAATTAATTGTGAAACAATAGAGTGAATATATAATGTTATAAGGAATTCTAAGCTTCCTATGTGTATTTGGTTGTTACATTCCCAGTATTTTGAATTAGTGTGTTTACACGCGCAGTGTCCTTCACATCTTTATTGATCATCCGGTGAGGCCCTCGGAGCTTCGACTGCTTGTAGCAGGAGCTCCAAAACGTCCTGGTGAAGAACGACTTTGGGGCCCTCTCCGTTCTGGACCCGTCAGCAAGGGGATCGATTCTCCGAGCTCGGTCCCTTCGGCCAATCTGGCGGGAGGCTGGTCCCGGCCTCCATTCCATGGCCTGTGGGCAATGTCCCACAGCCTCTGATTGACTTGAGAGGCACATCAAAGCCCAGATGAGTTAAAAGGGACATGGAAAGACTGATGGAAGAGGCTTTCTTAGAATTGAGGAATCAGGCTGGATCCTAGATTTTAAACTCTGGTCTTGAGCCAATATTTAACCACCCCCGCCCCCGTTCCCCGCTAACAGGCTCTTATTGACAAGAGTATTTTCTTGAGATGGAGTCCAAAGCTGATTTCAGGTCCATGAAGACCACGGACAGCTTGCCTTGCAGTAGTTTGACATGCTTCTCAGCAAGATGGGAGAGCACTAAGCAGTAGTCAGTAGTTGAGTAGTTCTTTCTAAAAGCTGCCTGTACGTCTGAAATTGTGTTATTTGACTCAAGAAAAGAAGTTAGTCTTATGCACAAATATTGTGCATAGAGTTTTCCCATAATTGAGAGCAGACTGATTGGTCTATAGTTCTCAAGATTGCATGTAGGTCCTTTCTTATAGATTGGTGCCACAATGGCTTGTTTCCAACTGACTGGCATTTTGCCAGAGAAATTTATCTTTGCAAATAGGGCAATTATTATAACAACATTTTTTTCCATAACTAATTTGGGTGTAACTTGTAGTTTACCTAGGAGACAAGAGAAAGGGAAACACAAATCATGCAGATAACTTTGATTTCTACAGTTTTTGTTGCCTGCCTCCAAGTAATTTCCAACTAAGGCGAACCTTTCATGGTGCATTTTTGAGGCAAGTTGCCTGCCTTATCCCACCCAACAAGTTTTTATGTCTAAGTTGGGAATTGAAGCCTGGTCTGCAGAGTCATAGCCCAATGCTCTAACAGTATACATTAATATATGTATACTGTGAGGGAGGATTTCAGCACCGATTACACATATTTAACCAATGAGTTTGAAATTCATGGAAATTAATTTCCATGTACCTGTCTATCTACAAAAGTTACCCTTCCCCAAAGAGAAATTGATTTATGCAGTTGTATTTTGAGATTTATGGAGCTAGAGCTGTTTTTTCCCCAAGTTTACCTTTAGTGTTCTGATTTGCATTCACCATCTGATAGACAGTTCTGAATTTATTTTTTGAAATGAAATGTTGAGAAAGCCCTTCTTGTTTCCCTTTTCACTCCAATGTGCATTTTACAGCAGAGGCATAAAGCACTGAATATTGGATGTTAATGGGAAGTCTCCCAGCCCCTGCACTGCAATAATATGAATGGCTGTGCTATAACTTAATACATAATACTTTCATGCATTTTACAATAGTTTGTTTAAAAGTGTTCTGAAGTATTTAAAATTCATTTCCTTTCAAACTGGATTTAAACAGGGTAATATCTGGTTTTCCCAAGCGAATGCTACAAAATATTTATTTTATGTATTCTTTTGATAATCATAAATCAGATATATGCATGCAAATACAGTATTCAATTTGCAACCTGTGCAAGCATGCTCTACTCTCTAGATTAATGCCATATCATGGTTCCAGGAAAAAGTCAAGAAAAAAATAGAACGACAAAAAGTTTTTTAAAAAGTTTTTTTAAAAGAGGCAAAGTTATTTTGTGGTCAAAACAAGTACCAGAAGCTAAGAAACAATACCATAGTAGTGTACAATTGTCTGAGATCTTTAGGAAATATTTCAGCATTGGAATTATTATGATGTGCTATAATTGTAACTGAATATGTGCATGCCATCATTGCATATCATTCAGAATGGCCAGAATGCTGTTAGTGATGTGAACTAACCCATGCATTTTTCCCAGGTTGATGTTTCAGTGGCTACAACCAGTCAGCAACATATCTGATAATTTGGGAAGAGGTCATGTTGCACATTTTTATGCAATACATTATGCAATACATTGTTCTGCCATGGATGTGAATGCTTTCCTTTCCAGTTCTAGGTACACCATCAACAAAGTGCCGGATACATGCAAGTCATGTGCACAATTTCATCAGCTCTCCATGGTCAGAGACAGATTTAGATTGTATCTATGTTCATTTGGAAAAGGTGTCATCCAGGAGTAGAAGACGAATCTCTGACTAAATTATGTGAGATTTTGCTAAACAAAAAAGATATTTGCCTGCCAACCCCCGAAATGACGAGACACGACAACAGCAGTTTGGATTTAAATTTTGGGCAACTTTATTGAATGTTACCTATTTGACTTTTAACTCAACTAACTTAGGTGTCAGTTCAACTTGGTGTGGCTAAGTCGTGGTAGCATCTTATACAGTCTACCCCTCGGCTATTCAGGGTGTAACACATGAGTCCCATGGAAAGTTAACCCGTGCAACCTTTAAGGGAAACATATGGAAAAGTCTCTCTCAAATTATTGAGACCAGACTCTCCCCATTCCTGGGCCATTCAATATCACCTCACCCTTAAAGTTAACCCCTATGTGAGTGTTTGTGTAATTGCCCACACCCTTTAAGGGGTGCCTTAGGTGTACACCAACCTTTGTATTTCTAATCTATTTATGCTAAGCCTATTTATATACCGACCAGCCCAGCTAGCCCTTAATAACAGTATAGGGTAGGTGAAAAACCCTCCTAGAACATAGGAGAGAAAAAATTCCTACCCAGTCCCAATGGGCAACCAATAAATTATACTGTCAATGGGCGGGTGTGGTGGGCAACGTCCAGCAGAAGAATGAGGGAATAGGGCTGGCCCAAAGCAAGGCCAGCCACATCTCCTTTTCTAGATGGTTCCAGCCATCCAATTTCGTATCTGGGGGAAGAGGCAAATTAGTCTCTCTCACCCAGCTGCGCCGAGGGGGGAGTTCCCAATCTTGTTCTTATGACTGATAAAGAGAGATTTTAATGTAAGTCTTAACATTAGGATAGACCTCCCTGATTTAATATAATAGAATGTCAAGGAGCCTCCTTGAAGAAGGCAATGGGAAGATATATATATATATATATATATATATATATATATATATATATATATAAAACGAGTGTCTATAATAAATATGTGATTAGATTTATTGGGTTTCCACCAGCCCTAAGGTCAGGCCAGTTCGGGGCTTTTATGCTCCATGCTGCCGAGACATGGACATGATGGCAGCCAAACACAAAGGACTGAAACCACTGTGGCACTACATTAGTATCCACATGGTCCAGCCGGATCAAGACCATCATGTTGCTCTCTGTTTCGCTTCTGCTGCTCCTAGCCATCCATGGGAATTTTTGTGAATGTCAGGCTATCATCTGTGATGTCATAATGGGGTGGCTACACAACAACAAGGAGGATGGTAGATTTGACCCTCTTCTTGCTGATAGAGCGGGTACCCCATTCAGATATTACAGACATAACCAGCTGGCTAGGAGTGGCTGCAGTGACACAGGTATGAGTGCTGAGCAGCACAGGGAAAAGATGATGGTGCTGAGTCTGGACAGTGGATTGTTTAAATTGGACCTGATACAACTGCTCAGACTGCCTTGAAGCCCACATATTTCAGAGATTCCAGCAAACCTAAAGTATCCCCCAAACTTTGCAAGAAAACCTGTAATACTCATCAGAATTCAGAGTACGTTGTGAGGACAGCCAGCAGTGGATTTGAGGTTGTGAGCTGTCCAATGCTTCTGCAGCAAAGCTTTTTATGATATCCTGTTTCTTGCATACAAGATTTTGATCTTCCTGAACTTTTTTTTTACATGAAGCATTTTCTTGCTATTTTTCAGTGCAGATAAGCAATGTGGCCGATTAATCAGATAACCATTTTACTTTATCAAAGATAAAGAAAGTAATTACTGTTTAAAGGCCCATGAGTTGCCTAATTAATAAAGAAATTTAATAACACTGAAGACAATCTGATTATACCATACTCTTTCTCTTCCCAAAATTGTGCCCTTCATTTATTAGCAGAAAGGTGCTGTTGCAATGGACCTTGGAGTTTGTTCAAGTTCAGCAGCAATTAATTTAATACAGTCACAGTAAGTCGAGTCTGTCTTTCATCTTGTGTGTATGCCACATGAAATAGGTACTTCCTCACTTAACTTAATTGAACCACTGAATTCATAATATGCACTGCTTCAGCTGAGAGAAGCAATGATTTAGGAACAGGTGAACATCTATCCCCACCTGGCAGGGTCAAATAATAGGAAATGAATGACCTCTAGACTTCAGAGTATTGTCCATCACTGCTATAAATTATTTAAAGTCTCACCCTTTCTTCTCTATCATCCAGCTGAACAATCATGCTCTTTTCAGGCAAAAGCAAATTGCTGCAGGTTCTCCTGGTGTATGTGTTCTTCTTCATTAATAACTTTGGCACATTGACCATATTCTAATGTTGCTTTGCTATATATATTCCAGTTCTCATTTGTATGCTGGTAAAGCAGGCATGGGCAAGCTTAGACCCTCCAGGTGTTTTAGACTCCAACTTCCAAAATTCCTAACAACCTACCATCTGTTAGGAATTGTGGGAGTTGAAGCCCCAAGCACATGGAGGGCTGAAGTTTTACATGCTGGTGTAAAAGGGTATAATGTCCTTCATCAAACTCATATTTATCCACCCTGTGTCCCCACATTTTTAATATAAAAATATTTTAATTAAAATGTACCCCACAACTTCTGGAGGACATGAGGGGCAATTTTGTTAAGTCACTGCTTCCAGGACCCTAAAATACGTTTTATTCTAAGCAAGAGGTACATTTGAAGTTACTAGTTGTTTTGGAGGAGAAAGGTTTAACAGACCTAAAACAGCTCGGATATGTAGGGCAAAAAAAGAGCAAAACTGGCCCCATTTTCTGTAGGAAATAGAGCACAATTTTGATTTTTTTGAAATGGAAAACAATTAAAATGAGTGGACTGCAAAAATGGACTTGCGAGTGAAAAGAGGCTTTGCAAAATAAAGATTTTTTAAATTTTTTTGACCCGAATTGAAATGTGTATAAAATGAGCTGTTCATGAATGAAATTCGAAAAGGTGGGGCACAGAGTCACATGATTGCTGCTAGATGCCTCTTCCAGTGCACAAACAACCCCTAGCCTCAGTCATTCATAAAATGGCAATACAAGGAACAAATGCGATATTTTCCAATGGTGGTGGTGATATTTTAAAGATATTTTTCTGGCACAAAATGGTTATTAAAACTCGATTGCTTGATAACTTGTTAAACCATTTGCAATATTTTGTGTAATTGTAACATGTTGCCATCATGAAATAGATTGCTTTGAAATTAGGTTCATCGTTTTGATAAACCCTTTACTTTCCACTCTACTGATTAAGGAAATCCATAGAACTTCCTGAGATACCTTCCAAAAATTATGGGAAGTTCAGAAGAACTCAGGCCCCACTAACTTCAGCAGCTCTATTAATTTCTCAAAAACCAGTTTTGCATCTTCAGCCTGATGTTTTGAAATCAAATGTGATTTAAATTAATTCCTAGATAAATAGGCTGAATGGAGTGATTTGCACACCTCTTAGATATCCATCAACATTTCTTGATTAATTATCAAACTATGAGAATGTTTTTTCTTATTCCTCCTGCTTTGGTAAGCTCAGACACATGAACATATATAAATGCATGTTTATAGTTTCTTCTTCAATAATTATGAGACACATGAATGCATCTTGTATAGGTTCACTTGTTTGTTTTAGTATCAAATAGTATCATCTTCCACATATAGTAATTAAAGTTCTAATGCCATGGATAAAGTCTTAACATATCTTCATTTCACCTCAGAAGTCTGCGTTTCAAAGCTTCGAGTATTGGAAACTAGTTAAAATACGTATGTATGCAATTCCTTGTCTTCTCTTCATTTTATCACTTCATACTTGATGCGGGCGAATTTGGAAATGAAATTGAGATGAGAAGGGAAGTTCTAGTATCCCAAATGGACTGTAACTCACTTGTGATATATTTGAATGGTTTCACTTGGGAACTACAATGAAACAAGTGATATTCTATCATTTTTTCACTCAGAGCTTTCCACAAATAAATTAGTCCTGGGTGCTACTACTCTAGCCTTGTTAAATTTCTTTTAATTTCACTGGGTAGATATTGTTGTTTGACAAATTGCCCTTTTGTTATATCAAAATTATCATATTGCTTTAATTATTGAAGACATCTCTTACAACTGCAATGAATTTTGATATACGAGGGCGGGTCAATAAGTCTGTGACTTTTTGAATGAAACACAGGTTTTTGGATTAAAAAATCATTTTATTTTTCAACGTAGTCTCCTTTGAGCTCTATACACTTTGTCCAACATTTCTCCAATTTTTTTTTATCCCTTCCAAAAAATAAGATTTGTCGAGGTCATCAAAATAGGTATTTGTTTGTGAGATGATTTCATTGTTGGAGTCAAATCTCTTTCCACCGAGCCATTTCTTCAGGTTTAGAAACAAGAAATAGTCACTCGGGGCTAAATCTGGAGAATAGGGTGGGTGAGGGAGCAATTCATATCCCAATTCATTTTTTGTTGCCATGGAAACTGCACATGTGTGCACCCTTGCATTGTCCTGCATTGTGAGCAAATGCGGCACACATCTTGCGGAAAGCTTTCTCATACCCAAGTGATCATTTATAATTGAAACCACGGAGCCATGTGAGATGCCTATGGCTTCCACAATCTCTCGCACTTTCAATCTCCAATTGGCCAACACCATATCGTGAATTTTTTCAATTGTTTCGGGTATGGAGACCTCAACTGGGCGTCCAGAACATTCAGCATCTTCCGTGCTTGTATGGCCACAACAAAATTCAGTAAACCACTTTTTAACCATAGTATTTATCAAACTTAGCCTTGGTTTGAGTGATGGTTTTTCCCCCTCAAAAAATGCTTAATGAGCACATGAAATTCACTTTTTTCCATTTTCTCCTCAAATCACCCAGTAGTCTGCTATCAATGGCTGTCAAACACAAAGTAAATGATGCAGCTTGTTCAAATTTTGACAGGAGTCAACTGACATATGCCTGTTGACAGGAGCAGTGTTGCCTTTTCAGTTAAGAGGTGGGGAATTCATAAAGTCACAGACTTATTGATCCACCCTCGTATCTAAGAGACATGAATAGCTAGTGACAAACGCATGCATTTACGGTTGGAGCTGGTGTGTTTGCTAATGCCATAAGTGTTGTTGAAGGCTTTCATGGCCATAATCACTGGGTTGCTGTGAGTTTTTGAGGTTGTATTACCATGTTTCAGTGTTCTTGAAGCATTCTCCTGAGCGATTTCTGGCCCACATCTATAAGGCCAGGCATCCACAGACATCACTTCTGCTAAAAGTTGTGATGACCATGTCTGTTGGAAATCTTAGGCATCCAAGAGGTTGCAGGTCTGTGGAATGCATCAGGGTGGGAGAAAGAACTCTTGTCTGCTTGAGGCAAGTGTGATTGTTACAATTTACCACTTTGATTAGCATGTAATGGCCTTGCAGCTTCAAAGCCTGGCTGGTTGCTGCCCAGGAGAATTCTTTGTTGGGAGGTGTTACCTGTCCCTGATTGATTCTTGTCTGGAATTTCCCTGTTTTTTGTATTTATTTATTTACTGTTGTAATTTTAGAGTTTTAAAATACTTTCAGCCAGATTTTGTTCATTTTCATGTTTTGTCTGTTGAAATTGTTCACATGCTTGTGGATTTCAATGGCTTATCTGTGTAGTCTGACATAGTAGTTGTTAGAAAGGAGAAAACCATGAAAATGAATAAAATCTGGCTAACAGTATTAAAAAGAACTCAAAAACGGGGGAATTCCAGACAAGAATAAATCAGGGCCAGCTAACATCTCCCAACAAAAGATCCCCTCATGCAGCAACCTGCCAGTCTTTGTAGCTGCAAGGCTCATCAAGTAGGCCAATGGCAACATTCACACTTACCTCAAATAGATAAGAGTTCTTTGTCCCACCTTGGACATTTCATCTCTATCTCTATACCTTTATAAAGTGGAATGTTTGTATGTATGTATGTTTGTATGTGTCCGGAGGGCAGAAGGGCGGAAGGAAATGTGGCAGCTTTCGGATTGGCTCCCACTGTAGCAGAATTAGGAGTCCCAGAACTCCCAAGGCAAATACCTTTGTGCCTGGCTGCTGTTACTTAGCGAGCGCTTGGACGGATGACTCGACAATTTTACTGCTGTTCAATGAAACCAGCCTTTATTTGCATGACATCAGCTGATGGGTCTGCCCCATGCAGAACGAGCTGCTGGAGGACAGAGACCCCGATCATTTCCAGCACACAGGTTTTATACAAGCAATGGTGGCAATATCCAGTCCCACCCTTCTTCATGCCTTGGCATTGGCTGGCATTCATGAAACCACATTACACTACCCAATTAAACAAAGCATCTTTAGCATCACACTCCTATTTGCTAAAAAGACGTTGCGCAGTGTTAATTCCCATCTCCTTTCTATGTTATTGCTTTATGAGCAAAGTGTTCCCAAATTGTTACATTACTACCGGGAAACCTGCCAAGTGGAAGCTTTCATTTGCCATGCGTCTTCTAGCCAAGTGTTAACTTTGTAAACAAATGCAGCATGGTAACTATTAGGCCAATCAGGCTAATCACAGCCTGTGCTTGTGTACCAATCAGAGTAGATTATTCTCGTCATTGTTGCTGGCAAGCTACCCCACTACTCTAAGCCTTTGCTGAGCAGCACTTTCTTCTGACACTGTTTCTGCTAAAAGCATCAATTTCCCCTTCACTCCTCCATTTCTTCTTGTAAATGATTTTTGGCCACTAAATCATTTGCAAAACATGATTCTATAGCTTAGGTTGTTGTCCCAATTCATCTCCAGTCCGTTTTTTCCCTTTTTTATGCTTTTTGCTCATTTTGACTGTCTGTCTTGCTGTAAAGGTACAATCTATTAGCATCCATGGAAAGCAATAAAGCATGATTGTTACAGAACAGAAAATCACAAGAATTAACATAGCTATTGAGGATTCATAAGACTTTTGCTTATTTTTACAACTTGTCAAATAGTGATCATGTATTATGATTGTGTGGTTACATAAGGGGTAGGACCCCAAATCAATTCTATTAATGAGATGATTTTCTTCTCCTCCTTATCTCTTATTGTATATTAAGTGCTTTTTTAACCTCCCACTTGAAACGTAAGGGTGCTGTTAGTATAGGAGAACGATGAGATATCATGAACTGAGCCTTGTCTATACTGTCTTTGGCATACGTGTGATTGCATGTCGTATCATTCCAGCCCCTTAGCGTTAGCAAGGCGGTGGGTATCACTGCCAACCTTGTACGTGTGTGGAAGGTCCATGTGAGCAGATTCAGCAATCTGATAGGCTGAGTTCATGACTCATGTTTGGGATTAGCTTATGGAAAAGATTCCTGTCCCATCCCCCCTGTGTCTGCAGCAGTGTAAAGTCTCAGGATAAGTGTCATGTACTCTTGTGGGTGGTCTCCTTTCCCTCTTTTCCATCAGTACTTGGCCCCACTCCCCCCTCAATGACAATGCTTTTAGTTCTTTCCTTTCTCTCGGTGGGCCACACAGCGTCATACTTGACCACGCAGATCACTTGCACCCGTAGGGATCAACTTCGTGGCCTTGTTGACCCTTTTTCAGGGGCTTGCTTGCTGATCTTTATCTTTAGCAGATCCTCCGGATCGACTGCAGACCCCCGAACAGCCAGCGCTCCCTTTACTCTCGTGTCCTTATCTCTCGCACCTTCACGGCAGTGGGCGTGGCTAGGAGAACGGTGTGTGGTCCCCTCCGTCTATGGGTGGGCTGCAGCGGCTGGACCCTCCTTTCCTTCACGAGTACCCCATCACCTGGGAAAAGCAATGAAGAGGGGCAGTAGGGAAAAGGGGTAGCGCAACCCTGCAGTGTCTCGGTTCAATTCTTCAAGGTGTTTTCCTAGCAGCTGAACTTGCTCTAAGGTTTGCTGATTTCTTAGAACATGACTGTCTGATGATATTCCATCTATAGTCTTTAAGTTTAGTGGGGGCCTCCCGTAAAGTCTTTCATAGGGTGATAATCCTATCTTCTTATGTGAGGTGCATCTGATTTTAAACACAGCCATGGGCAATGCCACTGTCCAATGTAGTCCTGTCTCTTGACAAATCTTTGCCAAACTGTTTTCAGTGTCCTGTTAACTCTTTCTGCGCGGGCAGAAGATTGCTTCAAACGGTGAGCTGTCTTGATGTTGGATGCATTTGCCTTCCCAGCAAGGCTGCTGATGCAGATTCACCTAAATGGGTGTTTTCATGAAAATGTTGGACTATGTGTCATGCCTTTATCCTTATGGGATGAAGACACGGTTGTCTGGCATCACGAGAATGTTCCCTTGCCACTCCCCTTTTCTCACTCAGGGCCCAATCTTCCTCATCTCTGGTGTATTTGCATTTTCCTACCTGTGGGCCTGAGCTTTTGACTTGTAACATTACGGATGGTGGTTTCTTGAATGCTGCCTCCTGACTGACCTGACCTCTCCTCTCTGACGCCCCCTGTGGTGCATCCCAAACAGCTTCCAGGAGAGCGACCATCGCACCAACATGCCCAATGGCCTGTTTCCAGCTGAGGTCAGGAAACCTCGCTCCCTGTACAGATATTAACCCTTTTTCCCTTTTGACAAAAACAGCGCTTGGGTGTGAGCCAACAGTTCTGTTAGCTAAGCAGAAGTTCCCGGACAAAAAGATTCTGTTCCCAGAATCCCTCTCTCCCTCGTCACAACTGCCTAGCCCGTTCGTCACCCCATCTTGCCATCTGTGAAAAGGGTTAAATCTATTTTCTCCAATGGGATGTCCTTCATCTGGCCTGCTGGAATAAACTTGGCTCATGACTTGCATGCATTGATATTCTGGGGGCCCTCCGTAATTTGGCAATAAAGTTGCCGGATTTTGGCATAGGGCACATCTCAAAAGAGATGAGAGGGTGGTCACACAATACTCCTTCGTGAGCCAGTGGGGTTTCTTTGTATCTAGCAGTGTTTTGACGTGGTGTGGTATTTTGATGAATGTGCAACGGGTCTGTGTCATGTGCCTAACTCTGTCAGAACACCCACAGCTGTTCCGTCTCGCTCGAAAGCGATCAGGAAGAGTTGTTTAGTTAAATCTGCCAGGCCTAAATACTGGTAAAAGGCATTGGCACTTGCTTCATAGTTTGGAATGCTGCTTCACACCCTTCCGTCCAGACAAATGGATCTGGTTTGCTCCCTCTTGTGGCTGAGTAAAGGAATTGCACCTATGGCTTTCTTTCTTTTTTTCAAAATCTTGCTTCCTGGTTTAAGGAGGAGTACTGTGCCTCATCTTGCAACAATCTATTCAAATGTTCTTGGCTTCCTGCCACCGATGGGGTACTGTGGCGTTCTCACGGGAAAGATGTTCTGACCTTATCTCTTCTTCCTGACCTCCCTTCTAACATGTCTCTTCCTAACAATGGAAAGGGCATCCTTTTGGTTTGCCTGACACTTCAATTACTTTGATTTGTTTTATTGCTAACAGGTGCTAATTTAGTGTTCACTACTGCTTTGTCCGCTCCTGTATCTACTAGGAACTTTATGCGCTGATCCCCTATTTTTATGGCAACAAGGGGCTTTTCTGGGTTCAGCAGGAGAAAAAGCCTGCCACCATCAATCATCATCTTCTTCACCTGACATCTCTTTTCTTTTCCTCTTGCTCACTACTTGCTTCTGCCCTTCCTCTCACTTCCTCTCCTCTTTCTTCCTCCCTCTTGCACTTTCTCTCCTCTTCTGTCACTTCCCCACACAATCTCTGGACTAGCACTTCCTCTTCTCTCTGACTTCTGTACTTACTGATTCTTTCTTGTCACAAATACTTTCATGCTGGCCATATCTCTCAAATCTTTCAAATGTCCCGTTTAAAATTAATCCCTATACAGCCAAAGCCTCATATATTTACATAAAAATCACTTCTGCTGTACAAAAAGAAATCAATTGTTGGTTTCCTATTTCCAGTCATTAAACAGTTTTAATTTTTTTCCTATGGAGAAGCTGGATAAAACATTCCATTCTGAAATACAGTCTCATTTCTTTCTTGCACATGAGCAAGGCCGAATCCTTGGAAGCCTGCCAATTCTCTGCACAGGGCGTCCTGCGTTATCTACCCTGGCACGAGATGTTCTTCTTACATTCCTTTCTCTTCTCGCACAGAATATTTTACTTTTGTTTTTAAACTCTGCATGTTCTCTTGTTTCCCTGGTTAGGTACTCTCTATCCGCTTCTGACTTTCAATTCTACAATTGTCTGTTCCAAAAATCCTGGCTGCTTTTGGATCTTCTCTCTAATAAATCTGTCATTTTTCTTGGTTGTTCTGAATAAAGTGGCGTAGCATTCCGCCAATTAAAAATGTCACTAGAATTAAAGGGAACAATTTGGAAAGCTTGTACCACCCTGTTGTTGTCATCCAACAGAGGCACCTTGCCAAATTGGCATTCTAGTGCTTCTCTTATCTTTGAGCTTGATCCTCTCACTCTTCTCTCTACCTCCCTTGCTTCTGCTAGCGGGTATGAGAATTGGTCCCTTTGGGGTACTTGATATGCTGGCGGGCTCCCATAGAATGGATTATATTCTGAATGGGGCCGGGCGTAAACTGCTGTGGCTTGTGCTGGCATTAAGGGTGCGGCTTGTGAGGTCGCCATAATTGGAGGAAACATCACAGGGGGAGCTGCGATCTGCAGAGTCGCTTGGGCTGACTGGGGCATGACTTGTGGGTTTAATACAGGGAACGCGGTTGGAACAATATCGGCCACTGGGATATTCATCACAGCCGGGGATGCCATCTCTGCGGCTGAACTTGTTCCGGAAGTAGGGACCGCGGACGGGACTGGTGGCAACACATTTAAGGACGCGTCAGGCAGAGCGGCGTTGGGCCCCTCTGCTCCTGCGCCCGCATTCTCTCTATGCCTTGGTCTTCTCCCTAAAGGCGGCAACTCTTCCGGTTCCATTTGTAGGATCCGGGCCTTCCTTCCTGTCTTCCGGCTTACAAAACATCTGTCCTGGGACTGCCTCGGGCCAGCCCACCAAACTCCTTCGGAAACCATCCTCTCCCACGTCGCGGAGTAAACCCATTGATCAGATGGATGTACTTCGAAACAATAGGATTCAAGCTGTCTACACTTCCTCAAATCCCAGGTTCCTGTCCTGGGCCAACTAATTTCTGCAATAACAGGCCATACATCTGTGCACAGATTTCTAAGCCTGTACTCTTTCAACTCTAGCGGTTTTCCCTCTACTGACAACTGGCAAAACCTTTCCCAGTTCTCTAAAACACAGCTCAGAGACGTCCCTCTTTGCTCCTTGGACCCCACCCCACCCATTTCTCGTGGCTGGGGACACTTCAGTGCTTGCCTCCCCCACCCAAATGGCGTGTGTGTTCCCTAAGTGTTTTTACTTAACACTTTATACTTGCCGATTCCTGCTGACTCCAGGAGTCGCCCCTCAGGCCTGTGTGCCGGATTTCTCACTAGACGGCGGAACCCCGGCGCCCCGGACTTTTCCTGGCGCTTCTTGGTGCCGGATTTCTCACTAGACGCGGTACGACCTGCGCCCCCGGACTTCCCTCTTCTTCTGGTTTCACTGGCAGTATTTGGCAATTGCGGTCCTTCGGGTCGATAGGCGTTTTTCTGGGACAAAGTAGGTAGCTGGTCCTGTGGTTAGGGGCCCCTCTCAGCCCACCTAGGTCGTCCCAGACGTCCGCCTTCGAGCGACGACCGTCCTGGCAACAGGATCGCGCCCTCTGCGTCACAGACTCGTCTGGATGGCACTCTCCATCATCACGCCGGACTGGGCACCAAAGATGTAGCAGAATTAGGAGTCCCAGAACTCCCAAGGCAAATACCTTTGTGCCTGGCTGCTGTTACTTAGCGAGCGCTTGGATGGATGACGCGACAATTTTACTGCTGTTCAATGAAACCAGCCTTTATTTGCATGACATCAGCTGATGGGTCTGCCCATGCAGAACGAGCTGCTGAAGGACAGAGACCCCGATCATTTCCAGCACACAGGTTTTATACAAACAATGGTGGCAAATTTCCAGTCCCACCCTTCTTCATGCCTTGGCATTGGCTGGCATTCATGAAACTCATTACACTACCCAATTAAACAAAGCATCTTTAGCATCACACTCCTATTTGCTAAAAAGACGCGTTGCGCAGTGTTAATTCCCATCTCCTTTCTATGTTATCTGCTTTATGAGCAGAATGTACCTGAATTGTTACATTACTACCGGGAAACCTGCCAAGTGGAAGCTTTCATTTGCCATGCGCGTCTTCTAGCCAAGTGTTAACTGTCAGAGCTGGGAAATTTGAGCTTTGAGGAAGTTCAGATTTCCAGTCTGCCCTGAGGTGGTATTGACCTTTGTCCCAGTTCTGTGAGAGCTGTGCTGACCTTTGCTCCAGTTCCTGAGAAGTTGTGCTGTGTCAGACTGGAAGTGATGCAACTTCCAGATGCCTGATGAGTTCTAAGAGGAAGTGAGGTAACCTCCTCTGGACAAAGACATTGGACGCTGTTCTAAATATGCGGACTCAGAGACTTATGAGGTCATATCTCCTGGACTATGGGAACTGCTGACTCACCTGGATATGGTGCAACCCTCCTTGGACATTGCATGGGCAAGGGGAGGGGGGTTAGGGTATAAAAGGTGTGTTTGGGTGGCGGGACTTTGCTTTAGCTTCACAAGTTTTGTACCTGCAATAAAATCGTGTTGGACTGTGCTACTATCTACGCTTGTTTCCTGACCGAAGTTGGAGAGTCATTACAGAAGCTAAAGCCCGTTTCGGCTTTCCCAAAAATGGCGAGGTCGGCGAGAGAGGAGGAGGAGTATATCGATATGTGGAACCTTGCTCCTGAAGAGGTCCGGAGAACCATGGAGTGGGAGTGGACCACTATTGACCATGTGGGATTCCCGGACGAGTCCAGAGAAGCGATGGCGTCTTGTCGTTCGTCGGCTCAGGTGGACGAGCTCAGAGAAGCGGAGGAACGAAGGTTGTGGTCCGCTCAGGTGAGCTCCAGAGGAGGTGTATCCAGATAAATGGGGCGAGAGCTCCCATTCAGGTGGGATTTCCGGATGGCCGGAGGAACCAGAGCCGCCGTGCGGAGAGGGGTGCCAGCTCAGGTGGATCCACTAGATGGCAGGAGCAGAGAAGCTGCGGGAAAGGTTCCC
>JARBWK010000006.1:83633248-83754647 GCA_030556195.1 Anolis apletophallus | reverse complement strand
AGGGGTGCTATCTTCTTGTTAACTCGGTTGTCCTCCTGTATCTACTAAAACTTTATCGCTGCCCCTCTTTTTCCCCGGCAATCAAAGGCTCTTCGGGTTCAGCAAAAGTGATTGGCAGTATATGATAATCCCAGCTTGCAACAATCTGTGTAACTGTTCTTGGATTCCTTCCACAGCCTCTCTACTGATAGCATACTGTGCTTTTCTCACGGGAAGGCACCCAGGTTTTATCTGTGTCACTACTGGTGCAACATATTTTGCCATCCCGGGGGGGTTATCTTCTGCCCAAACCTCTGCTGTATCTTCCCAACACCATTGTATCTTTCTCTTCCTGACTTCCTTTACTTCAAACAAACGATATTCCTCCTGGCCCGGTACAGTCAGTTCCAGCTGGCCAGTTTCCAAGAATTCTAACCTTGCCCTAATCTTCGCCAACATATCTCTTCCTAACAATGGTATCGAACATTCTGGGATATACAGTAACTGATGGATAACTTCTCTTCCTGCTATGTTACATCTCCTTTTCTGTAATAATGGACACTTCTGTGGCTTGCCTGACACTCCAATTACCTTGACCTGTTGATTGCTAAGGGGTGCTATCTTCTTGTTAACTACGGATTTGTCAGCTCCTGTATCTACTAGGAACTTTATGCGCTAACCCTCTATTTCCACGGCAATCAAAGGCTCTTCTGGGTTCAGCAGAAGAAAAGCCTGGCCTATCCTTCAGTATTCATCTTCCTCCTCTTCTTCCTCTTCTTCCTCTATCGCTGCTGCCACAATGGCCTTCTCCTGGTACGATTTATAGGCTCCCTGGCCCCTTCCTCTTCTGGACCCTCTCGTCTGTCCTCCTCTTCCTCTTCTTCTTCTCACACTTACATCCTTTTCTTCTGACACTTCCTCTACACAATTTTTCCACCAGTGGCCTTCTTTCTTACAACGTCCACACTGGTTTCGACCCAACCTGCTCATATCTTTTCCTCGTCCTCTTCCTGAGCTCTTCCCACGACTACTTCCTCTTCCCCTTTCTTGTCTCTCATCCATTAGACTAAGTAACACCCTGTATCCTTCTTTCTTCTTTTTATCTTTTCTCTAATCTTCGACCTGATCTCTGGCTATTAACACCTGATCAGCCAAAGCTAAAAGTTCATTGAGGGTTTTTCCCAAGAACCCTGGCTGCTAGGCATGAGAAAAATGAAACGGAAATTAAAAGAAATCGTAAGTGATTTGTATGTAATGGGCCTTTCAAGTTTATACGGATCGCAAGGCCAATCCCGGAAGTGGACTTTCTTTTACGCACCCCTGGGCCCAAAATTTCGTTAGATTATTAAATATTTCGGATGTGCCCCCAACAGGAAAATTTCCCCCTCCAAAATAGCTTTGCAGACATAACTCACAGTGAAATCGGGGCCTTTCCATGCTTGCAGCCTAATTAGAGTGGAAGGCCTCTTCCAGGAAGTGAAAAGGGAGCCGGAAACGATAGAGAGCCCGAAATCGGGACTCCTAGAGGAGCTGGAGGACTGACGAAAAGCGATCTAAACACCCAGGAAGGGGGTTTAGATAGAAGGACAGAGTAGGAGGACATAAGAACTGCTGAGAGAAGAGCAGCAGGAGTGAAAAGAGCACGGAGAGGAGAAGGAAGAGTTCAGAATCAAGAAAAGCCATAGAGTTCCAACGGAGGTCCTAGACTGCTATGGTAAAACTGAATGGGGAAAAAAGATGGAGTGAGGAGAACTCTACAGATTAGCAAGGCCTGCACCAGAGGTAGGCCTAGGCATTTATTTAATAATATTAATAATAATAATATATTAATGCATTATATGTGTCCCTGCAAAGGAACCCTGTCCTTTAATAATATTAATAATAATAATATATTAATGCATTATATGTGCCCCTGCAAAGGAACCCTGTCCTTTAATAATATTAATAATAATAATAATAATATATTAATGCTTTATATCTCCCTGCAATGAAACCAAGGGAAATGTTGGCCCTCTATTTGCCTGTGTTTAAAACAGTATCAGTCCTGTTTCCCTGCTTTGCCTACTTTAGAACTACTAACGAATTTCGTAAGTAATTAAGTTACATTTCAGAAATTTTTGGAAATTTTTTTGTAAGTCTTTCTTTTACTAAACAAAAAAAATCCCCCCCCCCATTTGATATAAGAATCGCCATTTTGGGATTCTAAAACATGCCTTCTGGCTGTTTTTGAATTTTCTTTCTAATGTCTCCTGAAGATTGGGAAATGAAGGATTGCGTTAGGGCTATCCTCCCATCATTTTGCTCCAGATTGTAGGGGCTGTACTTCCTGTATGCTTCTTCTAATCTTTCCAGAAACGCAGCAGTTTCCGTCTTCTCCTGTAGCACCCCCTGTATTTTTTTGAATACTGGAGGGCCTGGGTGGTTCTTTCCTTATTGCTTTTAAAAGTATTTGCTGGAACTCTCTGATGCGTTCACGATGGCCTTCTTCATTTGGATCCCATCCCGGGTCTGTCTCTAGTGGGAACCTTGCATTTCCATATGTGACTGGGTCTATCTCCCCATGTCCCTCTTGAGCCAGCAATCGGGCTTGATTAACAATGCTCCTTTTCTCTGCGGCCGTGAACAATGCGTTCAGGAGCTGCTTACAGTCCCACCACGTTGGATCATGGGTTGCAATTATTCCCTCTAACAGATCCGCCATCGCTTTTGGGTGTTCCGAATAAGCTGGCGTGGCACTTCGCCAATTAAAAATGTCACTTGAGGAAAATGGGACAATTTGAAAGGCCTGCACCACACGATTATTATCATCCAGAAGTGGCACCTGCCGAATTGGCATTTCCAAGGCCCCCCTTGCTTCTCTATTTGATCTCGCTGCTTCCTCTCGGGACCTGCTTCTAGTTCGCACAGGTGAAATGTCCCGCAGTTCCCGGTAATCTTTTCTACTGGTGTCCGGAGAATGCTCTATCATTCTTCCGTCCTCCAAAGAGCGGCTTCTCCTTGCCCTTGGGGATTGCACTATCACTCCCCTAGTGGCTGTGGAGTATTCTTCCTTGCCCCTTCTGTCTTGGGAGTGCTCTATCATTCCCTCAACATCTGGGGTTGGCCATCTCGCTCTCCTTTCTGCCTCTCTTGCTTCTTCTAGCGGATAATGGATGTCATCTGACTGGGGCCCTTGATATGCGGGTGGCCTTCCGGAGAAGGGATTGTGTTCTGAATATGACATAGGGCAAGCCAATGAGGCTTGTGGTGACATAAATGGAGCCGTCGCGCCTGGTGGAGCAACCATGATTGATGGAAACATCACACGGGGGTCCGCGATTGGCAGGCTCGCTATGGCGGGTTGGGGCATTGCTGGGGGATTCATTGAAGGGGTCGCGGCTGGAACAAAGCACACCGTCTCATGATGCATCACAGCCTGGGGCGTCATCTCTGAGGCTGAGCTTGCTCCAAGGGTGGGGGCCGTGTTTGGGGCTGGTACTGAGGCATTTAAAGTCACATCAAACGGAGGGGCATTTGGCCCCCCTGCTTCTGCGGCGGCATTTTCCCTATGCCTTGGTCTTCTCCTTAACGCTGGTAATTCCTCCGGTTCAATTTGCAAAACCGGTGTCTTTTTCCCTGCCTTTCGGTTTACAAAGCATCCATCTTGGGCTGGCTTCTTTGGGCCTGCCCACCAAATTCCCTCTGAAACCAATCTCTTCCACGTCGCGGAGTAGACCAATTGATCAGTTGGGTGTACTTCGAAACAATAAGATTCTAACTCTCTACATTTACTCAAATCCCAAGTTATGGTCTTTGGCCAGCTGATCTCTTCCACAGCCGGCCACACCTCTGAACACAGGTTCTTAAGCCTGTAATCTTTCAAGTCTTGGGGATTTCCCTCCACTGCTAGCTGACAAAACCTATCCCAGTTGACTAACACACACTCCAGAGGTGTCTCTCTTTTCTCCTTGGATTTCACTCCCCCCATTTCTTTTGGGCCCAGAACACTTCAGTGTTTGCCCTCCCAAACGGCGTGTATGTTCCCTAAGTGACAGTGCTTAGAGCTTAATACTTGCCGGTTCCTGAAGACCCCGGGACTCTCCTTTCTCCGGTGCCCTCTTGTGCCGGATTTCTCACTAGACGCTGGAACCCCAGCACCCCCGGTCTTTCCTCTGCGCACTTTTTGGTGCCGGATTTCTCACTAGACGCAGTTTGACCCTCTGCGCCCCCGGTCTTCCCTCTTCTCTGGCTTCACTGGTAATAAATCTTCAATTGCGGTCTCTCGGGTCAGTAAGCGTTTTTCTGGGACGAATCAGGCAGCCGGTCGTTTGTCGCGGGCCCCCTTCTCAGCTCACCTAGGTCGTCCCAGTTCCCCGCTTACGAGCGGAAACCGTCCTGCCAACAGGACCGCGTTCTCCACGCCACAGACTCGTCTAGATTGCCTTTTGGATCACGTCGGAGTCACCAAGATGTAGCGGCAATTTGGAGTCCCAAAACTCCTTAGGCAGTAACTTTTATCTCAGGCGACGTCTCCGTGCGAGCACAGGGGCAGATGAACAACGCGACAATTCTTACTACGGTACAATGAAGCCAAACTTTCTTTTAAGACATCAGCTGACGGGATCAGCCCGGCAGAACTAGCTGCTAAAGGGCAAGAGCCCCGAACAATCTCCACACTTTGATTTTATACAAGCAATGGCGACAAACCCCGTTGTCCCGCCCTCCTTCATGCCTTGTTACTGGCTGGCACTCATGAACTCATTTTATTATCCAATTAAACAAAGCATTTTCTAGCATCTCACTCCTATTTGTTAAAAGGCATGGCGTAGGTATTAATTCTGATTCCCAGGTTATGTTATCTGCTCTGATGCAGCGTGTTCCCAAGTTGTTACAAATCTATGCAACTTCTCCCTAGCATTCACAGGGAGAAGTCTTTAATTGCCATGCGCACAACATTGTAAACAAACGCACGTTGCTAGCATTTGGCCAATCAGGGCCGCTCTTATCTAAAAGGCACATGATGTTCCCTGGCAAATCACTGCTTGTGCCTTTGTACCAATCAAAGTAGCTTATTCTCGTCATTATTACTTGGCAAGCTACCCCGGTATTCTAAAGCCTATACTGAGCAGCACTTTCTCCTGACATTGTTTCTACTAAAAGCATCAATTTCCCCTTTATCACTACTTCCATAATACCATGTCAATGCCTTATGATGAAGGGGCAAGACCACACTTGGCAGACAGAGCCTCCATGACCCACTCTACATCCTGGTGCTGTTTGGAGGAGGGTGGGCCACAGATGATGGGACTTGCAGTACCTTCAGTAATTTCATTGTACCACTGCAACTCCCAATAATGATGGATCAAGGCCAAACTTGGCACACAGACCCTCCATGACCCACTCTACATACTGGTGCTGTTTAGAGGAGGGTGGCTCACGGATGATGGGACTTGCAGTACCTTCAGTAATTTCATGATCCCACTGCAACTCCCAATAATGATGGATCAAGGCCAAACTTGGCAGGCAGACCCTCCATGACTCACTCTGAGTCCTGGTGCTGTTTGGAGGTGGGTGGACCATGGATGATGGGACCTGCAGTACCTTCAGTGATTTCATGATCCCACTGTGAGCCACTTAAATAACTGCTAAATACCAACTACTACGTTTCTCAAAACACCCGGGCACCGCCGGGTGCCCAAGTTAGTAGATATATAAACTCCACTTGCCTAGTTTCCAAAAGAACTCACAACCTCTGAGGATGCCTGCCACAGATGTGGGTGACACACCAGGAGAGAATGCTTCTGTAACATGGCTATACAGCCCAGAAAACTCACAGCAACCTAATGCCATCAAGCTTTCAAACTTCATTGCATAAAGTACACAAATATAGTAACTGTTCCACGTTTCTTCTTCAAATCCAAATACTAAACCTCGTTTTCCTATTTTGAGCCCTCTTTAGATAAAGAAAGCTGCATTTGTGGTGTTTACTTTTGAACCCCCCCCTCCAACACACACACACACACATGAATAAATTCTTCAAGCAAGTCCTCCCCTTCCCTGGCAAAAACAAACAAACCCCTTGATAATGTATTGCAACAACTGGATGTAATGTAGCTGCAAAGGTTTGAATACCTAATCATTTGTTTTTCAGGTGCATTTCAAAGGGATTACAGAGGTCTGCTTGTTGTGATTTTGCATAATGACTTCCATTACTATAAAACAGAAGAAAAACCTTCACATCAAATTAAGGCCTTGGGTCTAAATATTGAGCAAAACTTTATCTGATATAAATTTCAGTTCTCTTATTTTGACTGAATTTCATTTGCCTATTTTTATTCATAGAACAATTCTCTACTAACTTTCTACTCTAAGAAGAGTCTCCAAATTAGTTCATACCAGTAGAAGGCCAGCATATTCAACAAAATAGATAACATTAAAACAACTAAAATCAGAGTGGAATAAAAATGTCATAAACCCTTGTATAATACATAAAATATCAGTCTGTTTACCACGGAGATCTGCCACTCATCTGCAATTGTTATGTTTGTCTTGGTTGCAGAAATGGACTCCATCTACATTTATCATTTAATACAGTTTCAAACTGATATTGAATACAAATGATTACATAGGAAATCCTGGAATTGGTTTTTGGTCCATAATATTGATTACACAAACCACAGAGCACTGAGGCACATTAAGGACTTTCTTTCGCATGCTTTTGTGGGAGTTTGTTGTCTGGCTGCCACAATTTGAAGCTAGCTTTGAACTGCATTAAATGGTCAATGCAGATGGGGCAATGCACTGATATTAGCAAAACCTACAGGCATGCTTGTAACAAAAGAGGAAATTGAAAACCATTTTTGTCATTATAATAATAATTATTATTATTTAAAACTTTTGTACCCCGATCTTCTCACCTCAATAGAGGGACTCAGACCGGCAAACAGCAAGAATTCAATGCTAACATTTAAAATTTAAAAATATCTTAAATTTACAATAAAATTATCAATTACAAGTACAATAAATACATAAAAACTATTTGCCAAAGTGAAATCAGGTTCAACTCAGTCCTTGTATACAGTCGTATACTCAACACTTTAAACTGGTCCCACCAACAAATCAGAAACCAGTGCAATTTAAAGAAAGCTGGCCTTCTTTGGTTAAAAAACTGACAGCAGAAATCATTCTAACCATGATATTTTCCACCAGTAGTACTTTGCAAATAGTCTTGAAGATTAGTGTTATGTAGAATGAATTGCTTTAATTCTAAATTGATATCGAGCCTATCTATCTATCTATCTATATAAAATAAAAGTCAGTGTTTGCTGGCGGTGGTGCGGCCGAGCGACCGAGCAGAGGGAGGAATATGTGCAAGCGTTTCAATTGGCTGCCACTGTGGGATTATTTGCATAACGGGCTCTGATTGGCCAGCCTCAAAACTCCAACATTCTACGTCCCCAGATAGAGGGGATTGGTTGCTACTGAAATGGTATTTGCATAACGTACTCCGATAGCCCAACCACATTCCACCATTCCAAGGTGACTCAGAGGGAAAAGGAAATGCGTCAGGCAGTCACCAACTGCGGCCCACAGCAATGACGGATCACGACCAAACTTGGCAAACAGGGGAACAATGGCCCACTTCACAACCTGATGTGGTTTAGGCCACAAATGATGGAATTTGAAGTACATTCACCTCATACACTTCCCAAACAACAGTGTAGCCCCTAAAAATCAAATACCATGCCCAAACGGCCCCAGACAGAGGGGAATGGCTGCCATTACAATCGTATTTGCACAACGGACTCTGAATGGCCATCCACATTCCAAAATTCTAAGGTGACTCAGCGGAAAAAGGAAAAGCCTCAGTCAGTCATACACTGCGGCCCACAGCAGTGACAGATCAGGTCAAGATGGGCAAACAGGGGCCCAATGGCCCACTTCACAACCTGGTGTGGTTTAGGGCAGGATGGCCCACGAATAATGGGATATGAAGTACCTTCACCTCATTCACTTTCAAAACAACACTGTAGCCCCTATACATCACAGACCAGGCCCAAAATTGACAACAAGGCATCCTTAACTTGATTTTCCTGACTAGGCCTCAGCACATGGGATATTGTTAGGCTCCCTCAACTTGATTTTCCTGACTAGGCCCCCAGGACTCGCAGTACCTTCACTAAGTTCTTGAGACCACTGCAAGCCACATAAACATTTAATAGGAACCAACCTTGGCATACAATGCCTTTCTCAAATAACCTGGGCACCGCCGGGTCCTCAGCTAGTGTGTGTGTGTGTGTGTGTGTGTGTGTGTGTGTGTGTGTGTGTGTGTGTATATATATATATATATATATATATATATGAATGAATGAATGAATCTATTGACCCAATAGCTCAAGTCTCAATTTATAACTTTGTTTCGCATTTTATTTGGGAATGCAAATATCACTAATTAAGATCTGAGGATCATCTTTGAATTCCATCATGATTATAAGAAAAACTCTCTGAACTCCCAATTGTTCATAGTATCCTGACAAAATTATCAGTAGTATTTAATTGGAAGTTATTGATTGTTTTTCAGTCCCTAATTTCAGCTCCAGACTGAAATTCTTTCACCTTGGGAAACCAGGAAGGTTAGACTCCATAAGTTTCCAAAGGCTGAAAGAGCAACTAGTTGGAAGTATATGGTTGCCATTGCCAAGCTATAAATACACAGTACTAGACAAAACTATTGAGGAGAAACAATAATTTTGGAAGTAAACACAGAAGAAAAATATACTAGTTTAGAATATGACTGATTTTCCCTAAAGTGATAGACTTTTTAACAATGTAAGAACATTATCTCTCTGAGGTAGAGCTTTCTGTTTCCCCCACTGTTTAGTGCCATAAATCTTTTGAATCATAATTCTTTTGAATGGAGACAAAACTTGCCTCAAACATATATGATTTTGTGCATCAGTAGAATGATAATTTATTTTGAACGTGTCAGGGAAAAAAGCCGCCTTTAAACATTTTGACGGATGAGCCTGTACATAGTTTGAATTCTCATCTCACTACTTCTGATTTAACTTCTGTTTCACCAAGGTTTTTCTCACAAGAATACAAATAAACAGTTTATATAAGCATGTTTTAACTTGAGCGCTCCTTTAAACCTCATATGTAAGAAGAAATTGTACTGTTTCTCAATTCACTTTAGAAAAAAGATTTTGCAAATATGCCACAAAGGAGGGCTGATTAAGTACTGTGCCAGACATGAGTATGAAGTTATTGGCAGACTGTAGTCTGCTGTCCTTGCCTAGCTACTTGACTTTGAGTTTATGCTATCTCAAGTGACTATTTCTGAAAATGAAGTACTAAAAAGAGAAACAACATTGCCATCCATTGTGGGAGGCACTCCTTTAGCTAAGGTTCATATGATACACACACATACACATACATGCACACACACACATAACCATATATATACACATACATACACATACACACACAGACACACACACAACGTTTCTACCCCGCTCTTCTCACAGGGGGACTTAGAGCGGCTAACAATGGCAACAATTCGATGCTGTAATAATTACAATTATAATAGCAAGATAAAATCATAAAATACACTATAATAGATTAAAAACAAACATTATACAATCGTAAAGCCATTTCCATTATAACAATCATGTGGTCTGATTCAATGTTCAGGTGTCGTTATGTCTATTAGCCAAAAGCCTGATTCCACAACCACGTATTCCGTTATTTCCTGAAAGAAAAGAGGGAGGACACTGATCTAATTTTGATGGGGAGTGAATTCCACAGGAGGGGCTCACCACTGAGAAGACCCTGTCTCTTGTCCCCACCAGCCGTGTTTGCGAAGCTGGTGGGACCAAGACCAAGATCCCTGATGGATCTTAGACTACGAGGTGGAACATAGAGGGAGATATGTTCGGACAAGTAAGCTGGCCTGGAGTCCCTTCCAGAAGCACTAGTATTTGTATAGTCTAAAGATAATCTCATGGAAAAAGATCATATTTTTTTTGTTTTCATTTACCAGACAGAGGTAACATGGTGATCAATCATTTAGCAAAATCCTCTGCTGGTCCTATGTAGAATGGTCCTACAGACATGAGTGACAAAACCGATGCTCTCACTGCGGGAGAACATGCAGATCAAGAATAGGGCTCCACAGCAACCTATGTACCCACCGCCAAGACACCAGACTTGGAGGACCATCGTTCTCAAGCTACGAGTGATTGCCTAAATAGTAGTAACTAAGTAAGTAGTAGACAAGTGTAGAACTTGAGTTAGTGGAAGCAGCTAGAAGTGGGTCTGCTCCCAGCTACATCTAGCTCCCTGTATCTGTATGTGACTTACGGAGAGCCCATGAATTTTTTAAAGCAAGGATTACTCTAAGGTGGTTTGTCCAGTATAGCTTACAGCACCTGGATTGCTTTATTTGATTTTGCTTTTATGTGTGTTAATTGTTAATATGTTTTAACTGATTTATAGTTTAATATGGCTTCTTTTTTGGTTGTTTTATGATGTGGCATTGAATTTTTGCTGGAATTTCTAAGTTGCTTTGAGTTGCTTTGAGTCCGCTGCAGGGTGAGAAAGGCGAGGTTTAAATAAAGCAAATAAATACATAAATAAATTTCTCTGGGGTCTCTCATCCAAGTACTAAGCAGGGCTGACAGAACTTAGCTTATATGATCCTGCTTGAAATTTTATCTTATCCTCTGCTATATCTTAATAAGAATTGTGCCATCATTATTCAAAAGTTGGATTGTGTCATGTATTGGAAAATATAGTTGAACAGCACCCATAAAAAGACATTATTATTTTATTTTATTTATCTATATCTTCAATAACCTGAAATTTATGTGTGGTTTACAGTTGAAACAGATGAAAACAAGTAAGCAACAAAAATAAATGCAAAAAAGCATAAAACCACAACAAACCAACAATAAGATGTAAAACTGAAAAAGTTCTAAAAGATTGAAGATTAAGATTGAAGCACCTGTGAAGATCCATGTTTTTCATTTGTTGCTGAAAAGTCCACATTGTTGGTGCCAGGAGAATGGTTCTACTGAGGACACCTATGGTGGTATATTGAGAAAAACCCTTCACTGTAGTAGGCACACACCCATTAAAATTAGATATCAATTGTTCCACAGCTATATTAGAAAGTCATCTCTGATCAGATAAAGTAGGTCAACACTGTTCGTGTTCTTCGTAGTGCCATCCCATCTGAGGAAACATAAAAAGGCCTTTTTTCTCCACAGGAATTCAAAGTTAATCGTTGTTAATCTTAAAGTAAATTAATGTAAGGCAAAAATTGTTAACCCACTGTTGCCTCTAGTGCCAAAGGAATTTTATGTCATTAGAGCAGTGAATCTTCCCTTGATTTGAGTCTGACCATTAGAGGAGCTGTCTAAGATATTGGATCCAGTTTTCCTAACAAGTTGAGCATCTTAGATGCCTCCTTTAAATTCTGGAATTCATTTCTCCACTGGCAGTGAAAGCACCAGCCATTAGTTCTTAAACAAGCTGAAGGAGGATTTGGAATGAAGTAGGCATGAGTAATTCCTAGGAAAATGGGATGTGAGTTTCCTTAAGTTAGCTCATCTTAGGTTCCAAGCCTGATGTGGGGTGATCAGTAATTTCAATATGTCATTGTATGTTGACTTGTTGAAAGAGGTTTCATAGTGACATGACAAAGGAGTAGGGGGAAAGGAATAGGAAATGCTTTTTTCATATATGTGCATAAATCATCCTTTGGGGAACCAAGTCCATGCTTAAAACTCATGGTTAGTCAAACTAGAATAAGAATATTCAATCAAGTGTGGAATGGTGAATCAACAAATATGTAATTCCAATTGATTTGAAGGTTGCACATTAGTCAGAATTAACAACAGAATTTAAGTCCATATCTATGTTTCTTTTCCTACTGGGAAAGCTGAATGCATGACTTTTGATGTCTATTGGGATGGAATCTAGAAGAAGTATTAGTTGTGGAAACCACACAGATCAAGAAGGGCTACATTTCATTTCAGGAACTGTAAATGTATTCCTAGTCTTGGACTAGAATATCTTTGGACCAGAATATCTTTGTTTTTTTCTTTATCTTCCTTAGGCCAATGGGTCACACAGAAAAATAATTAACAAAAAAAAAACCCTTTAAATGAATCTCTGAGATTCAGAGATGTAGACCAACTTTCAGGTGAGACATAAATGTTATCAAATTTTGAATGATGCAACTTTTGAGTAGCATTATCTTGATGAAGGATGACAGTTCCTCTGATATCTAAAAGACAGTTTTGTATCCATGCCACCTAACGAGGGGCAGAAGTAAGGATGCAACAAATACACATAGATGAGTCTTTGGATGAAAATTGTTCACATTCTGTATTGGCCACAGTGGATGCACTAATAATAATAATAATAATTATTATTATTATTATAAGGAGCTGGATACAGTTTCATCAATAAACTATAGTGGACAAATGAACCGATGCTCCAGATGGGTTTCACCTGTAAGCAATAGGTAGATGGGGCAGTGAATCTTATCGTATGATAAATGGAAAAACTGGTGACAGTGTTCTGCAAGGTTTAACTTGAAAATGAAATAAAACTCTTAAGAGTATTTATTGTTTATATATATGTTTATACACACACACACACACACACACACACACCTGAATATGCCCCAAATTTATTGACTTTGATCATTTTAAAAAAACAAATCAAATGGAACACAAGCAATGTCATTCTAAGTTGCTTTTCATGTTTGTTTCTTTCTTCAAGAGATGGCTATGGTCATGACTGAAAACCACTTGATTCTTTTATGACTGCTTTGGTGACAGTTTGATTGCTGGATAATAGCTTTGATGATTCAGATGGATTCTGCTGGGCTTTCCTGACAAGCTTTTTATCATGGGAAGTGGTTGACAAATTTTTGGAACTTATCAGGAGTCTTGACAATCTGAAGCAGAAAATAATTGATGAAACCCTTCTAAACACATGTGTGCCAAGTGCTTTGTGAGTGATGTACAAGTGGAAACTGGCAAGCCAAAAAAGGAGACCATAGGAGACTGACTTCAAGGATCTCTTCATGTTTACATAGTTTCTCAACTAAATAAGGGAAAGGTTTTGAATATGAGAAAGTTGTTTTCTAATAGCACTTGCTATGAGCTATAAACTTGTAGCAAATGGTACTTGGACAGAGGCCAGAACAGAGATGAAAAAAAAACTAGTTTGGATATCAGCTGGCATGATTCTTTACGGAAGGTTCTTAGGGATTCAGAATTTGTATAAAAATGTTTAGGGGAAATGCATTTCTCAGATCATCTATATGTGATGCAACTGTGCAGAGGGATATGTGCAGATGCACATATAGGTCTTTTTTCAATATACAGTTGGCACTGTTCTCTTGCCATGAGATATCTATAGAAAGTATTGTGTAGATCAGTGTTTTTCAACCCTTTTTGAGCCGCGGCACATTTTTTACATTTACAAAATCCTGGGGCCCACCGCCAACCAAAATGACACAAAATGACACTCTAACACAGTAATACATATAATTAATATGTTTTTAAATGTATTTATACATTCATTGTGAAACCTGGGCCTGTTTAGATGAAAACAGCATAGATATCCTGGCAGGAATGCCAGAAAGACACACACGAAGGTCTTGCTCAACAGCTGTCATTCTCTCTGTGTGTTTCGTTTTTATCGCAGTCACCTGGTCCTCAGGAAAAACGTACCTGGTCCTCATGGAAGCCGGCTGGAAAGAGAGCAGCCAGACGAAAGCACACTCTGAGGCAGAGAGTTTCACTGCGGAACAGCTCTCAGTCAGGAAGTTCTTCCTAATGTTCACAGACATTCCGTGATGTTTGCTTTTCTGCCTGCACTATTGCTCTCTCTCTCTCTCTCTCTCTCTCTCTCTCTCTCTCTATATATATATATATATATATATAAATGTAATGTTCATTTGTGGGATTAACATAATTAAAAAACCACTGGACAAATTGCTGCCAAATTTGGCCACAAAACATACATAAACAAAAAAAAGGGCTAACAAACGCCAGAACAGAAACACACTAACCCAAGGAGGGACCATCAGTCAAAAAATTGCGTTTGTCATTTGGGAGTTGTAGTTGCTGGGAGTTATAGTTCACCCAGAATCAAAACACTCAAAAGACAATACATTCTGAACTCCACCAACGATGGAATGGAATCAAACTTCCCACACAGAACTCCCATAACCAAGAGAAAATACTATAAGAGTTTGGTGGGCATTGACCTTGAGTTTTGGAGTCGTGGTTCACCTATATCCAGAGAGCACGGTGGACTCAAACAATATTGGATCAGGACCAAACTTGGCATGAATACTCAATATGCCCAAATGTGAACACAGATGGAATTTGGGGAAAATAGACCTTGACATTTGGGAGTTACAGTTTCTGGGATTTATAGTTAACACACAAAGACACACATGGAATTTGGGGGAAATAGACCTTGACGTTTGGGAGTTGTAGTTCACCTACATCCAGAGAGCACTGTGGACTCAAATAATGATGGGCGGGCCTCTTCCTCATAGGGAGGGGGACACTCCACCCCTTTCCGACCCTCCCTCTGCTCACCTCAGCCTTTCTGCCAGCCTTTCCTCCTCCTCAAATGGCGACCGCTGGGAAGGGTGCGGGGCCTGAGAGACGTCACCCTTCCCTCCTCCCTCCCTCAATTGGAGGCTGGCTGACACACGTGGAAGGGAAACGGCTGAAGGAGGCGGCGCCCTGGCCCCTTCTTCTTTGTCGCCGCCCGGCCCTTCCTCCTCCTCCTCTTGCAAGCAGCAGCAGCAGCAGGAGTTCGGCAGGAGGGGGAAGAAAGGGTATATTGGAGGTTTTCCCACGGTACACCTGAAGATCACTCACGGCACACTAGTGTGCCGCAGCACACTGGTTGGGAAACACTGGTGTAGATGTATGACCTACACAAAAACTTCAGTATGATGTACAGTAGATCAGTCGTATCAAACCTTTGACTCTCCAAATGTTTGGGATACCAACTCCCAGAGACCCAATACTCAGGAATTCTGGGACCTGAAATTTAAAAGACCTGGAGAATTAAAGGCTGGACAGTGCACCACTGCTATAGATACTACATTGCAAGAAACAGGTGATTTAACAAAAGAAGTAGACAATCAAAGTAAAGTGGACATGGCTTTTCCATCATCTGTACATAACTAAGTAGCATTTTATCTTGTATGTCTATGTTCCTCTTATTGAGGTTCATCTGCTATATAAACAAGCCACTACATCTTCTTCCTAAATTAGTACTGTAACCTCTTAGCTGGGGCCTGTATTCAGTGGTGGTACTGGCACTGTGCTTACATAAGTCTAAATTGCCTGAAGTGGTTTCACAATGTCTAGGCACAAAGAAGTATCTGAAACTTCCTTGTACAAGTGGTGCTTGGCAGAGAAACAACAGGCTCTTAGATGACAGTTTGATGTCTCAAAGCAGCAGTATCTCTATGAGCTGAGACAGCCACTCACAGGTTTTTGGGAAGCACTAGAAGTTCCCAGTTTGTTCTATAAGCATTCTGCATGCCACAGCTAACTCATGGTTAGCTTTTAAGAGGTCTTGATATGGGTGGTCGTATATTGTACATGCATATCCATGTTGGGCAAATGTGTAGCAGCCACAGATTAAACTGTCATTTTAGTATTTTGATTGCTTGTTTAATTGCTAGTAAGGTCTTTATTTATTGGAAGAAAACATAGAAGAGGTAGAAACAAGGCTCGGGAGATATGCACAGACTTCTTGTTTAAAAATGAACTCCATTCCCTTTTGTAGAAAGTAGAATGTAAAACCAATGGTTTGGAAACTGTGAGTGACAAGTTAAAAAGTCAGCAGAGCCATTCCAGAAGGCTATGAGAGGTATGATTGACAAGCAAGGCAGTCAGTAAAATGATACAAGAGTAACAAGTGAGTTGGAAAAATAGAGATGAAGAGAATTTGTCTGCTTGCCTTGTTCCATCGCCATTCCATCTTCTTTAGGGAAGGCAGGGAATGATAACATAGTTAATAGATAACTCATTTATCATTTCATACATTCCATGGAGACATTGTAAGATATATGTGGAAGCTTTCAAAAGCAGTAAAGTCTGTTTTAAGTAAAATAAAAATATATAATAGAAAAGATAGGACCTTATCACAACACAAACCATCCCAGCTTTCCCCCTATTTCATCACATGAGGGAAGCCTCTTTCAGCTGGCTTGACCCATCTCTCCTAATGAAAAGATGTGGAGCCTCCCATCATCCTCTGCTGGCAATTTTTCGGCGGTGGCAGGTTTTTTTTGTGGCAGTTCAGTCGTGGCACTGCCCTAAAAGTAGTTCGGGGCTGAAGTAAAAAAAACAAAACAAAACAGCCTGTCACCACCACCAAATTTGGGGCTGTATGAAGAGGTCCATCTGAAATCAGAAATAAAGATTGCAATACGAGAGCTTGCAACATGACTAGGAAAGAGAGAGTGAGTTCAGAATGTTAAGGAAGTAAGCACATATCAGTGTAAGGAGAAACAGTTACATCAGTATTTGTTGTTGTTGTTTTTGTTGTAAGCCTTAAAGTTCTTTATGACTTATGATGACTAAGATTTCCATGGCTGTGAGTGTGTGGCTGAAGTTGTGGTTTTCCATGGCTGAGTGGGGAATTGAACTCTGGTCTCCAAAGTCATAGTCCCATGCTTAAACTACTAGGCTACACTGGCTCTCCTTATGCAGAACAACCTCTTGCTTTTTGCCTGGTGATGTCCACCTGGTCCTTGAGGGTTATGTTTAATTATCTTTTTGATTTAAAACAGGGGGAAATGGATCCTTTGTTGCAGTAGGGAGAGGGAAACAGAGTCTCTTTATTTCAGTGTGGGAGGTGGGTGAGAACAAAGTTAAAATTAGTCATGTACATCTGGGCAAAAAGGCATACTATTTTTGGGTCTGTTTTCATCTGATCCCTTATTTTGTTTACCAGAAAGTTACCCAAAAGGGGAGGGGTGTTTTCTGTTTCATTTGGCAGAGATTCAGTCCATTGGCTACAATGAGAAAGTTTAAAGGCTCAATCCTCAGCCATTTGAAGACCTATCTGCTTGAAACGTACTGCAGTTGTAGACCCCATTGACAACGACAGGCCTACCAAGTTTTAAAACAATTTACCTATCTACTGATTTTTAAAAATTATTTTAAGTTTTAAACATAACATTTTTTTAATAAGACAAATCGCAAGAGAGGGTTCTGGGAATTTTAGCCTCCGGTTGTGTTCATTCTCAGCCAATCAGAGCATGAACAACACCAAGCTTTTTATTGACTGAGAGAGGCACAGAGAGAAAAACTTCAATTCTCCAAGAGAAACTTTCAATGGCCATCTTGCGCAGGTGCCACTGCGAAAGAGAGTTTGAAGGGCCCTGTCTGAGGGAGGAAGTAACTTTCCAAGAAAAAATGGAGGTGGCTTCTTCTGCCAGGGAGAGAAAAAGATGTCACATATCCTCCTGCCTCAGGTATTTTGTGGACGTAACTCTTTCCGAAAATATCATCTTTCTGAATTTGTTTCACTGGTCTTTTTGTCTCTCTCTTCCCCTTTCTGTTTTTAGAAATTACACAAAAATGGCACTCTGAAAACTACAAATCTTTTTGTTAATAGTGATCTGGGCCCAACTCTAGTTAAAATGGGCCAAAATGGAGCCTTTGTATTGCATGAGGCCGAGGGAGTGTCTATTATACTGGGGGATATGCTTTTTTTGCATCCAAGGGGGAATACAGAGACACTTTATTGCAGGACTAGTATGTATGTGGGACAAGGGATAGTTGTGCGTGGGCCTCCACCCACACACAACTGGAACTTCACTATAATATAGGGGGAATGGACATTCCATTGCTATGTTAGAAAGGAAAACAGAACCTCTTAATTACAGGGTAGAACAGCATCTCTGCTGCAGTGGGGAGTTTCTAGGGGGGGGGGAGCAGATTGAAATGTGGTTGCAACTGGAATTGGGAGCGAATAGTCCAGAAGAACGCAAAAGTTATCTTGTGTTATCGCCATAATTGAAAGAAAGAATAAACACAAACCTAAGTCTGGCTGCAGTGCCTGAACAACAGCAAGATACGGAAGAAAAACAAGTAACAGGACATATATCCTAATTACACAGTGCAATAGAAGTCCAATATCAAAAATTCTTATTTAATATATCATGAATCTAGCAAGATAATTGAATATCCGAGGAACATATCCTCTTAAGAAGTACACCAAAAGTAGTGAAATATCACCAGAAGAACTGCGGTCCACAGGTACAATAATTAAATCCAATATAGGACCAACCACCTCATTTGCATACAGACATAAGCAATATAATAATCACAGTTCAAAATAATGAGTATAAAGGAGGCATAGTTACGCCCGGGCGTCTGTAGAAAAAGTTCTTCCCAGTTGCCGTGGAGCATTGCACAAAGGGCACACCCCTTTCACAATATAACACGATACTCCTTGAGATAAAGTAATGGTAGCTCCCGAGATGTAATGTTGCCACTTCCCAGGATGAAAATAAACGAAGGGTTAAACCCAACATGCTGCAATGTATCAATATTGTAGCCCTAGCCGCTGTGAATTCATCACGGTGTGGCTGCGCGTCTTCTCCAATGACTCAGAGCTAACAGTGATCCATGTGTTCTACCACTGTAGCAAGTTTTATCACAATTGGTCTAAAAATGAGTGAGGAACAACAATCCCCTGAAATTTCCCCAGTGCTAGTGCTGTTTCTTTCCTACTGCGCATTTCAGATATTTCTGACTTTTCCCCCCAGAAATTTCGGAAATCATTTCAAAATTGAATCACCAGTGCCCCCTACATCCGAAATGAGTTTTGAACCATTTTTTGATCAAACAAGCCTACTAATTACCTAAAGTGTAAGCCCCACCAAAGCAGTTACCATTGTGAAGACATGCCTAAGATTGTACTATAAATGTATTTGTTTTTATTGTGTTTCTCAACTCCACTTGTTTCAATTGTTTTATACACATTTTGCACATGTGTAAAATATTGTTTGTACAAATATTAAGGCAATTGCATAGAAATTGAAAATGAATGTTAACCCCTGCAAATGGAACACACATTGATAAGTAGTACATGCTACTGGTGGATTCAAAATACAGTATGTAACATCTAATTAGTTATTAAGAGGAAGTGTAAAGAATGTATAAATTATATCAATTCCAAGTGCTAATGAAATGCATGGAAGAGTAGCTTACATTACAAGCCTTTCTTAGTCTAGAAAAGAAATAAAAAAGTAATTTGAATAATTTATTAGGAAACACTTCTAACTTCTGGAATGAATTATTTCTTTGCCATTTTTAGTCAACATGAAATAATAATCAAAATCTGGCTGAGAAAATGACAACCTTATTGAAATCATGCATTTACCTAAATGCTAGCTTTGAGAAGGTCTTTGTTTTGCTTAAAGAGCCTACAAGCCTGGATTATTCATGCAAACATATAAAAAGTGGAGCTTAAAGGCGGGATCATGTCATCCATTGCCTGGTCATGGCCACTTAGTATGAATGAAACAGATTGTCATGCAGGCAGGGAAGAATACTCATGCTAAAGAAATAACAGGACTATCAACTTGTTCATGGGTCATATCAACATCCATAATTTTGGCACCCAAACCTGCTCTCCACTTATATATGAGGTTGACTTATATGTAGGTTTTAGGTGGTAGTTCTTATAATATAGCAGTTCTCTTAGTTCTACTAAATTCTATATTGAAGTGACATAGTAATCCCACAATCCACAAGCATCATCTGAAAGAAATTTACATTTCATTATTGTGTATTGTAGATAAATCTTAGAGACATCAGAGGGCCAGTCCCTTTGAATCAACAGACATACCCAGACAGGGGAACTGTCATTTTAATAGTATGAATGCCCTTTGTAGCTGATGTGGTGGTTAGGAAGGAGCTAATATTTGCAATCTTACTGTAGTCTGAATAAAACATGAATGAATTCCTATGCACACTGCACACTTCTTGTTTGTAGTGCAAAAATATACAAAAATAACAATACAATATTTAAAATGAAAAACAATTTTAACCAACACAAACTTACCAGTATTTCAATGGAAAGTGTGGTCCTTCTTTTTGCTGATGAGATGATGCCTGGATATTTTACCATCCTGTGGTTGGCCTCTCTCGTGTACCTGCATGGGAAGCTGGAGTTGACAGATGGGAGCTTACCCTGCTCCCCGGATTCGAATTGCCACCTTTCAGTCAGCAGTCCTGGTGGCACAAGGGTTGAACCCATTGAACCACCATGACTAAATGGTGTTTACTTTAAAATATACCGTTCTTCATAATCCACCTGGATAGGAACTTATACTTCATTTCATTTTATCATAATAAAAACAGGGTGAAAGAGGTTCCCAGGTTATTTCCATGATTTTAATGAATAAAGCTGTCTGTTTTTGATTTTCTTAACTGAAATGCTCTGCCTAATTTGGATCACAGCAAACAATCTAAAATAGGAAAGCCAGAATGTACACAGAGTATATTATGAAAATTAAATAAATTTAATGATATGTACTTTATATAATTGATTCTGCTTTCAAGATTAATATTTCCCAAAGCTTTTTGTAATGTGTAATTGGGACGGTAGGCATATCTTGAGTGGAAAAGGGCTGGAGTGAGATGCATGTGATTAGAGGATCAGTAAATTGCATAAGAGCGGACATATTAGCAGACTAAAGTTCTACTCCCTTTGAGAATAAAACCACATCCAACTCTGCACACACACACACACAACACCACAAAAATCAAACACAGTCATCATCTAAATATGCAAGATTCCCTGATTAAATGTATAAAACACTGGTTAATTCCTTTTAATAGACAAAATCAATAGAATTAATGGAAAAGCATGCTTTTGATTGCTATTGTCCAGTTTTGAGTTTTAAAAGAAGTATTTCAAGGGAGTAGCTTATTAAATTACTCTTTCATCATTGGTTAGAAAGGTTTAATGTACTTGATTTAAAAAAATTACCCTCCTTTTGTTAAATAAACATAGAGACATTTTCTGTAGTGTTTTTAACATCTGAAGGAAACAAGCATTGCTGAGTGTATTGATGAGTTACTAAGTATCACTTTGAAACAAAAGTGCTTTACATGATCATCAATATTCCAAATGGATATGCAACTGTAATCTGATCTCAGTTATTGACCAATGTATCATCTCTTCCCAATTAATAATGCAATTAGCACCACAGTCTTTGAAAATGATGAGATGGTTAAACAATGTAGAGTTTGTCTTTTCTGCTATCTAAAATTAGCACGTAAGCAATTGTGCTTGGGGAGCAATTACTGCAGTCTGTGTGAAGTACCTGGGTAGACAGCAGGAATTTACTTTTGAATTAACGTAATTGTTGCCAAGAAGTCTACGTGCCAGGAAAATATATTAATTTATGAGTTATAAAATAAAGTTAGCCTGTGTTTGTAGCTCTTGAGACAAAATTAATTACAACTTGTTATTACAGGTGGAAAGCTAAAAGAAACCTATAGTGTGTCAACTCATCCTTTACAGCAGGATTTCAGAATACACAAATTTAGTTGGTTTGACATTGAACAAACATCATAGCGTTATTCCTTCCAAAGGCAACAAAACACTGAGGGAAAGCTTAGTGTAAAGTCTATATGGTGGCATTATCAGGTTGAGATAAAATGTTTTTTATGCACAGTTCTGATTTGGCACTCAACTATGGGTCAGCAAATCTCTGTGGATAAAGCTACTACTTCTAATGAAATATGAATTCATGGAGAGGATGTGGCCATCCACAGCAAGTAATCAATGTGGAAAGTTGGTTTTCTATGATAGTCTTTCATAGACAAGAATGTTTTTTACGCATGTCCCCAGTTGGAAGAAGGATGGTCTGAGTAGTTTTAGGAACTTCCCATTTTATCTTAAAAGTTAGAAAGTGATGTGGCATGTAAGGTACTACTGGGCAGGTTGCCCTCCCACATAATCTTGAAAAAGCTGCAAAACATCAGCCTTGTAAACTTTGGGTTAGGGGGAACCAGCAGTCCCCCCAACCTCCCACCATTCCAAGGACAGGCACCATGTTTGTACATATTGGCAATGGCTACAACTGTGCCTTGCTTTCCTGTAAACATGGCACTTGTGAACTGGCACTGGTTCATGTCCAATCAGCTGGTTGGGAAGTGAAACACTTGATTTAAAAGGTGGGAACTGCAAACAGGGAATACTCTTCCTGTGGAATTTTTTTTTCATTGAAACTGTTGTTTGAAGAACTGCTAATGAAAAAAATGTGTTGGAGCAGTTCTCCATGATGCCTTCTTAACAAAATAGGTGTGGGTAAAGAAATTTAGCTGTGTGGAGTGGGAAGAACAGCAGGACCTTGGATGCCAAGAGTACATTGCACACAAGGTTTCTGAAGGCTGCAGAAAGCCCATATGTTGTCTATAATATATATATATATATATATGTGTGTGTGTGTGTGTGTGTGTGTGTGTGTGTGTGTGTGTGTGAATGAAGTGGAAGTAAACACAAGGCTACTGATTATCCCTCTCTTCCTCCCCTTTAAAAGAAATCTGTTGCCATCCTATGCTATATTTAGTTAAAAGAAAGTCCCATTGGATCCAGCTGAAATTACTTTTGAGGAGATATATGTTGAATTGTGCTGTGAAGTTATCTTTGCAGGCTTAGAAAAATGTTTTTCTTTTTTCTTCTTCCTCTGTCATCTTTTGGCCTTTAATGTTTTCTTTAATACCTTCAGGCCAACTGGTATGGATTCATGTGTGTCTAGTTTGTTGAATGTCACTGAGAAAGCAGAGCCTGAGGATGTTGACCTGGGAGTCCTTGTGACACCAGCAAAGAAGCAAGATGACAAAGACAAGAGAAGAAGGCATGAAGGGAAAACAAGCAATTGTTCACCACCAAGCCTTCTGAATGTCCCTGCTTGCAATCACAGATAAATGGCAGCTGATGTTTCCGGGCATATTTTGAGGCAGGAAGCAGAAGAAAGACCAGTGTATATTAAAATGGATTTAAAACAAGCCACAACTTTTATTGAAGGTTTATAAAACAATTGAGTCAGGACAGATTGAGTCAATCAAGTAACCATAAAACCACAGTATGATATCATACTGCCCCACAGAAATGGATAAAACATTCATAAGGCACCCATCCATTATATAGCATGTAATAAATAAGAAATCCATGAGCTGAACTTAAAGCTGACACACAACTGATCCCAAAACTGACAACCTATGTAATTTGGCCAAATTTTAAACTCGCTGTGCTCAGTAAAATACCCAGTGAACAAAATGTTGGGTTTATTTGAGAATCTAAAACTTAAAATAAGTTATGCATATTTTGCATTAATCTGCATCCTCTTTGTCCTCTTTCCTGGTAAAATGTTTTCTCTTTTGTGGAATGGTGCAAGTAGCTAGCTACTATGTTTGATCATATGATCTTCAGATTTGTAGTCCATCTGGCATCAAGCTTGGGCCTGAGGGGAAAAAACAACCCTGAAAATAGTTACAAGGTCTTACTGAGTGTTAGAAACTGAGGAGGAAAGGCAGAATGAGACCCTAAGAGATTCTTCTAAGCGAAACCCCCTCCAAAGCTGTGCTTTTTGGCTTTGTTTTTGCTACCTCCATGCTGCAATCATTTGTGATCATGCTTTGAGCCATACTAAGTAATTATCCTTCCTTGTTTACACATTTCAAATGCATGTAGCCTGTTATACTTATGTAGCCCTTAGCTATTGTTTAGCAAAGTTTGGTTTGCTTTGTGTTTTTGTTTTGTTTTCAATCCTCTGTAAATGAATTATTGAAGGTTTTTAAAAAATGTCTTTGCTTTGTATTCTTCCTATCAAAATTTCCGTTGACCTTATAGAGATACAAATTCTGGATGATTTGTCAAACATCTAGAAGTTATGTTTTCAATATTCAATGTACCTTAGTCAATGTTCAGCCTCTGTTATGGGATAACATTACCAAGGGCTAAGTATTAGCAAGCCATGAGCTTCTTACTTAAAGAGTGTTGAGTATTTTGATCTTTTCCCTTCCTTTGGTATATTGAGACTTGCATTGTTGATCATAATGCTTACATGTCCTGTGAATGTGACTGAAGGCAGGTGAACTGATTTAGAGGAGCTAGCCTTTGGGGGCTACACTTTTAGTGAATTATTTGGTGATGTTATTACTGTTTGACTTTTTTTTCAACTTGTCTTTAAAGCTCTCACAAATGTTTTGTATAGAACAGAAGCAAGAACACTTTGGACCCCTTTTTGGCCTTCTCTAGAAGACTAAGGAACTCATCACATAGAGTGTTTTTCCCATCGTAGGACACTTCATCTTCATTTCAAAGATGAAGAGGCACGGAGCCCATCACATGACTTTCATCCATTGCCTTTCATCCTTGAAATAGATAGAGATGAAGCATGCTGTAAGGCGAGAGCTGAGAACATGAGTGAGTAATCATGTTTTGAACCCCTGATGTGCTCCAGAACCATTGCTATTTCCAAAAAACACATATGATGGGATCTGACAAATTCACCTATGTGATGTGGAGGAATGGGTGTTTCTCACCACTTTGCTTCCACTGCATTTTCTCCTTAATAGTAATTTAGGCTTGAAATTGTATTCTTGTTAGTTTTTCAACATAACACTGGTCTAATGGAGGGAAGGAAAGCCTAGCAAGAGGGCAGGCATGTAGCTGTGTGTGTGTGTGTGTGGGGGGGGGAGCTAGAGGGGCTCAGTCCTGTCCCGTCCCCCCCAATTCTCAGGGTGGTCCACGAGAAGGCCTTACTGGTACATTATTTAAACTGTTATGTGTATTCATATCATGATCTGATCACCATGCTCAATATATCCCATATGCATGGGGGTATTGGGATAATGATACAAAAGGTTTGCTAGGGTAGATCCCCTCTCACTCAGACTCAGCCCCCACCCCCAATCAAACTCATCCCCCCACCGAATCAAAATCCTGGCTACGGCCCTGCAAGAGGGGATCATTACATCAATATAAATGAGGGAAGGAAGGCAGAGGAAGGACTTATCATGGCAAATGGATTTAAAATTCCCCCATCCCCTTCCCCAAATGGGATGAGGTCCATGGTAATCTTGGCTTTCAATATTGAAGTTTTCCTTGATTAAAAATAAGTAATCTGGAGAGGGTTGTGATGGTTCAAACATGGGCAACAGTGTGTGTGTGTGTGACCCAAAGAGGGAAACAAAAGTAATGGGAAGAAAGAACTTGAAATGGGACAATTGGGGATTGAAAGGTAAAATTCCCTTTGCTAGATGGTCATTTGATGAGGTATAAAGGTCCATATGATGAGGTGTTAAGCCCAATCATTTTGGATGACCAGAACTGATTATTATCTTTAGGGCTTAGTCAGTAGCTCTAATATGCTGTCCAATATGTATAAGCAGTTTTGCTGTAGAAGAAAAGTCTCTTCAGCTGAGGAAGAGAACTTGTTTTTTGAGATCAGCAGAGGTCTCAAGGGTTTTACTGAACTACCGAAAGGTCTGCATATACCCCATGGGGCAAACAGTTGAGATAAAATGCATCCAAACATATTTTAAAAATAAATAAAAGGAGTGTGTACAGTCCTCTGGTCTCCAGATTATTTCCTCCATGAGAAAATAAGTAAACAAACAAATACATAGTGACAGCTCCTGGAGGATGACATAGCCAGATTCTTACATGACACCCAGTAGAACTGATTTGACACATCATTAGATAGTTCCCTCCTGGTCTCCATCTGCAACTTCCTCTCTCACCTCCTCAAAGCTACCCAAAATTAGATTAGTGGCTGTGCTATGCTTGGCATCCTGTGGGGGCAGATGATGCCTTTTCTTGAGGGGCTGATGAGCAAATACAAATGAGCTTGAGGAGAAAAGGCTTAAAGGTAAGGCCCTGAGCCTTGGAGGACTGACATTTCTATCATAAGCATAACTGGTCAAGTATTTTGAATGAAAGCATTGTCTGGCCTTCTTGCAGCTTTCCACTGTCCTACATTTTTAATAATTTAAATTTCATTTTATATAAATCTTTTTAAGGCAGAGGATCTTTTCCCTTTTTGTGTATAATCACCCCCAAACAATATTAATATATTCATTGTTATGCATTATACTCCTAGCTTTCCTCTATGAAGCTCAAGCAGAACACAGAATTCTCTTCTAAAATCTGATTTAATATCCCTATGTGCTAGGCAAGGATGAAACAGAGTGAATGGCCAGAGATAATCCAGGCATTTCATAGCTTAGTGTAGACATGAACCTGGATCTTTAATGCCCTGCTCCGACATTCCAATCTCCCTATTGTGCTGAATGTATCCATAGTTTTAGCATGGCTGATTACACTGACCTGGTATTCTTTTTGAACCTGAGTATGTTTAAAGTCTAAATTATAACAACAAGACAACTTTTAGCATGTGCCTGTTTCCTGACTTCTACTCCCTATGTTCATTATTCAGCTGTGAATATGCAAAAAATAAACAAATAATTTTAAATGTGTGAAAACAATTTCACTATTTTTCAGAGAGTAGAAATCATCATTCCCCTTGTGTTAATGTGTAGAGAAAGGATGTTTCAAGTATAGGAATAAGAAGATAAGAGGCTATAAACATGAAGTACCAAAAAGCCAGAAAAAGTTGTATATTGTTGATAAAGGAGCTAGTGAATCAATCAAGTCTGACTTATTTTATATCAGATCCATTTATCAGCAGAATGCTGTGGAAATGATGTGGGCATTTCTCTGTCCTGTTTTTACCTCCTTAATTCATTTTTAATGTTACAGTAATACCGAGGAGTAATGGACTCACTTCTCATCCTTGACTGGGTCTCAATCTGCACTGACCTTTCTTGTAGTAGTTGTATTGAAATTTTGGATATTAGTTTCTCTACCTGAAAAAATGATGGTGCATCCACCTTGAATTCATTCTAATCAAGCTCTAAATAATTTACATTGATAGTGTGGGCTATCTCTGTTCGCAAATGACAAACACATTAGTCAAGCTATTGATCCTCATGGTTCTTTTTATGTTACTTATACAGTCTAAATCTTCCCTGCCTCCAGGCAGCAGGATAAATTTGCAGGATTTTAGGATTTCCTCAGCTGCAGGCAACTGACTGTGAATCGATAACATAACTTTGATATGACTTTACTTACTTTTAATACTGAAAGACAGTGTGTTGCATCTAAATGCCTCTCCCATCTCTGGCTTCTAGTAAAATTTGGTTAGATATCAAATGTGGAAGATTTTTGAGAACACCCATGAAACAATATGAAATTCCATGCTCCAAATCAAACATCAAACCACCTTTATGACATCATCACATGGGGTTAAAATCGGCGGCATGCACCAATCTAGACCCAGTCACCCATGCAGCTGGCTGGCTCCCAACAGACGACATTGTGCTGGCTCCATGCGTGAAGGAGGACAGAACTGATGCACTGCCATGGCAACACAGCATACTTCCCATGTTGCCATTTAGTTTAATAGAAGGAAGCCACATGTTCCATGTGTGCACCATGCTTCTCCCATTGGATCAACAGCTGCAGGAGCTGGGTGATGTGGAGCGAGGGCAGCAGCTTTCCTACGCCCTGTGGCGAAGTGAAGCAAGGTGAGCCTTTTTTTTGGCAGCCATGTGGTGAGGCTGTTAGTCAATGTTTTAGTCTTTTTATATTTTTATCCTAATATTAATAAATTTCTAACCCAGCTATCAGTACTATTGCTTTTTGGATTATTGTAGTTTCATAGCTTTATTATTTTATTGTTTGTAACACACCCCATTTCATTAATAGCCTTCAGTAGCAACCATGACTCATGGGCCATTGTGATTGTGTACCTTCAAATCATTTCAGACTCACATTAGTCCTAGGTCAAATGTATCAAAGGAGTTTCTTGGAAAGATTTGTTCATAAGAGGCTTGCTCTTGTCTTCCTTTATGTGTGACTTGCTTAAGGTCATCCAGTGGATTTCCATGGTTGCGTGCGGATTTGAATCCTGGTTTCTAGAAAACCTGGTCCTATTCCAAAACTCAAACCACTACACCTTTGCCTCCTTTAGACTGAACTATTTTAAACGGAATTTGGTTTATGAGACAGTTATGAGCAAACAAAGGCAGACTTCCCCTTTCCTTCAGATGCAAGATCAATAGGTTCTAAAGCCAGCATTTAGTGGAGTTGAAATCACAGAATTTTTGATGTGAAAGGGACTATAAGGTCCATTTATTCCAGCCTTCCTCCCATGAAAGAATTCACTATGAAAGTATTTTGATAGGTGTCCATCTAACCTTTGTTTGGTGATTGTTACCAATAAGAGTCTACTACATTCTGAGGCATTTCATTTTTTAAAAAAACACCTTCTTTAAAAAAAATCTCTCCAAATGAAGGAGAGTACATCACCTTCTAAAATAATCTACCCCAAAGTTGAAAACTTTTATTGTTGAGAAGCACTTTCTAATGATTTCAGATTCAAATTCCTTCTAATTTGCACCCAATTATACTGATCCTATATTTCGCTAATGAAGAAAATCAGCTTACTCCATCTTCTCCCTGACCACTCTTCTGATATTTGAAAGGGACTACCTTTAATCGCAGAATCCTTCTACTCTGACCATATAATGCAGTTTGAAGCTGATTCAAGATCGCAGTGTCCACAAAACCTATGTCACCAATGCGTGCTGCAACATGCATCAAGGATGCTACAGCGCTAGGAAATAATGAATTATATCAAAAATGTGCTGCAACAGATGCCAATGTAATCCCAATCCATGGCAAAATCAGCTCTGTTAAATGCACAATGCATTATAAACACTTCCTCTGCTGAAGGACATTATGGACTCTAGAACAGCAGATGCTGAAAGAAATGCCCCAAGGACATGGCTGGGCAACAGGGGACTAATCAACCCCCTGAGAGAGGCAGTTGAGTACCTCAGTTGCTGTCACTTACCATTTTCTTTCACCTCATGGGCCTCTGGTGCAGTGATGTACATCTCTCTGGAAATGGGGGGAGGGAGGAAGGAAACTCATTTGAGACCAGGTTCCATGTTCAATGTAATCACCTTCCTCACCTCAAAATGATTCCAAGTATAGCAATCTGATCAACATACAGCAAAACTAATTCTTTTTGAACCAGATCTAAGCAATAGAATCAGTGTAGAAGCACCCTCAGTTTTCCCTCACCTAAATGTACTGATGGAAAATTTAACCTGAATTTTAAAAGAGCCATCCAAGCTGTTTCTTTCCCTTTCCTTGCATTGGCATTCTGTTCCCATCAGGTGGGTGAAAGGGTTGTTCTCTAGGACAATGCTCAAAGCTGTTCTCTAGGACACCGGATCTTGCTATTACACATATTCCGACGCTGCCACCAATTTCCAACAAACACACCCGTTGACCACCAATTACATGACAATATAACTTCAATGCCACCAATCTAAATGTATTGCTCTATGACCACACTGACCACCAGAGTCAGTTCACAGTGCAACCCAAAACTGGAGGGAAACTCCAACTAAAAGAGTGATGGCTGTAATCCAGACAGACCCCATTCCCAGAAAGACACTGGTTGAAGTATAAACAGGTTTGTGAAGTTTATTTGAACTAGATCAAGAAGGCTTATTAGTGGTTTGGTTTCAGAAAATTATCAAGCTGTTTGCTTAAAAGGAAATGGTTCCATAACTTGCCTTCCACAGAACTATGCTCACTCACAAGTGAACTAACCAGGCTTTTCAAACCCCCTCAGTCCTCCCTTCCAGAGGCGCCTAATATATAAGTGCTCTGTCCCTTAGAGGCTCTCTAAAAATGTCACACTTCTCTCCTCCTCCCCAGACTTTCCCCAGCCTCTGGTGCCCTCTACTTTCTGTATCTAGACAACACTCTCTAACTCCCCCACCAATCAGGTAACACTATCATATAAGGAATGGGCTGTTCCCTCCTCCTTTCGCTTGGATCAGGGCTTTTCTCCCAGGACCTAGAAATTTTCCTACACACTAGCCTGGCAAGGTAGGTCCATTCAGTTACAAATGCAACACACATTGCTCTGCCGCCCTTTCCCCTATTATATGGGGGGAAAGAGAAGGAAAGTGTGGGTAGCTCTGTTGAATTTACCCAAAACACACTTTCCTCCCTATGGTGGAGGAAGTGCTTTCTGGGAGAAAAATAGGCGGGCCCTGCAGAGTGTCATCTGTTGACACTCGGCAGTCCCTGTCCAGACCTGGCCAAAAGTGGCAAAACAGGGCTGTTTAGCCCTGTGTGAAGAGGTCCTTAGTCTCTTGTTTTGTTGTGTGCCTAAAATTTGTCTCCAAATATATTGCAAATCCAAGGTGACCCTAGCACATGGTTTTCTTAGTAAGATTTTTTCCAGTGGGGGTGGGGGATGGGGGTGCCTTTGCAAGACTGTGTCCCTTGCCCAAGTTGACCCAATGGATTTCCATGGCAGAGTAGGAATTCAAACCTTGATTCCCCAAGTTTTAGTCCAGCACTCAGCAACAACAAAACTTTATTACGGTCACTGACCAGCACAAAGTGGGCACAAGCGCCCTGAGAGGAGAAGGAAAACTCCCCAGTAAGCAGTTATTTAAAATTAGATTAGAAATCAGTATAAAAATATATTTTAAAAGACAGGATATTGTAACGGGTATGGAACCGAAGGGGGAGGGGAAAGATTGATGGGAGAGGTCAAATACACAGGGGGGGGGAGGACAAAGGGGGAAGGGAGTCTAGTATCATTCAGCTGTAACATGTTGCTCTAACTGCATTCCCAATAGGGTGTTGCCTTACGGTGTTAATCATCATCCATCTGATTTTAAGTGCAGCAGCACAGAATTTAGCAACACTGTAAGTTATTGTAGTGTTAGAGTCCGAAAGCAGCAGGGTGGAATAGTTCACCCAATGGATTTCCATGGCAGAGTGGGAATTCAAACCCTGATTCCCCAAGTTTTAGTCCAGCACTCAAACCCCTGCACTTTTAGCTTTAAAACAATACTACATTTGATACCATAAGTATGTGGTTTGTCCACCTATATACATTTTAATAATTGTTCTGTTTTTTTGATTTGCAATACTGGAAGCAACCTTGTGAAGGCAAAATGCCCTGAAAGACACTTTAAAAAACAACCAGAAATTAATAACCACTCTTGGAACCATAAGCTGTTTAGAAGTGTCTTACCAGCTTGGCAAAATTATTGAGCTAGAATTGTGATCTTATTGAATGTGATGCCCCTGTTTTTATGCAAAACTGAGCTGCACTGTACTATGAATGCATGTTTTATCATTTACCACTTACCCACCCTGTTAAATCAAAGTTATGGCTTTCAGAGTTCAGAGCAGCAGAACAAAGGAGAAAATGTTCTCTTTATCTTAATTGGTATTTTTAAATATAAATTATAACTTCTTCCATCATTGTAACAGTTTCTCAGTTAAATTTATCAACTGTGGGAGAACGTATTTGGGGAGGAGGTGATGACAGAGGCCAGCTGTACTGTTAGCTTTGAAATCTATTCAAGTGTCTGAAGGGGGGAGGGTAATATCTTTAGCATATTACAACATTCATAAAGGGTGTCAGTGTTGCTAAAGATATACTATTGTGAAATATTATTGAATTTTGAAACATATCCACATTGAGCACTGAACTGGTGTTCAGTCATTTTCCTTCCTCTTCATATAATTAAGCAGAGGTGGTTTTTGATGGAATCCAAATAGCCTATGAAATATTGATTGAAGACCGACTTACCATAATTAAACACTGTGGTTTTTTATTTGAATGAAAGGGGGGAGAGCAAGCAAACAATCACAAACACCAGAGACCTTGGTTTTCAGTTCAGTCACAAGCAAGAATAATGTGAAATAACTGTTCAGAAGATAGGAAAAATATTACAATGGCAATGTTTTAGGTTGCACTCATCTATTATCATTATTGATTATAGCAAGTTATGCTTCATGAAGCAAAATGGCATTAACTGGACCAAGTCTAAGTTGACTAGTCATGTGTATGAAGAAGAATATTTTTCATTGGCTTGTTCCCTCTTCCCCCATTTTCTTCTCACTGTTTTGGCTGGTTGTGTTTTCTACTAATACATACATACATATACACATACACACTTTATTTTTCAATGTATTGGTATACAGCATATATGGGAGATATTCTCATGTGCAAAACAAAAAGGTAGTGTTAAATATTAAGTTGTTATAGTTCCAAACCCATAAATAGTTAGATACTGTTGTAATTATTTCAGAAGACTATGATGCTTGTAAATAAGAAATCAGATTCGTGTCACACTTATGTACAGCCTATTTTCAAATTTCTTATTACATAGGGTAGTCCCTCCTAGCCTTTTGCATGGGCAGTGGTGATCAAACTTCCTCCCGCTGAAAGAAATAAAATACAAGGGGTTGGGATAACCAAAGTCCACAACTTGTTTATTGGATACAATGAAAACTGTGTTATTTATTTTATTTATTTATTTCATTGCATTTAGTCATCAACGCGCTTGTGAAAAGCGTGGGATGAGTCCTTCCTAAGAATCTTCGTTCGGGAAGTAATGCCGAGAGAGAAATTACATGCATAACAGTAAAGGTCAGACCTGATCAACTTTTGTCCCTCTAATCCTCATTCAGACTACTAGTCACATTCTGCTCTTTGTTTAGTGCTCAAAAGTCCCTTCTGTCCAGGCAGTTATTTTTTTAAAAAATATTACTTATTTTTATAGTTTATGTTATATGTAATTGATTATGTTGTTTTATGATGGATTTTACTTTGCTGTTGTGTTGTTGGGCTTGCCCTCATGTAAGCTGTCCCGAGTCCCTGTTGGGGAGATGGTGGTGGGGTACAAATTATTATTATTATTATTATTATTATTATATTTGTTGTGAAGCAAAGGCTCTTGCTGAGACATAGCAGGCCACCTACAAGCCTAGAATAGTACTTGGACTATGACTAATGTCTAAGGTTTGAAGGTAGGCTACAGCCAGCAGAGCTGTTGGTAACTAATTAAAGCTACCATTTGAACAAGATAAGTAAGTCCTCACATATTGCGCTTTCCTCAGTAGTGCATGAGCTATATGGTCTCAGGCCCACATGGACGACTTAGGTAATCTCTTTGTAGCCCTGAAGTCTGCAGTATTCCACTGACTCTATTCTACAGCTCAGTTATCACTTGGGCTGCAGGAAAAGCAAGCTTCCAAGATTGCTGCTTTCCAGGGAAACAATGTTTGCAGTGGGGATTTTTAGAAGGACAAATGTTAAAACCCCAGTGGTCATTTGGCTCAGGTTGTGTTGTGGTTCAGACAGATGAAGATGAGGGGTTTGGGGTTTCAGAGCCTGGTAGAGTGATGGGTGGTTCTCAGAGAAATGAGGGATCTCAGAGCTTGTAAGTAAAACTATGTTGGGGTTCAGCAGACAGAGGGATGGCTTTTCACCCACAAGGAGCTTAGCAAACCCTAATAAAGACTTGGCAGACCAAGATAGCTCATCTGAGAGAACAGCTGGGCTAGACAGGGATATTAGGCTTGATCTTAGGGAGAAAAACATCAAGCTCAGGAAATCCAAAAGACTGACCAAAAGAAGTACAGTGAAAGTTTCACAAGCCAGAAAATCAAGGTCAAAGAAATTCCTTCATGTTTTGCAGCCCTTAGAGAGTGTCTCGTTGAGAATTCAGATCAGGCAACACTACATAATAGTAAGGATATCAAGTCCTGTTTCCAGTTCATGTTTTAATCTAAGTTCCTGAGAAATTTGATTTATGTTTTAATAAGTTTTTATAGCCTTGTTCTTTCTGGATTCATGTTTATGTTTTGATTCTTGTTTCCTTATGTTATGATTTTTGTTTTTCTGTACCATTTGGATGATTGCCTTTGAAGTGCTTTACTCTACACCAGCTTGCTTGGGCTTTTACTTATTGACTACCTTTTCTGATTACCTGTTGGATTTTGCCTTAGTTATTCCTTTTGGTGATTTTTCTCTTTTCATATGTACTCTCATCAATAAACTGTTTTACTACTGCTTTTGGATACCTGGTTGGTGCTAAGGGCAAGGTGAATTCTGGCTGAACAGGTTGTGGCCGATTTAGTCTCATATATCATAGTTACTCTATTTTTCCACCCATGGCTTACTGACCCTTCACTGATTATTGCAAGCATGTCAGTAGTTTACCTATTGGATGGTGTTTGTGCAGAGCTGCTCTAGCTTTGGGCAATCTGGAGGTTCTAATCTTCTCATGCTTCTAAATATGCAGCATGCTTTAGTAACACATTTCTAATATGACGCTGGTCCCTCTGACTCCACTTATCCAGATGAAACAGATGCAATGACATGTCTAAAGGCCATTCAATTAGTCCATGGGTGAATAAGGAGAAAAAAGCGACTTTCTACATTCCATCCACTGAATAATGCAATATTTTAATGAAACTGGCAACTGAACAATGCACTGCTAGTGTGAATATGGATTGTTTTTAAGACATGAAAGATATGCTGAGGTTTGTAGACAGGAGGGAAACGATTTGTGAAAATATGAGAGCAGGACAGCTAAATCACATCAGAGGAAAACACCAAATGGCAAAACACAAGAAGCTGCTATGGAGTTCACATATCTTCCCTGCCCTCCTTCTCTTGTGCATACATTATAATTTGAATTTTTTTCCCTCCCAACCCTTTTCTCCCTCCCACTTTGTTTACACATACACTGGAGCCAACAAGGATCTACAATGGATGGAAATTCTAACTGTTAAGCTTTTGCTAGGTCATATAACAAAGCTCACAGGTATACAGGTGGAAAGGGGGGAAACACAGCAGACAAAGTGTAAATGAAAAACAATAGAGTGCTTATATTCTGGTATTGAAGAAAAAATTATAACTAAAGTTACACAATTTGCCAGAATTCTACACTAGAACTTTGAGTGCAGACTGTATCCAAACAATATAGTATTTTGACAGCCTTCTAATTTCTTACTATGTAAAATGTAATAATCCCACCCAGTCACCCTATTTTGCAGTCTAACAATTTACAGTAGCATCCCATGCAGGGACTTACCATATGTTTGGGACAGAATATATGGCTTCAATTGGCATCCCTGTGGGCTATGGAACATTTTTGTAAAAAAAATCAAAACATTTTAGCATTGAAGACTAGATTTAGGACAAATGTCTGCAGAATGGAGGCCTGATCAGTATGTTACATGATGCAAATCAGGAAAGAAGGGCGTGATGACTTGGCTCTAAAATAAAGTCTGGAGGATTTAAAAATTCTTCTTCTGGATCGCTACCACCAACCTAAAATTTTCTTCTTCTGGATCGCTACCACCAACCTAAAATTTTAATTCTAGGATTCCTTATCAAAACAACCCTTCAGCTAGGCTCTTTAATCTTCACCAAATTAAACTACGAGGAGGCTGAGGTAAAAACTTCTTTTAGAAATGGGGAACACGACAGACACTGGAGCTAGATCACACAGCTGATGTAAAGAGCACAACAGAGGCTTTTCTTTAAAAGGCAAAAGTTAAACTTTTATTAACTGAGCAGGCACAGATCGTATTGGCTAACAAAAGATGGTTCGTTAGTGTGTTGGTTACAGCAAAATAGTGTACTCAATCTTAGATCTTGAGATGGTAGACAGACAGTGTGAAACTTGTCTAAACTAGAACTCACTCCCACTAATAACTAAACTAGTGGTGAGCTATCTATAAAATCAACTGTCCTAGATAGTTCACTTCAGAGCTTTGACACAGAGGCTCTTTACTCTAACAGAGCTTTGACACAGAGGCTCTTTACTCTAACAGAGCTTTGACACAGAGGCTCTTTACTCTAACAGAGCTTTGACACAGAGGCTCTTTAGGAGTCCTGACAAGGAGCTGTCAGCAACTCTCCTCTCTCTCTGAGAGTGTGTCACGAACACTCCTCTCTCTCTGAGAGCTTGTCAAGAACTGGCAAATAAGCCCTTCTCTCTCCCTCCAGTAATTCGGCTCCTCCCCTTAACTCAGAGCTCCTCCCAGGCAGCTCTCTCCCTAACTCTTCCCAGGGAAGGCTCCCAACCACTCCCCCTTTTCCTGGCTGTTCTATCTGCCAAACTGCCAGGCTGGTCTGGGCCCAGCCTTGAATGGGTGAGTTCCTCATAAAGGGCATATGGCACAACTGCACCGGCTACTGTACTTTCTGCTCATTCAGTTTGAGAAGAGAGGGGAAATATGTACAGCTCCTCAAATGACAGATATAACCCAGGTTCATAAAATCACAGTTTCCCTGCATTTACAGGGACTTCTCCACATTGGGGACATTCAGTAGAAACAGCTACATCCCTCATGGACATAGAGGACCACCCTCATAGGTCAAATCTGCATCATGCCATATCTACAGTACAGTACAGTAGGCAACTTGCCATAGACCATGCACATTGCAAATAGAACACAAACACACAAGCATGCCTATTGAACAGCTAGTTTCAATCCATGTAGGGTGAAAGATGTTGCACTGGGAACATTTTCTAGATCAATTTCAATCCGGGTTCAGGCCAGGTTACAGACTGGAAATGGCTTTGGTCTTTGCCCCACTTTGGGAGAGATCACTCACGCTTTCTTGGTGGTCACAGAGTCATCTTTGCTAGTACCAGAATGGGGCACCTGCAGTGACCAGGAGCTTGCATGAAGCTCTATGTTTAGCTGGGACAAGCAGCAGTGACACAGAGGCTGAGGTGACAGTCCAACAGGGCCAGGGCAGTCTTAGTCCAGCTCTAAAGTGGGTTTGACCAGGTCCATCTGGCCACTTCTGTGGCTGGTCTGGAAAATTTCTGTCCTGGACTAGCCATTGATTTAATAGCCAGTGTAGGCTCATCCCTTGTTTCAACCTCCCAGCACCTGCTGCTTGAGGTAACTGCCTTTCTCTTTCTAACAAAGAAGGTGCCTTTAAAAAAAAAAGCTCTTTTTTACATTTGAAGATATTGAAAAAAAGCTATAGTATAATTTTGGTAAATGATCCCATCTGGAGTAGCAATAATTAACTTGCCTAAGTAATTTATTACATACTACCTTTTCAAAGCTCTCTTGCCCTGCTAGTATAAATAACCCACCTTTGAAAGTTTAGGGGTGTAATGTGTAGAAATACAAAGTTTCGCCGTCTGAAGTTTCTATAATTACCAGACAAAGTTTTCTTTTTTACGTCAGTCAGAATTTTCTTCTTTGTAATTCTTTTAAGATTGTGCCAGTCTTCACAGCTGCAGGCCACAAAACTAATTTTGGAGATATGTCTAAGCAACCATAGCCAATGTGTGCTGTTAGAGACATTTTAATACTATTTATGACAGAAAGTAATTTATACTTTACAAAATGTTTCACTGCCTTTCCACCCAACACTTTTGTGTCATTATGGTCCAATACCTAGGAAGAACAATCAGAGCATTTTAAAATTAATTCTTGTAGGGGCAGTGCATGTTTTCTAATCAAATGTATTATTTAAACTTTAGAAAGTTAAATGAAAGTAAATCTAGCACCCATCTTTATCAAAAATCCAAAGGCACTGTTTTATTCAGTATGCTGTGCTTCCTATGACAGTATGGCCGACTGCTTCCCATGGCAGTATGTCTGAGGTTTGAAACTGCTTAAATCAAGAGAAAGCAGAGAAGGGGGCATGAATGTGCAGTGATTCAACAGTGATGAGAGGCAATAAGAGAGACCATGTTTCAGATGTTCAGGGGGCTAATGGTAGGGGTTCTGCTTAATCCCAGTAGGGGTTCTGCTTAATCTTCATGGGCCGGAGAGATAGCAGAGCTGTGCTGGCAATCTGAAGATCTGAAGATTGCAGGTTCGAATCTTGGGCTGGGTTGGACACCAGCTGTGAGCTCTGTCCACTGTTTACCCAACAGTTCGAAAACAACTGAGCTGTGATTAGATAAACTGGGAATCGCCAAGCGGGGAAGGACTTTTTCGGCTGGAATGCGGAAAAACAGAGGCTATCCGTCATGAGGATGAAGCAACGGCACCACCTTGTGACGTAAGACGCAGTCACAACCTGTGAAGCACCGTGATGCAGCTCTGTGACGCAACTGTGATGCAGCTAAAGAAAAACCCTTCTAAAAATTGTAGTGTTATATGTTGTATGTTGTATGCAATTGTATGTGGAACCGGCAGGAACTGTCTGCCGTATGTGTAATGTAATCCGCTCTGAGTCCCCTTTGGGGTGAGAAGAGCGAAATAGAAATAAAGTGTATTATTATTATTATTATCCCAACCAAAAATGGGCTAGTTTGGACTGGTTTTGATGCTTACTTCCACTTAACATTTTGCAGATCCCTGTATTATCCATCTGAAACTTTACAGATTTCTTGCTTATGACATCTCTATGAAGGATGTCATATTAATACAAATTAGTCCCCAAACCATGGGAAATGAAAAGTGAATATTTGTTTCCTTTTCCAAACAGTGAGAAATCCTCTTCAACATAATCAACACAGTTTGGGACAATCTGTTTATACCAATATAGTATGATTGTAGGTTCCTTTCATTATAGAGGTGATCAGCTGTGGGAGGCCCAGGAGACCTTGCATAGAGAAATAGTGGCTACCTTATATTGCGAAAGGCACAATGCTGGTTGAAACTCAGGGCACATTTACATCACCAGTTGGGCAAAATTGCCCATCGTACACCAATCTCATCCCTCTTCAGACACAGCACCTGCCAGCTCCCATCACACAATGTTGACCTACTTACAATGGGGCTCCATGCTTGAAGAGGGGTGACATCAACATAGGAGGCAGCTGAGGCAAATTGGGAGGCTTCCAATATTGCATTGAAAACAATGGGAGTGGGGGAGCTGGATGGTGATGCTTTCCCCTCATGGGATGAGGTAAGGAGAAGATGGGTGATGTGGGGCATGGGATGCCTGATTTTCCCCACCAGGCCCCAATGAGTTTGCCACAAAGCATGGCGAATCCATGGTTTGTGATGAGGTCCAGACACTATAATGCATTCAGCTCCCGTACAATGATAGCAGTCCTGTGTTCAAGGCATTCATTGTCTGTCTTCATCAACAATGTCTGTATGTTCTAAAGCTCATTTTTCTTTTTTGTCTGCAAGGTAGTGACCCTCTCTGGATGAAGCAGACCAGTCAGGGATAAAAGAGGCAGGCTATGTTTAGGACACCTTTTCTAGCCCCCTCCCTATATGGGCTGAGCAGAGTGGATCCTAAAAAGGGCTGCTCAGTTGTGGATACAGCTGCCAAACTATTCAACTACCTTGGGCCTTGAAATAGAATGACTGAATCCAGATCCACTGCCCATGTGCCAGTTTGTGAATAGGGGCTTCCAGATTTCACAGTTCTACCAAGCTATAATGCAGCTTGGAACTGGTTTAGGAATAATCGATGTGGCTGTGCAGGTGAATAGACTCACAGGCCTGGAACTGGTTTGAGGCCAGGAAGGTGAAATGGCTCTGTGAGTTTTTTCTCTCCATTTTTATGAGAAATGTGCACCTGTGCTCCAAAGGCATAAGAGGTGGGGGGAAAAAGAAGGTGACAGGAGTGGAGGTAGTCAATTATTCTTCCCAGGTGGGTCAAGTAAACCCTGTTGTTTAGCAGCCTCTTGCCCTAAGTCCTAAAAAGTGCATCTACAGTGGTAGGTGACTACAATGTGGCCCTCCGCCGGGCCCACCCTCGACCGGTTTCGGCCACTGGACCCAGATGCTGTTGATAAGATTGTGGCTGCAACTAGGCCTACCACCTGCTCCCTCGACCCGTGCCCCTCCTGGCTTGTTAGATACTGCCTGGAGGGGTTACGTGGGCCTCTGTTGAACATCGTAAATAGCTCCCTTGAGCAAGGAGTCTTTCCAGAGTGTTTAAAAGAGGCGGTGGTAGCTCCATTACTGAAGAAACTGTTGCTAGACCTGGCGGTTCCCTCCAACTACCGACCAGTGTCGAATCTTTCGTACCTGGGGAAGGTAGTTGAGAGGGCAGTAATGGAGCAGTTGCAGTCCTCCTTAGATGATGCAACATGGCTTGACCCCTTCCAGTCCGGCTTCCGTTTGGGGCATGGGACGGAGACGGTCCTGGTCTCCATCACAAACCAACTCCGCTGCCAGCTCGACCAAGGCAGGTCTGCGCTGCTCGTGTTATTGGACCTCATAGCAGCGTTTGACACAGTCAACCACAATATTTTGATCCACCGCCTGGCCATGGCTGGAGTGAGGGGGACAGCCCTTAAATGGCTGACCTCCTTCCTCCACCAGCGGTCCCAGCGTGTGAGGAGAGGCGGGGTGGTCTCCGAGGGCTCCCCATTAGTTTGTGGAGTTCCACAGGGGGCCATTCTCTCCCCTCTGTTATTTAACATCTACATGCAGCTGCTTGCACAGCTGGTGTGGAGTTATGGGCTTGAGTGCCACCATTACGCTGATGACACTCAGCTCATTCTGAGGATGGAGGGCAGGCCCGGATTCGTCCCTGATAATTTCCAACGCTGCCTCGAAGCCGTTACTGGATGGCTGTGAGCCAGTAGGTTGAGGGTGAATCCGGCGAAGACAGAGATCTTGTGGCTAGGCCACCCGGGTGGTGGGGATGTCTAGCTTCCGACCCTGGATGGTGCGGCGTTATGCCCATCGCCTTCCGTAAAGAGCCTGGGGGACTCCCAGCTGACCATGGAGACCCAGGTCTCTGCGGTCAGCAAGATTGCCTTTTTTCATCTCAGACAGGCAAGGAGGCTGGCCCCCTATCTATTCCAGAACGACCTGGCCATGGTGATCCAAGCCACGGTCATCTCGAGGCTAGATTACTGTAACGTGCTCTACGTTGGCCTTCCTCTGTCTGTGACCTGGAAGCTCAAGCTGGTGCAGAACACTGCCGCCTGGCTCCTGTCTGGCTCGCCAGCAGGCTGCCACATAACACCTACCTTGCAGGATCTGCACTGGCTGCCAATTGAGCACCGGATCACCTTCAAAGTGTTGGTTCTTACCTTTAAGGCCTTGCACGGCCTGGGGCCAGCGTATCTGAGGGACCGTCTCTCCCCATATTGCCCTATGAGATCTCTTCGCTCTGAGGATACCAACCTTTTGGCTGTCCCCTCTGCAAAAGTGGCCAAACTGACAGCTACTCGCCGAAGGGCTTTCTCGGTGATTGCACCGACACTCTGGAACGCCCTTCCGGCAGACACGCGTGCCATCCACGACCTGCTCCCCTTCAGGCGGGCGTGCAAGACCCACCTCTTCCAGCTTGCCTTCCACGTGTAGGTCTTAGTGGGACGCACCCCCCTGTTGAAAAACAATTCTCAACCCAGGCCGTTTTTAATTGCTGCATTTTGATTTTTAATGATGTTTTATGTTCTGTTTTATTCTGTATCGCTGTTTTTATTCTGTGATCTTTTTGGTGTTGTGAGCCGCCCCGAGCCCGCCGGGAGTGGCGGCATAGAAGCCGAATGAAATAGATAAATAAATAAATAAATGTGTTCTGCATTCTGTGAAGTCCATTTTGCCCTGAGATCTGGCATATATTACAATATACTGCCATGCATTAAAGGGCTTATTTTGGACTTTTCTGCAACTTTCTTTCATCTGTGTGCATGCGTTTTGTAGCCAACTCAGTTTCGAGTTGGCTTAAAATTGGTTAATGTAGTTTAGCCTTCTGAGATCTATTGACTTGGGTGAAGCATGCAGGTTTCTCTGTCAGCCTAGTGCAGAAGATGGAAGAACATGGCAGTAGTAATGACTGTGAGCTGAAGTGAGAATTTTGCACCACAATTTTTTTCCAATTTTTAAATATTTAGCACTCAAGTAACTTATATCTTAAATTGAACATTTAAACATATAGTTTAGGAATCCAAAGAAAAAAGGCAGGTAAAGTGACCAAGACAATGCAAATAGAAACTCTAGGTGTGAATGATTTTCAATGTTCAGTCTCTGCAAATACAGGCAGTTCTCAAGTTACTTACTTACTTACGCGATCCCTCATAGCTTGGGGATGATTGTCTTCCAGATGTGATGTCTTCGTGGTGGGTCCGTAGGTGGCTGTGGAGCCACATGTTCTCCTGCAGTGAGGAAATCTGTTTCCAGGTGGAAGGCGGTCGCAGTCAGGGCTGGCTTGACGGGCCTTCCTCTTGGCACATTTCTCTCTTTCGCCCTCCATTCGTGCCTCTTCAAAATCTACAGCACTCCTGATCACTGCTGACCTCTAGTTAGAGTGTTAAAGAGTCCCAGTTCTCAGTGTCTATGCCACAGTTTTTAAGGTTGACTTTAAGCCCTTTAAATCTCTTTTCCTCTCCAGCAACATTTAATTTCCCATTCTTGAGTTCTGAGTAGAGTACCTGCTTTGGGAGGCAGGTATCGGGCATTAAGACAACGTGTGTATATGCCAGATGGTATCAGACTATATAGGCTAAGTGTTACTATTAAATGAAAACACCCAGAGTTATGCAAAATATTTCTCTATTATATCACAATAGTAATACCTTATAAGTGCATAACATAACGCATTCAATATACAGTATCTGCATGCACAATGAAGGCGCCAAACCAAAAACACACTCCCCAAAGTACTTGCCCTATGGCGAATAGTGGCTGGAAAAGGTCCGCTCCCTGTGTAGAGCTTGTATGCGGCAGCTCGGGCTCAGCGTGGGCCGATGCGCAAGCAGGGGGAGGAGGCGCTGAGTGATGACGCGTGGCAGCGCCAGATGTGGACGTCGTCAATTCAATGATGTAACAATGACGCCAGCACGTAGGGAGTGGTGAACAGGATCCCCTAGAAGATGGAACGGTGAATGGGGAAATCCCCAGTGTTGTGATGAAGGGAATCCCAAGCATCCTGTCATTCGAGCCTGGCGGTCTCGCGTCTGCGTGGTACTCCGGATGAGCCAAAAACCACTGTAGGGAATCCCAGGAAGAGACGCGGGAGGGGATGATGGGATCACAGGCGGGTGGGTTGGATTCACAAAACACAAAGCAGTCCGATGAAGAGCGTCAAAAAAACCCGCGGAGTGTCAATGTTGACTTTTGTGGAGAGGTGGCTGCTGAGGTAGCAGAAATGGTCAACATTTTCTAATGTCACACCATTGAGCTGTACTTCTGGCATTGTAAAGGGATTGGCTGGTGACTGCTGGAAGAGCACTTTTATTCATGCCTTGGGGGCTACCTGTACTATAAATTTGAAAACTCAAAGAAAACTTTATAGGGGTGTTGTTTGGGTGGGCAATCCCTTATTTTTCCTTTTCTCCAGTAGCCATATCCCTGTATGGCAGTGTTACAACCAGAGAGCTGAAGAGAAGGAAGCCCTCACTGCACCTTTTCTTCAGGACAGTAAAAAAATCTTCCTCTGTAGTAAATTTACCTCCAAATGACTAAATACAGTATTTTCAATAGTAAAGCTTGAAATCTTGCATTCTTTGGTACACTGATAGCCCTAATAAAGGTTTGGTTCACTGTGGGTAAAAACCAATCCATCATATTTAGGATTTCCCAGAACATACATCCTGACCTAAATATCACTTGTGTGCTTATGAAGTAACAAGACTAAGGTGTTCTAGCCTTGTCAACCTGGATGCTCACATGAATTATTTTCTCTTCCGTGCTCCCATTCAAAATGTTACAATTTTTAAAAACTTTGGTGCTTAGGGTTTATGTTACCATCTGTTTCTAGGATTATTACTGTCATTTTAAGCCAAACCACAGTGAGTGTTAAATCTTCTATTATAGATGCTTTGGCAAAAGTTAGATATTCAGCATATTCTTATGCTTTGGGACATATTTAACATCACAGGAGTTTTAGACAAACAAAAAAAGTAGGCCATTGATATAAAAATTGAACACAAATGCTTGGCAAATTGTTCTGTTTTGCTAGTGGCAAAGTATTTTCTTTCAGAGCAGAACATATTGTGCTAAAATAGGCACACCTGAGATTCAAACTGCATGTTATACATCTGATGCCTGTAACACGTCTCCCAGTGTGAGTAGGAGAATGTATTAAATAAATAGCAGTCAGAGGAATAGAAAATATGGGGGTGTTGTTTCTCTTCTAGCAATGTTTTTTTTTTCAGATTAGAAACAAACTCTCCCACACTCATACTTTTATTCACAATGGAAAATATATGGGAAGCTGATGGAAAAGCAGCTGGAATGCAACTTTTCTTTGAATGGAAAATGGTGGTAGGAGAAAGAACTAAACAATATTTTGTTCCTGCACTTCTGCCTCCTTGTTATTAAAAATTGACAAATAGAGATTATTTTATACATATGATGTGAATTGTGTCAAAGTATGTAAGGGTATGAACTTAGCAAATGAAATACTTCATTTATCCAAACAAATTAGCACCATATTTTCATATGAAAGCAATACTTTAGAGTCCCGAAATATGTTATTTTTAAATTGAATCCATACAGCACAATGATAGCAGTTTGATCCCATATTAAATGTCATGCTTCCATTCTATGGAATCCTTGGCTTTGCATTTCGATAAGGCACACACAATTCTCTAGTGCAGTTAGAATGACATTAGAACCAGATATCTTTGGACTTCAATTCCCAGAATCCATTACCATTATGTAAGATGGTTCAGATTTCCTGTAATAGTCATCCAGGCTATCTAGAGGATCAAATTTTAAACACTCATCTGGACAATAAAGAGCTGTTTAGCAGAGAAATATAGATCCCTTATCAAACTACAAATCTCAGGATTCCATAGGATAGAACCACCACAATGGTGTCAAAGTGCTTTATGTACTGTATGTAATGTGGGTACATGCTTAGTTATGTTTAGAATACCGAAAAGGAAAGCCTTCCAAATATGGCAGAGAGATATCAACTGTGCGTCTAAGAAAAAGATCTATGCTAGTGCAAAAGCTGAGGTCCAAAGAAGGACCAGAGAACTCAAGACCATCTGGTGGACAAAGAAGGCTGAAGAAATCCAACACTTTGCAGATGCCCGTGATGCTCAGAGATTTTCTAAAGCTGCAAAGGTCAAGAAATCATGTCATATACCCTTTATGCTCATCAGATGGAATAAAACTTCTGAAGGACAAAAAAAAATCACACTACCTTAAAAACTGTGGCTTAGACACTGAGAACAGGGAAGCCCTGGCCCTTGAGTGCTCTAACTGGAGGTTGGCTATGATGAGCAGTGCTGCGAAATTCAAAGCAACCCGCCCCCCTCTTTTTATTAAATCTTCTAAACTGAAGAGCAAGAAGACAGACACTTTTAGCTTTCAGCCTGATGTAAGTAAAAGAAATTACCTAGATCAATCTTTTCTATCTGTTGTCCTATAGATGTGTTGGGTTACAGTTCCCATCAGCTTCAGCCATCGGAAATTGGTGTTAAGAAGGGATTATGGGATTTATAGGGCAGAGTTTCTCAAACTGTGCTCCTCCAGATGTTTTGGATTTCAGTTCCCACAATTCCTAACAAGTGGTAAGCTGACTAGGATTTCTGGGAGCTGAAGTTCAAAACACATGGTGAAGCACAGTTTGAGAGAAACACTGATCTAGAATATTGAGAACACCAGGTTGGGGTAGGCTGACTTAGACAACAACTATCTTCAAAATCATGAAGAATTTACTGGTAGATTATATTTAGAATCAATACACTAATGAAAAGTGGGACATTGAGCACTTATTTACCAAAAAACGCACTAGTTTACAATGAAAATGCCCTTAGCAGCAGAATTTGAAAATATTGTGGCAACTCTGGAAAATAATGCTGGAGATAAAACAATTGGTCATGGGCAAAGAAGCATCTATCATCATGAAAAAGCCAGTATGTATCCTCATAAACCACTACCCTCAAAAATCTTCCAAAGAGATTAACATACTTAGATTCTATTTGAAGAACTCAGGCAAAATGTATTGCTTCACATCTGTAGAGCATTTGTGTACTTGTTTTTAAAAAGGGCTGGCAACTAATCAAGATTTCATAGCTACCCAGTCTCTTCATCAAATTTTGGAAGGCTCTTACACCTTCCCTCCTCCTCCTCCTTTTTTTTTGCAATTTGGTTTTTGTACCTAAAATGTGCCTATGGACTCTCTATGAAGCATGTTATCATCAGAAAGGAAATGTGGGCAAAGTGCTACATTGGGCGGGGTGACAGGCCACAAAATGGCCATAAATAGTCCAAGTGGACAATGGACTATTATTCTTCCTATCTTTAAACAAATCAGGTTCATCATTGAGTTTCTTTGTAGGAGAGGATTTTCCCTTTCCCATTGACTAGGTGTCAGTGTCTCGAATAATTTGATCCATACTTCAAATGATTAAAATTACTGTTGAAATGTTATATTTAAAAGAACAGAAGCTGCATAATGCTGTGAAAAAATGATAACTTACCAATCTTCCTACTGTCTATTGGAATATATGAATAGGGGATGACATATCTGAAAGCTATGTCTCATAATTGGGATTTAACACATTGAGAAATCATGTAATGGAAGAGCTGCTTATAGTCACTCACTGACAGAAAGGTTATTTTATTTTACTTATTTTTTACAATGAAAAGACATCTTGGTGTTCAGGCTTGTCCCTCCTGTAGTTTCAACCACCTCTTGTGCATAACTTAACTTAATGTAGGCACTTTTTTCTCTTGTAAAGTGACATGCTGCAATCGAACTCTAACTAACTCTTACAGGATTTTACTTAAGTAAGTGTAACTGAAATAACCTTTCCTGCCCTCCCCCCACTTAAGGTTAATTGGCACATGCTTTCATTTTAGAATAATTTATCATATGTCAGATCTGCTTCATTAAACTGAACTCTTATTTTATTTTTCCTCATACAGATAACTTTATCTGTCTCACAGATTTCCCACAACTCCAGCTTGAATCTATTTAAGAAGCAATGAAAGGACCTTACGGTTGGAAAGGAATCAAGTAGCTTCTCCCCTTCCTCATCCTTCACATTGCTGTATTTTTAATGGCTGGAATATAGTTATTTGGAGACTGTAAAAGTACAAGCAAAAACAGAATAATATTTGCTTTTGTATGTGGCAAAATCAAGGTCTTGAAACTTCAGAATTTGGAAGAAAAAATGAAATATTTTCAAGCCATGGATAATTGAATTTGTAGATGCCAAACCCATGGATATAGAGGGATGACTACTTTATAAACAGACTTGAATTGCTTAAGGCATTTCCAGTGGCAAGGAAAGAATAAGTATATGCCATTAACTTTTTTATTTATGTAGTTATGAATAAACCGAAACTGCTCCACTTTGGATAAAGATATGACTCAGTGGAATAGACAATAATGCTGGGAAAACTGAATGGTGGAAGGAAAAGATGGTACTCACACTACATGTAGATAGAATTAATCATATATGCCACAACCCTAAGCGTAGTTGTTGAATAGGGATCCTGGGAGTCTTTCATACACTTGGTCACCATCACTCAAAGTTGACTTGACATTAACATTTTAAAAGTCATATTACATTGCTCCTTTTGTTTTCACAACTCATTCATTTTGTTATATGTATTTTAAATTCTGATGACATTCTCCCTTTCTTTTACTTTTATCTATGCAACAACACTCCAGGCTCTTGAAGAAATAGGATTTAGTTATTGAAGGAATAATAATAATAATAATAATAATAACAGGACTACATTCTATTTGTTTGGAAACAACCCCCCCCACACACACACACACACAAAGCACCATTTTTCCAATTGTTAAAAGCACATTTTAGTTAAAATGTCATGTGGAATTATGTTTAAAAATCTTAATTGTATAGTTTACAACTTGGAAAAAGAATTCTCCTTTCAACTTTTCCATTAACAACCATTGAATAAAATGAAACCTATGTAATTATTCCCGAATGAAAGATGCTACTTGATTGTTTCCATTACCTTAAGTGGATGTCTTTAATACTGACCTCTGAACTATTCATTCAGAATGCATCAGAAGTAATCTATTCATAAGCTTTCAGCCTATCACTTTTTTGCCTTTGGGAAACAACAATCTAATAGAAAAAGTGAACATGAAAAAGAAAAAAATATATATACAAGGATAAATAACAATATATTGCGGTCATGGGTCCCATGTCATAAAGCCATTATATTGTTTTATTTCCTTTGTATGCTTGCTGACTTTCCTCTCTGTATTGGGCATAAGGTAGTTCCCGGAGAGAATAAATTAATAAACCTTCACAATACAATTTTAAAATAATTAAAATCACCACATAAAACAATAAAAATATTTTTAAAGGATCAAAAGATATGATGAGATTTTAGAGAACTCTGGATACCAAAGATTGTTACACCAGAGAAGAGATGGCTAACTCAGAGATATACCAAAAGGGGAGAAGAATGGAAGAAAGGGCCATTTGCCCAGGACATTGATGAAAATGTGGTAGTGCAAACCCAAAGGGTGCTCACCAAAAGTTCTTCTTCATCCTGGAAAAAGTGACTAGTCAAATGTCGCAGGGTTCCGTCCTGGGCTCAGTACTGTTCAACTTCTTTATTAATGATTTAGGCCCCTTCCACACAGCTGTATAAAGTCAGCATTAAACTGGATTATCTGACAGTGTGGACTCAAATAATCCAGTTTAAAGCCAATATTGTGCATTATCTCCCTTGGCATTCTGGGTTATATGGCTGTGTGGAAGGGCCCTTAGATTAAGGTTTAGAGGACATGCTTAACAAGTTTGCTGATGACCCCAAATTAGGAGGAATAGCTAATACTCTAGAGGATACAATCAGAATTCAAAATGACCTTAACAGATTAGAGAGCTGGACCAAAACTATAAAAATGATTTTCAACATGGACACATTTAAGATACTCCATTTAGCCAGAAAAAATTGAAATGCAATGATATAAGATGGGTGATCTCTGGCTCAACAACTGTAAATGTGAAAAAGATTGCATGGACAAAAAGTTGAATATGAGCAAACAGAGTGATGAAACAGCTTAAAGAGTTTTGGGCTGCATCAAAAGGTGTATAGTGTCTTGATTGAGGGAAGTCATGATGCCTCTCTATTTGGCTTTGGTTAGACTTCACCTAGAATACTGTGTCAAATTCTGGGTATCACAGTTAATGAGATATTGACAAGCTGGAAGGTGTGCTGCGGAAAGGGAAAAGTGTCCAGAGGAAGGCAAAATGATCAAAGGTCTGGAAACCTATGAGGAGCTGGGCATTTTTAGCCTGCAGAAGAGAAGGTTGAGAAGAGACATGATAGCTATGTATAAATATTTGAAATGATGTTATAAGAAAGAGGGAGCAGGCTTGTTTTCTGCTGCCCTGGAAACTATGACTCAGAGCAATGGGTTGAAATTACAGGAAAGGAGATTCCGCCTGAACATTAGGAAGAACCTTCTGACCATATGACCTTTCAACAGTGGAACCCTCTACCTAGAAGTGTGGAGGAAGTTTCTTCATTGGAGATTTTTAAACAGAGGCTAGATGGCCATCTGTCAGAGGTACTTTTATTGTGCTTTTCCTGCATTACATGAGGTTGGACTGAATAACCCATCTGGTGTAATATGCTATGATTCAGTATAAAATGCTGAATATTTAAAATGAGTGCCACAAAACAGCATAGTAAGCAGCAAAATCAAGATTTGATTTTTGGAATGTTTATGTGGAATTTCAAGCCATGATTTATTGAATCAATAAATGTAGAACCCGTGGATAAAGAGGGCTAGCTGCAGATGTTTTGGTAAGCTTTTATTTTATTAGTAGATAGATTTCCAAAAAGCAGGATAATAACTATATAGATGAGAGAGGTATAAACTTATTATATCACTTTTAAGTTACTTTTAGCAGTCTGCATTTTTCTCTTTTATTTTTTCTCCCACTTAAAAAAAATGTCTTTGTGCCTCCCGTCATCCCCTGTGTATCCTTTTTAGTGTATTGGGAAGTCTTAAATTAAAATATAATTTAAGGCAGGATCTAGCTTGATCCAGTTGTCCACATCACCCCAACATATGGGATTACTCCACAGCTTTCTGGAGGCTATGGAGCAATTTCCCTTTTTGTTTGAGCCAGATTAGTGGCTGAAAACACCAGGTCTGTTGTAAATCCAGTCATGCATCATATAGACTTCCCGGAGAAGCTAAGAAGTGAGTAAGTGTTATTTGAAGTGTATAAACACAGCCTGTGCTTGCTTCTGTCAACCAGTCTATATTTTAACATGGATCAGTATATGTGCTCTCTGCAAGGGACCCAAATCAGAGCACCTTTACAGACAAATGTGCCAGAAAGACCTTGACTTTCTGATTGGGCAATCAAAATTGCCTTTTCATTTTGACAGCTCTCCTTATTCTGATTAGAATATTCATTTCCATCCCATCAATGAACAATATACACTAATTAGTGCTTCAGTCCTATTTGTTTTCCTGTGGTTTCCTATTTTCTCCTTAGAAAAGCCTGCCTTGCACCTGTTAGTTTTGCTAAGTAATCCTTAAAACTCCATGAAATATGATGCAGCCACCAATGTCTTGGTAGTTAAATAACGACATGGCAGCTTCAAGTAATTCATCATGTTTTTTTTTAGCAATCACATTGATCTCACACGTCATTTAGAACTTAATGATGATTAAGAATATTTAATGAACTCTAACTCCCTTTGATAAATTGACCTTAGACTTGCTGTATCTAGCATTTTAAGCTACTTGAAAGTTCAACAAAGACATTTCAGGATTTTTGAAGTATTGGTATACTTGATATTTTCCCTCAGAGGAAATGTGAATGGCTGTACTAGGAAAGAAGTTACAAGTAGCAGACTTATAAAAGTTCAATTATTGCTGCAAGGTTATTTAAAGCACACATATTCTACATAAAAACCCCTGAAATTTAAGAAAACAGTGCAATAAGCATTGTTATTTTAAATATGATTAAATACATAAAAGGTAGATCTGTAAAACAGTGGAACCTAAACTACTGACTTACAAATAAAATCAAATACAGTAAATTAAAAATGTTAATGAAACAAAAATGTTTTTAAGGTCTCATGAAAACCTTCTGAGGACACATTTTTCACTAGTAGGACCCTAACAATGGGGTGTCTTCTGAGTGCCTGTGGTTGTCTGTGTGATGGTTGTTTTATAATGTGTTATGCCCTTGCTGTTTGATTTTACTTGTTGCTGCTTTTATGAATTTTAATGTGGTTTTTTAAAACTATGTTGATTGGGCTTGTCCCCATGTAAGCCATCCCAAGTCCCTTCAGAGAGATGGAGGTGAGGTTCAAAAATAAAGTTGTTGTTGTTAGTTATCTGATGATTACATGCTGCGTAAGCAAACTTGAGATCTTTGAAGGAATCCCTTTTCTTTCAAAACAACTTTTGTATGACCAGGGTGATGGTGTTCAGATTGGGAATAACACGTGGCATTGATATAATTGACAGTAATTATTTATATTTATATTTATTTAAAACTTTTAGATACCAATCTTCTCAACCTCCGCAGAGGGACTCAGGCCGGTTAACAGCAAGGATTCAATGCCAAATTACAATTTAAAACATTAAAAACAATAAAATATTAAAATACAAGTAGATTAAAATACATAAAAATACACATAAACCAGATTGTCAAGATAAAAAAAACATGTCCAATTTCGATCCGCATACATAATCGATGACTTAGTCTATTATTAAACTCAGCCATTATTCCAGGAATGCTTCTTTCCAGATCCAGGATTTCAATAGCTTCCTGAAGGTCAGGAGTGAGGGGGCAGATCTGATCTCAGTTGGGAGGGAGTTCCACAGCTAAGGGACCACCATAGAAAAGGCCCTGTCTCTCGTCCCCACCAGCCACAATTACAATTGTGGTGGGACTGAGAGCAGGGCCCCTCCAGAAGATCTTATCTGCCTTGATGGTTCGTAGGGGAGAATACTTTCAGACAGGTAAACTGGGCCGGAACCATATAAGGTTTTGTAGGTCAATATCAGCACTTTGAATTGTGCTCGGAAGCTAACTGGCAGCCAGTGGAGCTGGCGCTACAGAGGAGTTGTATGCTTCCTGTACTCCACTCCTCTTAGTAACCTGGCTGCCGAACATTGGAACATTGGACATAGGATGCAAGCTGAATAGTCCAGTTTTTTTCTCTTCTGAGGTTTGACCGGCACAAAATGTTTTGAACTATTACAGTTTAGTAAATGCCATTTAAATCTTACAGTTACAAACCTCTGGTAATTCTGCTTAAGTGTAAATCTTGGAAGAAGCCATTTCAAGTGCAGTGTAATATCAATGTGAAAGGAAGTTTAAAATGAAGAAAGAAAACCACACTCTTGACATAAGAAAGAAGAACACTGAGATTGTGAATTATCAAGTGTTTCATCATGTCCCTATAACAGTTTTCCTCAAGTGTAGGTTGTAACCCTAGTAACTCAGTAACCATGGTAACACTGATATTACTGAATACTATTCAAATCAAAATCTTTTGATTAAATTCTGATTTCAGAGTCAAAGAACAAATTACTACTTCTACTTTTTTCACACACTGTTATTCACTTCTCCACAGTTCTTTGTATTTTAAGCCTTTTCTTAAGGGATTTTAAATCATATTTTGAATAAATATGTAAGCTTTCTCTTTAGTATATGGCTTTAGAAAAAAATCTGCACATTGAGGTAGATGAAATGATTGCTAAAATGGAGTGAACTTCATTACAAGGGTTTTTTTTTGGGGGGGGGGGACATTTTTGATGTACAAATATAATCTATTGTCTCTTTCTCAGTCCAGGGCAATTGTTAATATAATACCTTGTGCTGTTTTGAAAAATAAAAGCCAGTGTTATAAGATCATCTGCTGAGGCTGGAGGTTCTTTCCTTTCAACATGATATAGATCAATGTTTCCCAACCAGTGTGCCGTGAGCGATCATCAGGTGTGCCGTGGGAAATTGGAAACTCCAATACCCTTTCTTCCCCCCTCCCGCTGAACACTTTTTCTTCTTCACTCGGGCTCCCTTCTTCCCAGTCTCGCTCTGCTCACTTTGCCTCACTTTGCTCACATTGCCGCTTCTGCCATTTTGATCCGAGGGGGCAGTGTGAGCGTGTTCAGGAGGGAAGGGGGAAGATGTGGGGCGGGTCTGCGCAGTAGCACCCGCACGGGTCATTCTGCTCTACTCGCGAGGCAAAGCGAGCAGAGCAAGGCTGGAAAGAAGGGAGCCTGAGTGGAGAAGAAAGAGTAAGTGTTTGGCAGGAGGGGGAAGAAAGGGTGTGAAAGGGAAGGGGGAGGAAGAGGTCTCTGTCCAAAGCTGGCATGGGCAAACTTGAACCTTCCAGGTGTTTTGGACTCCAACTCCCACCATTCTTAGCAGCCTCGGGCCCTTTTCCTCCCCCCCCCCAGCCACTTAAGCACAGAAAGGCTTCAGGCTGTTAGGAATGGTGGGAGTTGAAGTCCAAAGCACCCAGAGGGCCAAAGTTTTCCCATTCCTGTTTTAGGGACCTTAAAGTGGTGCGCCTCCTTCCAACATTGTGATTCTGGATAGAAAACAAAAACAACATAACATAACATGGTTTGAGTCCACAGTGCTCTCTGGGTGTAGGTGAACTACAACTTCCAAACTCAAGGTCAATTCTCAAGCAAACCCTTTCAGTACTTTCTGTTGGTAATGATAGTTCAATATGCCAAGTTTGGTTCAATTCCATTGTTGCAGGAGTTCAGGATGCTCTTTGATTGTGTGTTAACTATAAATCCCAGAAACTGTAACTCCCAAATGTCAAGGTCTATTTTCCCCAAACTCCATCTGTGTTCACATTTGAGCATATTGAGTATTCATGCCAAGTTTGGTCCTGATCCAACATTGCTTGAGTACACAGTGCTCTCTGGATATAGGTGAACTACAACTCCAAAACTCAAGGACAATGCCCACCAAACTCTTATAGTATTTTCTCTTGGTTATGGGAGTTCTGTGTGGGAAGTTTGATTCCACTCTATCATTGGTGGAGTTCAGAATGCTCTTTGATTGCGGGTGAACTATAATTCCCAGCAGCTACAACTCCAAATGACAAAAGCAATTTTTTGACTGATGGTCCCTCCTTGGGTTAGTATTAGTATGTTTTGTGGACAAATTTGGCAGCAATTTGTCCAGTGGTATTTGAATTATGTTAATCCCACAAATGAACATTACATATATATATATATAGAGAGAGAGAGAGAGAGAGAGAGAGAGAGAGAGAGGGAGAGAGAGAGAGAGAGAGAGAGAGAGAGAGAGAGAGAGAGAGAGAGAGAGCACAACAGCGCGCAGGCAGAAAAGCAAACATCACAGGGAAGCATGTGAACATTAGGAAGAACTTCCTGACTGTGAGAGCTGTTCAGCAGTGGAACTCTCTGCCTCAGAGTGTGCTTTGTGTCATTTTGGTTGGTGGTGTGCCCCAGGATTTTATAAATGTAAAAAAAGTGCCGCAGCTCAAAAAAGGTTGAAAAACACTGATCTAGATCATGGTACAGTTGCTACTGGGCCCCTTCCAGAGCCTCTAGTGGCTTCAATAGTGCAAAACTTCAAAAGAGTGGAAATGTTTTTAAAATTAAAAAAAAACCATATGCCTCGCTTGAATTTCTGTTAATGTCCACAAATAATTTGGGAGGGGAGTGCTGTAGCTTGACCACTTATTGATGGTGTGTTCCTGCATGGCAGGGGGTTGAACTGGATGACCCTTGTGCCCTCTTCCATCTCTATTATTCTATGATCTCAAAAAGTTTTGTAATTGTCTTTAAGCCAAAAAAAAAACCATTAAAAGGAAAAGGTAAATAATTATCAAAATATTATGATATGGGGTACAGTTGCTATATTATGGTTTGAAGACTTGGGCTGTATTTATGTGGGTCAAATAATTTGGATTCATCTCCCAGCTACTGCAGGGAGTCCACATGATGCATGGATGGAGTCTCAGCAGAAGCACTGCATTCAACCGTTAATCCACTGGACTGGGTTCTGTCCTCTGAAAATAAGCACACTCCATCTTCCACATGACAGCCTGTCAGATATTCAAAGTGCTTTGCACTTAAAAGCAAAGCAAAACATCTATTCGCAGCAAGAATGAAAGCCTCCTGAAATAAAAGGGGTCCTTTGCTTTTCAAAAGAGATACAAAAAATAGCACAATCATTTTTCTTTCACAGATCATGCTCACCTACAAACTGCCAAGACTGCTTCAAGGGAAACAACTGAGCTCATAAACTGCCGGTGGGCTTCCCATAGGCACCTGTCTGACTGTTCTTAGAACGGAATGTCGGACAAGACATGTCTTTGGTCTGATTCAGCAGCGTTCATCTTGCTTCTTATGAAAGAAAAGTCTCTATCTTTTTTTTTTTAATTTCCTATAAGGCATACCATGCTTCCCAATTATTTGAACAGGCTGTAGAATGTTGTTTGTTAACAAATATTAGCAACACAGATATCATTGAGTCAACGCTGGACATTATCACATGAAGCTGGCATCTCATTGTATTCACTGAACTAACAATCCCGGGGACCTAAAAGTACTTAATCTGTTCTGAGTTATGACACAACTATGCAACTTTGCTATTATGTGGCTGGACATGCTGTTGGATTGAGAATGCTGCCCTTCTGCAGTTCCGTTTCTCAAGAAAGTTTCTAATTTTTTTAAAAAGAACTTTGCAGTTTCATGAAATTTAGAGGACTTTAAAAAAAAGAACTTTTATTTACTGGGAGAGTTTGATAATGCCACCTTGGTGCACAAGGTAAGTGCTGGGATTGTGGTGCCACCAGGGACTGTTGATGGGTTTTTCCTGCTAATACTTGGGAATGGTTTTGTAGCCACCAGCAGACAGGCAATAGGTATCACATGGTGTTTTGTGATAGGGATCAACATCAAAGCTGACAGTCCTGCTTCTACGCTGGTTTGCCACCTCCATGTGATAAAGTCCTCTGGCTTAAGCATTGTTTCATTATTCAAAAAATAACTCTATATAACTATATTTTTTAACCCTGCTGTTCTGTCCGGAAGAATGTTTCTAGTTTTAAAGTGTTATTCTCTGTCTAACTGTGCAGTACTTACTTTGAAAGTAGTTTTATACTGCAGAAACTTCTTTTTTGGTGGCTGCCAAAACTTTATTGAATTAGTTGAGACTCTGAGATATTCATTGAAAAACTATAGCAAAAGGTGCTGCAGCATGTGTTGGAAAAACAGAGGTTTTTAGTTTAACAATTTTTCCATATTTTTATGATAGAACCAATACATTAATAACCGAGGAACAAAAAATGTGTTTCATAGTGTAATGCAATTGAAAATGTACTGGACAAAGTAAACTAACTTCAAGCATGATGTAGACCAGGGGTGCCCACACTTTTTCAGCATGCGAGCTACTTATACTAAGACCAAGTCAGAAAGATCTACCAAGAGAGAAGCAGGGTGGATCTGGGGGAAGGGGGCGGGGCTTGGCAGGGCTTGGCTCTGCCCCCTCCCCCCTCTGGCTTCAGCATTTCCACAGCTTTACCAGGGTAGAAGAGGGTAATGTCAAGCCGTGGTGGCATAGATAGCACCACTGGCTTGGCATTACCCCCTTCGACCCTGGAAAAGCTGTGGAAATGCTGAAGCTGGTGGAGGGGGCGGAGCTTGGCGGGGCTTAGCTCTGCCCCCTCCTCCTCTGGCTTGAGCATTTCCACAGCTTCTCAAGGGTAGAAGGGGGTAATGCCAAGCCAGTGATGGCTATCTATGCCACCACTGGCTTGGGATTGCCCCTTCTACCCTGGAGAAGCTGTGGAAATGCTGGAGGGGCGGGGCTTGGTGGGGCTTAGCTCTACCCCTCCCCCTCTGGCTCCAGCATTTCCAGAGCTTCTCAAAGGGTAGAAGGGGTAATGCCACGCCAGTGATGGCTATCTATGCCACCACTGGCTTGGGATTACCCCCTTCTACCCTGGAGAGGCTGTGGAAATGCTGGAGGGGGCGGGGTTTGGTGGGGCTTAGCTCCACCCCCTCCCCCTCTGGCTCCAGCATTTCCAGAGCTTCTCAAGGGTAGAAGGGGGTAATGCCAAGCCAGTGATGGCTATCTATGCCACCACTGGCTTGGCATTACCCCCTTCTACCCTGGGGAAGCTGTGGAAATGCTGAAGCTGGCGGAGGGGGCGGAGCTTGGTGGGGCTTAGCTCCGCCCCCTCCTCCTCTGGCTTTAGCATTTCCACAGCTTCTCCAGGGTACAGAATGGTTATGCCAAGCCCGTGGTGGCATAGATAGCCCCCTCTGGCTTGGCAGAACCTTTCTACCCTGGAGAAGCTGTGGAAATGCTAAAGCCGGAGGAGGAGGGGGGGGCTTAGCGTGGCATGGCTCCGCCCCCTCAGAAGCACCCAATCCACCTGGGATCGACCTCCCTCGGGCCCAGGATCAACCAGTCGATCGCGATCGACTTCCTGAGCACCCCTGATGTAGACGGTCATGTCTTGAGGAAATTATCTTTCTATATTGTAAGGGGGGAGGGAGGATTTTTTTCTTTGGTATGTTGGAGCACTTGATTTGTAAGATTACCAACTTGAAATAGTCTATTTAAGAAAATGGTTTTAAATTATTTTTTCAGTTGATGGTTGGTAAAGTTAGGCCCCAGTTCCAAAGAGGTATTTATAACCTCCCCCCCCCCTCTCTATATATAGATATATATCCTGAAAAGTTTGAAGCAAAATACTACAGGGCATCCCCAAGTTACAAACAAGATAGGTTCTGTAGATTTGTTCTTAAGTTGAATTTGTATGTCAGAACAAGTAGGTTTTTAAAGTGTAACTTCAGCCATATATCTATATATATATATATATATATATATATATACACACACACACTGTATATATATATATATATATATATATATATATATATGGCTAAGGAGAAACCGAGCCGGCTTCTCCTTAGCCCCTCCTCCTCCCTCCCTCCATCGGCACGGCACGGCCGCCGCTGTCCCGAACAGCGGGGGCCGTGCCGTGGATGCAGCAAGGGGGGCGGGCTAAGGAGAAGCCGAGCTGGCATCTCCTTAGCCCCCTCCTCCCTCCCCTCCATCCACGGCACGGCCCCGCTTTTCCGGGACAGCGGGGGCGTGCCGTGAAGCAGCAGGGGGCTAAGGAGAAGCCGAGCCGGCTTCTCCTTAGCCCCTCCTCCCTCCCTCCATCCACGGCACGGCCGCTGCTTTTCCGGGACAGCGGGGGCCGTGCCGTGGAAGGAGCCAGGGGGGGGCGGGCTAAGGAGAAGCCGAGCCGGCATCTCGTTAGCCCCTCCTCCTCCCTCCCTCCCTCCATCCACGGCATGGCCGCCGCTTTTCCGGGACAGCGGGGGCCGTGCCGTGGAAGCAGCAAGGGGGGGAGGGCCAAGGAGAAGCTGAGCCAGCTTCTCCTTAGCCCCTCCTCCTCCCCCCCCTCCATCACGGCACGGCCGCTTTCCGGGACAGCGGGGCCGTGCCGTGGATGCAGCAAGGGGCCTAAGGAGAAGCCGAGCCGGCTTCTCCTTAGCCCCTCCTCCTCCCTCCCTCCATCCACGGCACGGCCGCCGCTTTTCCGGGACAGTGGGGGCCGTGCCGTGGAAGCAGCAAGGGGGAGGCCAAGGAGAGCCGAGCCGGCTTCTCCTTAGCCCTCCTCCTCCCTCCATCCACGGCATGGCCGCCGCTTTCCGGGACAGCGGGGGGCCGTGCCGTGGATGCAGCAGGGGGGCTAAGGAGAAGCCGAGCCGGCATCTCCTTAGCGGCTCCTCCTCCCTCCATCCACGGCACGGCCGCCGCTTCCGGGACAGCGGGGGCCGTGCCGTGAAGCAGCAGGGGCTAAGGAGAAGCCGAGCCGGCTTCTCCTTAGCCCCCTCCTCCCTCCCTCCATCCACGGCACGGCCGCCGCTTTCCGGGACAGCGGGGCCGTGCCGTGAAGCAGCAGGGGGGCTAAGGAGAAGCCGAGCCGGCTTCTCCTAGCCCTCCTCCTCCCTCCCTCCATCCACGGCACGGCCGCCGCTTTTCCGGGACAGCGGGGGCCGTGCCATGGAAGCAGCAAGGGGGGGGGACGAGATAGATAGACAGAAAGAGAAAGAGATAGATAGAGATATATAGACAGAGAATTGCAGATGGCACAACAACGTGTGCCGGGCTCAGCTAGTATATATATATATATATATATATATACAGTATATATATATACAGTATACACACAGTATATATATATATATATACAGTATATATATATACTGTGTGTGTGTGTGTGTGTGTGTGTGTGTATATATATATATATAAAGCTTTAGATCGCATAGGGAAGGGATAACCTCCATGTGGTGTTTGTTTTGCTATTTGTGACCCTATTTAGACAATTTCACATCTCTTTCTGTCCCTGTGATCAGTGGATTTTGAAAAAAATGGCTCGTTGTAGAAACAAGGATTGGTGAAAACCTTTAGTGGAGACACCTTTTCCCCATGATAACTCTTCCAGGAGAGAATTTCCCTTCCCTGCCATTTTAGATTTCTCTCTCTCGCTGTTGTCTCACCTCAGTTCTTAACTATGAGTTTTTGGTAAGTCAGACGTTTATAACTCGGGGACTGCCTGTATGTACAAGCGTGTGTACAGCCAATGTAAAGCCTTTTTCCGGAATGTATAATAAAAGCACTGTTTGAGTAAAGTAAATCTCGAGTCTTAATTCTTTCAAAGGTTAATTTAAATCCATTGTTCACAAAGGTGAATATTACAGTCACAATATTTGTTATCAATGATGTTGTAATATATAAATGCATGTTTTCCCCTTTGTGTAGCTAATCTTTATCTAATGCCACAGGTAATTATGATATAAAAATTCCATGTAACAGTTTTATTTAAACACAAACCTTCTTTCTAGCTATTTTCTTAACTCTTTCTCTGAGGGTGTATCTGCACTGTAGAAATAATGCAGTTTGACACCACTTTAACTGCCTGGATGTTGCTTTTTTACAAAGTCTTTAGTCTTCTCTCCAAATAGTGCTGGTGCTTCATCAAACTTCATAGTGTTGAGTATAGCATTGAGTTTTTAGAAACACACAAGAAATACTAGTAAATAATGAGCATTCAGGGTATTGTTATATTAGATTTCTAGAATAATCTAAGCTTGTGATATTTTTCAGTGATGTCGCATATGTCCTTTACCTGCCTTAATTTTCTTCCATTCAACATATTATATTATTGGACTGCTTTTCTGACAGGTAATATGAAAACATGTTCTCTCTTCCTTCCAATCTTCCACATGGAGTTTAACTGCTATTACTGTAGTCTAGCTAATGCTTTGCATTGCCAATTTGCCACGAGTCACCTATAACCTCCCCATGATTGCAAAGCTCCATCGTTCAACACATTAAGTCAGAATAACTGAAAGATTCGAAGCAATCCTTGATGTGCAGATTGCCGCCAGTGATATTAAAGGGAAAGGTATGACAAAATAATACTGGGAATGAAGTTCTAATGATATATACAGTACATAAGGAAGGAAAGGGTTCAGAATCATGAATCTGCTGTAATAGTATGCATTATAATGGTGTAATACTTTGGTTTATTTATAGCACTTCCACAATCTGCGCCACAGGTTTAGAAGAAATACTCACAAATATAACAGCCTCCTAGGCACCCATAGAATTCAATATAATGAAAATTTTAAAAATATTTTATTGAAATGCAATGAAATTGAAGCTCTAAAATACCATCATAAAAAACAAACCATCAGCACCACCAGTCCTTCCTTCCCTTATTTATTTTAAAATTCATAAACTGACCTCCATTCAAAATACTTTACCATTAAAAACCCTCAAACACAATATAAAATAAAAAAAGTAAAATATAAATGCTCAAGTGCAATTGTTAATCACAGATACAATGCACCCATTAAAATTTAGAAAGTCAATACTTTTGTGAACTCCATGAATGCAATGAATTCATTTTAGTTGGGATCAACCATTAGATTGGAGAAAACACCTTATTGTCCAGGAAGGATGCTATGAGAGGAAGCATTTCTTCAGATATGTCAGCTTATTTCTGACTCTCAAAGGCCATAAAAAACTGTTAAATACACCTACGCCTGGAAACAGTGATGATAAAGCTTAGCCTGTGTAGTTTTGAGTGAACTTTGCCAAAACGATATGTCTGAGATGTCTATAGTTTCAGCTGCTCAGGAAAGCGAATACAGTTTTGCATAGACATGTGAGTAATAATAAAGTTTATTGATTAGTCCACTGACCATATCAACCGCAAAAGACAAAAACAGGAAAATACATAAGTAGATATGAATCGCTGTCCTAAAACTCTTGTATTGGTGAACGTACATTAAAACACTATTAAAATTTGATTAAGTTAAAAGATAGTTTAAAATACCATCATTAAAATGCCAAGGTAAAATTACATACCACAAAAGTTAAAAACGAAGGTTAAAACAGAGGTTAAAATAGACCATCTCCAGTTCAGATATCTGCATTATCCCTATAGTTTACCCCAATCGCCTCCAAATATGCAGTTCTTAGCTGCATTGCTTTATGTCGAAAAGGGGCCATTTGGTGTGTTATCTTGGCATTCTAGCCACTAGGCATGGTTTAGAACCCAAAAATAGGGAATCGAAAATCTAATGGGGGGATTTTTTAATTAGTAATAGAAAGACTTACAAAAAAATTTCCAAAAATTTCTAAAATGTAACGTAATTACTAACGAAATTCGTTAGTAGTTCATATGCCAGCGCATGCGCATTCCAGATGGTTTTGGCCTACAACTCCCAGAAATCCTATCAGCTGGTAAATTGGCTGGGATTTCTGGGAGTTGTAGGCCAAAACTTGAATAAATCACACTGAATTCTAGATGGGACTCTCCAAATAGGAAGGAGGGAGGGAGGGAGGGGGGGGTATTCTATTCTTGGAAGCAGCAAAAAAGGAGGAGGTCCCCCTCGCTCCTCGCTGCCTCTCTCTCACCCCGATCCTGAGGGAGTGAGGGCCCAAGTTTGCCCAGGCTGAGAGGAAAAGGAAGAGGCCTGAGGCTGTGAGGAATGGTGGGAGTTGAAGTCCAAAACACCTGGAGGGCTGAAGTTGGCCCGTCATGAAGCCTCTTCAAGGCTTTAGATCCTGGCAGGCAGAAGGGGCAGGGAGGGCCCGTCTACTCCTCCTCCTGCCAGGATCTAAAGCGCATCAAGGCTTGGCACGCTTTAGATCCTGTGAGAAACCAACCTAATGTATAATAGAATGAATACTAACTTATAGAGTAAGTGCCTAAATATTATAAGTAATCAACTGGTCATATACCTACATTCCATGCACATGCAATAATACAGCAGTAATAACAATGGGTATAAGAAGAGGTAAAATTCAAACCGAAGTATTTTGAGTCTGGTCCCTCCTCAAGCGGTGCAAACGGGCTCTTCTCTATGAGCCCGGGATTCTGCAGCAACCCCCCCCCAAAGAATATGTATGTGCACCCAGGCAGAAAACGCTGTGCCCGGGCTTTTGGCTTTTCCCGGGAGAGGCTGCCTCCTGGGCTCATAGAGAAGAGCCCGTTTGCAGTTTGCACCGCTTGAGGGACCACAGTCAGAATACTTCGGTTTGAATTTTACCTCTTCTTATACCCATTGTTATTACTGCTGTATTATTGCATGTGCATGGAATGTAGGTATATGACCAGTTGGATTACTTATAATATTAGGCACTTACTCTATAAATTAGCATTCATTCTATTATACATTAGGTTGGTTTCTCACGTGTTGTGTGCAACTACCCCAATACTCTTTGATGCTTTAGATCCTGGCAGGCAGGAGGGGCATGGAAGCCTGTAAAATGTAAACAGAGAGGTTTACTCAGAGTAAATCCACAAAGGAGGCACTTCATCCAAAGTGCCCTCCTTGCGGATTTACTCATGAGTAAACCTCTCTGTTTACTTCCTTTGCAGATTTACTTCTGAGTAAACCTCTCTGTTTACATTTTTCCAGGCTTCCAGCCAAAAGAAGGAGCGAGTTTAGGGCTTGCCTTGCCATAATACTTATTGGCAAGGGAGGCGGGAGGGTGGTGAGAGAGAAGGAGGGTGCCCCCCCCCCTTACGACCTAATAACGATACTTAAGAAAATCCTGGCCCCCGAAGTTCTATAAAGAAAGTCCACTTCCTGGTTGGCGTTCCAGATGCGGAAATACTCAAAAGTAGCATTTCTTCCGAATCTTTTAATTTTCATAACTTTTTCTCATGCCTATTAACCAGCCATTAAGAATGTAGTTTTGATATGGGGATCCCAGTGAGTCTTCTCTCTTTCTTGTACAAAATACAACTAAACAGTACATGTGTAATATTCTCTACCTCTGTCGCCCCACTCATAGACATGTGAGTGAAGAAGACATTTACAGTGGGCCCTTGATATCTAATGGGTTGTGTTTCAGGACCTCCCTTAGAATCTATGGATACTCAAGTCTCACTATATTTAGTGGTGTATTAAAATTGTGTTCTTTATAGGAAATGCCAAAATCCAGGCTTGCTTTTTGGATTTAAAAAAAAATGTAATCTGAGGTTGCAATTCCTGCAGATCCTAGGGGCCGACTATATTGGTTTATGTTTTATTATGTTTCATTTCCATGTTTATTGACCTTTTATTTTATTTTAACGTTTCATTGTGATTTTATAAATAGTTCATTGTCTCTCATCTGTATTATCACATATCATCAGCATATGTAAATGCAAATAGGAATTCTTGTCCAGCAATTTCTAAGGATCCAAGATTTGGAGATACTGGTCCAAAGAATAGAGAGTATTGCCAGAACCTATATGGAAATCAGGAAAAGAAATCTAGGATCCTTGGCTGAGATTCTGCATCAGAAGTCATCTATCATGTAGCTACATTTCCATAGCTACGACTTTCAATGCTATTTCCCTCCCAAATCATCTTGTAAGCAATTCAACCCTTCCAACATGCTGATTCCATGGTATCAGCGATCTGGAGATCAGTGGTGAGGTGTTCAGCCCCTTTTCTTTAGCTTGACATACAGCAATAGGCATCTTCAGGGGTCTCCATGAAGTTGGTGCACATGAAGTCATTACAGCATGTATAGCTTAGCTACAGCTTGAGCACAATTGGCATTTTTGCTTTTCCAGCAAAAAAAAAGAAAAGCAAGTCACCAGATTATTGTGGTAGCTTGGTTTATTTGGGAGATTTTTTTCAGCCAAAACATAGGCTAGAACAGGGCTGTCCAACTTCTACCGGACCTTGGGCCGGAATTCCGGTCACTGATCACCTGGGGGGCCAAGCCCTGGCTCCGCCCCTCCCCCGGCTCTGCCCCTCCCCCCCGGCTCCGCCCCTCCCTGGCTCCACCCCCTCCCCGCCCCCGGCATTGCATAAATATACAATTAAATATTATATTATTTAAATAAGGGGAGAGGGAGGGATGGATGGAACACATGAGGGGCATTAATATACAATTACATATTATATTATTTAAATAAGGGGAGAGGGAGGGATGGATGGAACACATGAGGGGCATTAATATACAATTACATATTATATTATTTAAATAAGGGGAGAGGGAGGGAGGGATGGATGGAACACATGAGGGGCATAAATATACAATTAAATATTATATTATTTAAATAAGGGGAGAGGGATGGATGGAACACATGAGGGGCATTAATATACAATTACATATTATATTATTTAAATAAGGGGAGAGGGAGGGATGGATGGAACACATGAGGGGCATAAATATACAGAATATCAAGGCAGAAAATCCCACAATCTCTCCTTTGAACTGGAATATATGACTGGCCACATTGATCAGCATAGAATGGCCTTGCAGTTGAAAGGTCTGTGTGCTTTCATTCTCCCAGTTTACCCCTGGCTGATTCCATTCAGTGCAAGTCATCAAAGTAAACTTAGGTAATTGCAAAGAATGTAAATAATTCTGGGGAGGAAAAGGAGGGGAAAAGGGGTGGGGGCCTTTTCTTGAGCTCCCTCTCATTCAATTCCCCCCTCCCTCTTTTTCTCCTCCTCCCCTCTCCTATGGCTGGCCGGTTCTCTCCTTCTCATTAAAGAGACAGTTCATGAAACGCAAATGAAGGGGTCAGAAAGGAAGGGGCTTGTGTGTGTGTCTGAGAGAGCCAGAGAGATTTTCCCTTTGCGCTGGGGAGAGGTGTGCCCAGGGCAGGTCCCCCTCCTCTCTCTCTCTCTCTCTCTCACTCACTCACTCACTCACACTCTCAGACATACTCCCTCCCTCCCAAACCCCTTTTGCTTCCCTGGCAGCAATCCTGAGGAGGAGGAAGCGGCGCTGCCGAGGGGGAAAGCCATGCGGCCGGGTCGCTCTTCCTGTTTGCTGCCAAGGGGGCGGGGCCCGAGAGACATCACTCCCTCCCATTGGCCCCCTCCCTCAGGAGAAGAGGAGGCGGCCAATAGAAAGCCAAGGGCGGGACCAAATAATAATAATCATATTTTTAATTGAAAAAATATTGTAAAAATATTTTTAAAATATATTATTTATTGCAGGAGGGTAAGGGGCCGTAGCCAAGGGGCTAGGGGGTCGTGTACGGCCCCCGGGCCGCCTGTTGGACAGGCCTGGGCTAGAACAACATTGTTAGGGGAACTGGAGTCTTTTGAATAGCTGAGGTAGACCTACAGAGACCTGGGCCACAATCTCTCCACCCTGCTCTCAAATAAATGAATGGGTTCCCCATCCAGTTCAGGTACAATATAGTAGCAGGGGAAAAGTAAAATTTGTCTTACCACCTGCTCTCCCATTTTCTCCTCCCCCAGCTTGGCAGGTTATCTGAGGTTGAGAAATTGTGACCCCACAAGTCCCATCTTCTTGATTTTTCTAAAACTTTGATTATCTGCCAAACATTTTCAGAATGACCAATCTCAAAGATAGTCAAGAAGTCTTTTCAGAGTAACAAACTCACAGTTGTAATGAAGTTTTATTTTAAAATATTGCCTGCAATGTATTTCTTTAAATAATTCAAAATTTTGAAATATATTTAATAATAATAATAAAAATAATAATTACGAGAGCTTCCAATACTTACAATACTTGAAAAATAGAAGTGGTGTCAATCTACTATCATGTGGGCAGGACAATTTTATTCCATGGAAAGAACAGGTTTTAAACAGGTATCACTTTCCTTTAACATAAGGGAATTTGGGCAGGGCAATTTGGTCCCATGGAAAGAAGAGGTTTTTAAGTGGTTTCAGTCTCCTTTAATGTAAGGGGCTTTGGGCAGGGCAAGGGATCTCTTAGCTTTTGGATATTGAAGTTTTCCCTGATTTTTTAAAAAAAGTAATCCGGAGAAGGCAGAGAAAAGGATTCCCCATGTGATGGTTCCAAATTCAGGCAACAATGGGCAAAAACCTGAATAGAGAAACATGTATGATGGGAAGACAGAATTTGAAATGGAACGAATGCAAATCTAACAGTACAATTCCCTTTGCTATACAGATGGTCCCCAATGCTTCTCAAGGTCCATGTGATGAGGTCCTAAACCACCTCCATTAACGTTTTGTGTGTACTGAAATGAAAAGCAGAAGAAACATTCACCTCTTCTTCCTGTCCCTTTCTCATGTATTTCCATAAGTTGCATGACTGAAAAGGTTGAATGAGTTTTTTGTGGGGGAAGGATCGTGCCCTTCATTTCTCCCCTCCTCCTTCCTTCCCTCCCCCCTTCCTTCCCTCTCCCTCCCTTGCCCTACTATTTCAGATATCCTCCTCAGTGAAGGGAGAAAATAAGCTAGCAGAAAGACGGAAGACTGCCTCATGAAATTTTCATCATCACGCAATTTCTCCTTAACTGCACCAGTACTCTATCCCTAATTTGAAGGGCTATATAAAAAATCTCTTGGATGATTTCTTTGGAATGAAAACATTGATCATCCAAAAATCTCAGTTTACTGGATAATTGGATTCCATCAGTAGGACAAGACAAGTATCCCCCAAAGCATCAAGGAACATTGAATAAGCAAGCTTGTTCAACTTCTCACAAGGTGACTATTGCAGGAAGTGTCTGAAATTTGGTGTTTCAATCCTAGAAAAGTCTGTGAGTGTTTAGCAAATTTCTTTATACAGTTTTATCCATCCTTTCAATATATTTTACTTTAGTTTATCCACAGAGAGCCTTAGAAAAAGTCATTTGAATCTGAGTTTAAAAAAGACTAGACTACACTTAACTACCATCTCAGACATGTCATGAACGACATGCAATGGCTGCTCTAGTGGCTCGTGTAGCTTAAAGTGCAGTTTTTAGATACAAGAGCATCTCGGTTAATGGAAAAATATGTACAAGATATGTACATTAGTCAAAGTACAAAAATAATTCATGCATTTTGAAAACACATATGAGGAGCATTGTAAGAACCAAGAACAAAGTGAGACTGGGAAGCGGATGGTGTGCGTGTGCACTTTCAAGTCATTCATTGACTTATGACCCAATGAATTTCATAGGGCAGCTTGCCATTTCCTCCCTCCAAAATATAGCCTTACAATTGTAATATTATGAAAACATATGCATTCCTTTTGGTATTTAATTGCAACTTTTTAACAGTTATGGGGGTTGTGGCTTCACAAAATAGTGAAAGAGGAACATCATATGAGTCCCCTCGGGGAAGATAGGGCAGGATATAGATAAAGTTGTTAAAACCTGTGAGGAATTATCTATGAATACAAATAGAATTAATGAGTAAATAGCTTAATAATACAGAGCTTTGGCAAATTAATTGTTTATTACAAATCAGAATGAAATTGTTATTAAAATTGCTTCTGAGCTTTTGCAAGGGAGTGCATGCTAATTGATTTGGTTTTTATTGCAAATAAGAATAAAATTAGTGAATGCTTTGCTTTTTTTAAAAAAACACCCTGATATCATCATTGATTGATTTGTTTTTAGATCTTTAAACATTGTTGAGAGAAATTAAATAGTGGGATGAAGTGCTTTTGCTTCCTAATTGCACCAAATAATGAAATAGCCCTTGCAGGGTTTTTTTTTACAGATTAAAGAGAGAGATTAAAATATTGTAAGTAAAGTTAATGTTTATACTTGCTAAGTGGAACATTACAACTCTCAGTACATTTTAACTCTGAGCAACATTATTATTTTACACAAGAGGAACACAATACATTTAATTTTGTAGCATTCGATTCTACAACAGCCATATCCAATTAATTATCTAGTCTCTATAGGGTAGGCTAATAAAATATTTCATTCTGTAAACCCAGCTTTTTTTCTCTTGTGTTCTACTTTGCACTTTATAGGTCTGGATATATACAAATATGACCCCGAGGCTGCATGTGCCCTTAGCCAGATTTTGTGAACCTTGACCCCCTTCAGGATTCTGGCAAAAATGCAATAACCATTTTGCTTTACATAGGTTGCAGCCCCCTTCCCACTTTTTAGTATTCAAAAATACTCATTTACTGAAACTATCCCTCCATGGTATTATCCTTCTGAGATGATAGTACTGTGAATACATATGAAGCAAGAGGCTATTTTCATAGTAGCACTGCTTCTGGTAGGGTTTCCCATGTCAGACAGGCTTTTGCTGAGAAACCACATTAAATGTGCAAAACAGCTACTGAGTGGCAGCAGGAGTGAGAGGTGATACCAGTGGGAGATCTCTCTGAGATTATGGCAGTTGAACCTTAGCTATTATTTGTTAGTATTGTTCAGAAACAGACATGACAATCTTCTTTTGAATATCTTTTACCATGAAAATCCTATGATAAGATAATTTATTTATTTATTTATTTATTTATTTCAGGATTTTACCCCGCTCTTCTCAACCCCGAGGGGGACTCAGAGCGGCTTACAGCAGGCACAATTCGATGCCACATCAACAGCGTAAAACCCCAAACCCCACAACCCATTAAAACATTAAGGCATTAAAATACAATCCCTCAACACATCTACAATCATTCCAATTAAAACAGTATTCAACCCTAGAAACATTGACCCCCTTCCTCCCTCCCATTAAAATTCCGTCTCACATGCTGCCTAGTGCTGGTGAGGGAATGCCTGATCCCAGAGCCAGGATTTCACCTTCTTCCTGAATGTCAGGAGGGATGAGGTGGACCGTATCTCCGTAGGGAGCGCATTCCACAGGCGGGGGGCCACCACCGAGAAGGCCCTGTCCCTCGTCCCTCGACAGTGTCAAAAGATGAGACTCCCAGGTCAGAAAGTATTCAATGAGCTACTCAGAAAGAGCAGAGGACAAGTAGTGCTATGGCTCATGTGGCAGATGGACACAAGTCTAAAGGATGTTCAAGTTATTGACATGCTCAGAAAGGAAAGAAAAGTCCAAAGCTGCATGACACAAATTATAGGAACATGGAGTGTGAGAAATATGAAACACAGGAAGCTAAATAGTTCAAATCAATAAATTTAATGTATAAGTATTGCAAAAGTTAGAAGTAAGCTAAAGTAGACAACAAAGAGACATTTCCAGACTGATATTTGCACAAAGTTTGGGAAAGGAAAATCTAAGCAGAAATGGGATGGCATTTGTAGTGAAGAAAAAGATAGCAAAAGCAGTCAAAGGATATAATGCAAAGTCTGACCAAACCATGTCAGTAAGACTTTGAGGGGAAAAACCTCAAATTAACATTAATCCACATGTATGCTTCAACTACAGAAGCATACAACGAAGAAATTGAAAGACAGACTCTACACTAGAGTCCAGAAAAAAATTGAGAAACAAAAGTAAAAAACAGAGCAAAACCCAAAATTGTCTGAGAATTTGACCTTGGATCAAGGATCAAGAAATGAAGCAGGAGAGCAGCTGATTGAATTTTGTGAAGCGAATAGTTTATTCATCACACCCAGGTAACCAAAAAGATGTTTGTATACAAGGACATTAGCTTATAAATCAAAAAGATTACATAACTGGAAGTAGAAGATGGGGAAGCTCAAGTTCCTCTGCAAAAAAAGACCAGGAACAGGTTGTGGGACAGTCAATGAACAGCTAAGAAGAATAGATACATATGTTAAAGAACACTAATATCAGGCATGGTGCCATGGTATAATCTGAAGAACATCCCTGTAGAATTTAAAGATCATGTTAAAAACAGATTTGTTTAATTGATGGGAAGCCAAAAGGAGACTGAACTAATGTCAGGGACACTGCGAGGGAAGAATACAAATAATCAATTCTGATTTGTAATTCGGGGAAGCAGGGATGCATTTTTCACCCTGTTTAGCTTCTATACTGAATCTATCATACATAGAAATTAGGGTTGAAGAAAGGAGGCATGAACCTAAAGAAAGGAATATCAACTATTTAAGATATGTAGATCACATATTAACAGTATCAATCAAAACTTTATTACGGTCACAGACCAGCACAAAGCGGGCATATATTATCAGTAGAAAACAGCAAACTCTTGGAACAACTATTGAAGATAATCAACAAAAAAGTGCAAAGGCATGGTTACAGATGATTTTTTAAAAATAATAATAATAATGATTTAGATCATTTTTAAACAAACTAAAGAAAGACACAGACCTTATTTTGTAAGATCTGAGCCAGGCTGTTGATAAAAGGGTGACTTGAAGGTCTCTCATTCATAAGGTTGTCATATATTGAAATCCTCTTGATACCATTAACAGCAACAAATTGAAACTAGAAGTGAATTTCTAGCCATTTTTATTTTTTGTCTTTATTGCGTTGCTTTTCAACAATTTGGTAGTGCTCACAGCCAGGTACATAACCAAGAATCAGAAAACTGGCTCCTGGAGCCATAACACAATGCTCAGCTCTGTTATAGATGCATTGAACTCATTATTTGCCAAAGTTGTGCTGTTTATTCCTGGGCTAATATTTTTGAGTGTTGAAAGGAGCCCTATGGACTATTGGGTCCCAACCTCCTGATGAATGAAGGCCCTTCAGATAGAGCATCTCCAACAGGTAGCTAGTTTTGGTACAAAGAGTCAAATACATTCTCTAGTCTAGGCCATCCACAAATATTAGATTTGTAGAATATAGCATATGCTTCTAGAAGGTGTGGTAGGTATAATCTCATTTCTGGGCTTTTAAAAATATGAATTAGCTCATAGGAAGAGAGTGTTCTGAATGAATAGATTTATTTAATGGTAAATCACTATCCAATCAAAAAATAATGATTTCTTTCTCAGGAAATGGATTGAGTTTTATTTGATCAATATTGAATAGAATGCATCAAAACTTTCCCATGTAATCATATTACATTGTTTGTTTGAGAGCTTTTATAAAATGCAACCAATCTTGGGTGGTGGATGACTGAATTTTTTTTACATGTAGTTGTATAAGGTAATGGAAAGGACAATAATAGTCAATAAGATTGGTGAACTAAGTTGAAATGGTAATGGTAAATTAAGAGTGGTCTAAAAAAAAAATTTAGCATACCTCTGTCTTATGTTTCAGTAAGAAAATGTGGCTCAGGGAAAAGGGAGTGACTTTTTTATAGTGATCAATCTCATAGAAATATGAGAAGTGTAGCAGGAAGAGAAGTTTTAAATGGCTTTTCATTACCTAAGAATGACTCTGATATCAATTTCCTTCCCCCACACTGTGCTTGACAAATGTGTTGCAAACGGAAAACATTTATAACTTTTTTTGAGGCTAAGGACCTCATCACATGATACAAAGAATTCAGTCTCCCCCATCACATATGCCCATCTCACCCACAATCCCCCACTTCATTTGCCATCACACGGAAAAGTGGAGTCCCACTTACTTTTACCCTTTTAAAAAAAGACTCACTGTGCAAAATTGAAAATACAAAACCTTGCAGTTTTTGAAAAACAAGATTTCTCAGCAAAGAACAATGTGGTTTGTAAGAGAGGACAGAAAAATGATAAGAAAAATTGTATCTGCCACTGCCATTCCAGATATTTCTCTGCTGAAAAATTCCCCTGAAACAGCAATTTCATGAATGAAATGGCCGTTTCTCTATTGGACAGTGTACACATGTTATTTACCTCACAAATTACTTCAAAATTATTTCAAAAGAAGAATTACTTCAGAAGGAAAGAGTAAATGTTAATGACTCACGTAATGAAGCTTGAATAATTTCAGAATGTTCTTAAATAAAGAAAAGAAAACTTACTTTTGAAGGGAGTAAGGGGTGGCAAGAGAGAAATTGAGGGAAAATGTAAAGGCTGCTCACAAATATACGTCATAAAATGGTATTACTCAGATAACTCTAACAGTTCCCATCACACATAAAAGTGAATGTATTTTGTCACTTCCATGCATTTTGTCACTTCCACAAGTGGAGCTGATAGATACCTGTCTTCAAAAACTCTGCATTATTATGAAATATAAAAACTGGGTCCAACAGATGACCCCAGAAGTAGCTTTGCATTGTGTGATTGCTTGCTACCGCTGAACTTCGTTTTTCAAAGTGTAGAAGTGAGGAAATTTCTACATATGACAAGATTTTAGAAAGACTCCAGGATCTTATAACAGAGCTAAGATTGTCCTTGAGAAAAACATAATTTCACTTAATTGTAGCACATAGCTTGTTTGAATTGTTTTGTCCAATGTGTAAGGTATTTGCTTTTCCTCTTCCATCATTCCTTATGAAGTTGCTCTTCTTATCATTTAGATAATGTTTGAGCCTCAGTTTCGAAATTTGGAAAAATAAATCAGTGGGATTCACAACTATCCAGCTCAGAGTTTAGAAGAGAATGTGAAATTCAGAGCTGGGAACTGGAAGCCTATCTTTGATAACACTCTCTCCTATAATTGCTTTAGCAGAATAGGTTCTCCTCGGTGCCATTTTCAACTACATATTTGTCATTTTCAGGACAGAACAATGTCAAATTCCTAATAAGTGGAAAGAGGTAGTCAGCGAAGGAGGAACAAAATCTCATCAGGTGTTCGGTGTCAAGAGGCCCTTCATTGTGTCAGTGCATAATAAGGAGTGAATGTAAGTGGAAATTTAAATTGCATGAAGATTTTTAGATAATAATTTGAGTGGTTGAAGACTTAATTTAGGAAAGTAATAGTATAGCAACTATATAAGTGACTGAGGAAAGAACAGAAGTCCTCTCCTGGAATGTTCCCCTACTGAATTAAATATGTCCATATTTTACACAACATTTCTCAAGATAATCCCTTATTGATGTTTTACTTGATTCACAGGTCCATAGCTTCAGAAACTTCCAGAAGTCCTGATCATCAACAGTTCTCCCCAGGTCTGGCAAAACCAGGGCCATGACTTTCTTTAATGAATCAATCCATCTGTAGCATGATGTTCCTTTTTTCTATTACCTTTAACTATAAGTATGACCCATGTATTTGCAGAAGATACATTCTCAAACTTCATGTGAATACTCAACACTATTAAAATTAATAATTCCAGGTCCAATCCCCCAAGCTAACCTTAACAGCCAGCTGCCACATTGAAACAAAGAAGCCTGTTCAGTTGTTGATCATCAGAATGTCACAGGTATGCTCGAGGGCCTGGAGATTTTATTCTCTTTACACCCTGACCATGAGAATTCACAATTATTTTGCACTAAAATTCATTTCTTGGTCTTTAAAGAAGTCCATGACATCTCCAGGATTCTCCTCCAACACCACATTTCAAATGAGATGATTCTCATTCTATCAGTTTTATTCTTCTTGCATCCTTCACAGTGATATAACACAGTGATATATTTGAGGATCTCTAGGAATTGTCTTTTATGAATCTACCTTTTTAATTATTTGTTACTTGTGCCCAGTGCCCAGTGATAATGTTAATAGGGGTCGGGGAGCAAGGTCACCCTGATCATGTAATTAACCAATGCTGCTGATTAGATTTGCTCATGTGAATTTGTGTGTGTGTGTGTGTATATATATATATATATATATATATATATAGAGAGAGAGAGAGAGAGAGAGAGAGAGAGAGAGAGAGAGAGAGAAAGTGCTGTGCAAGGAAATGATGCAATGTACACTGCTGGTGCAGAAAGAGTTAACCAACAGAATGAGCAGTGATGAAATAAGTCCATGCCAGCATCCCTCAGCGTTTTGTACATAAGCTGTGCAATCTTGTCTGTAGCGTGGTTGGAGATTGTATGTTGGTGAGAGGTGGATTGTGTTTGGTCAGTAAAGTTCCTGTTTGTTTATACTGACGACTCAGCAGCCTGATTTATCCAAGAAGCTTCATAACTTCTGATTATCAACAAGCCTATGCTGCTGGCATCAACATTGTAAAAGGAGAAGGTAAGACCGCTTGATGGAGCCAGACAATCACATCTGGAGGAATAGGAAGTGGGGTATAGTGGGAATATATAAAAGCAAGAATCTTATATATTAAACTGTCAGATAGGGTCAGTTAGAAACAGATTTAGGATTAAGTAGAAATAAAGCTAGGGAAAAGGGAAAGATCAGATGAGATAGGACCAGTTTGGAATAGAGAAATCAATAAAATCAGAATTGAGACTTTAGTATTATGATGATACTTATTTATACTTTTGCTCTCCACAAAGGAGACTGAAAGCAGCTTTCATTAAAAGCATTTCAATACAATTTAAAATCCAAAAATATACAAACAATAGAATTAAACATCGATTGTATCAATTAAAAATTAACAGTTCCTTGTACTCGAATAGAGATCATTCAGTCTTTTTTGGATTGTATCCAAGCACTGTTTAGCAACTTTCTTATTAATTATGAAGGCTACTCCATTTCTTCGGTTTTCCTCTTGTCCGCAGTAGTTGATCTGGTGGTCATCTAATGGGAAGTGGCCCATTCCAGTCCTTTTCAGTTTGCTGACCCACAGAATGTCTTGACTTCTCACCCATAACAACATCCAGTTTGCCCTGGCTCATAGATCTTACATTCCGGGTTCCTATAGTGTGTTGATCTTTAGAGCATCGGATTCATCGTTCAACTCCAGCACCGTCGGCTGCTAGCCTTCCTTTCGGCTTTGAGCTAGCTGCATCATCTCATCTGGGGCTAGTTATCCTCTGCTTCTCCCCAGTAGCATTCTGACCATCTTGTGACCTGGGAGTCCCATCTTCCGATGGCATACCGACATATCTGGTTGTACTGGTCCATTTAGGTTTCTTGGCAAGAATACTGAGGTGGGTTGCCAATTCCCTTCCCCAGGGATCGTGCTTGGTCTGACCTCTCTGTCACGATCGTCATGTCTTGGGTGTCCCTTCACGGTTTCGCTCGTGCCATCATTGAGATGCTCAAGCTCCAGTGCCGCGACAAGGCAGCAAACCTTTGCTGGAGGGACTCATGTGGGCAGGATAGTAAAAAGTATAGAAGAAGGATTCATTGACTAAAGTAGACTGTTAGGACTTTATTAGTCTTCCAGTCTAAAAGGTCCCAGAAGTTAACCTTTATTTTTGATTTCTTGTAATAAAATGTGACTTCTTCTTCACTGTTTCATTTCATTTTCTATTCCAGGGGGGGTTATTATGGGCTTTGTATTGCTATATTTCTTGACTCACTGGAAATATGCAGTATACAATGTATTATTTCTTATTTAGAAATACACTGTTTCTCTGTGGGGTGCTTTTGAAATATCTTTGTATAACATTATCTGAGATCCATACAGGGACATTGATGAGATACAAGCTAAATGGTCTTGCACTTTCAACCCAAGCCATTAGCAACCCTTTCCCTTCAGCTGTTGATCAAAAACTGAACTCCACCTTTACAGAATTGCAATGGAGGAGGCAAAATCTTTCTCTTGATATAAAGAAAACAACACTGACATTCGAAAAGTGAAGGCACTGTGAATTACATGACAATAGGATCTTGCTTGTGGTCTTGTGGTTTTCTTGCATTTACTGCTACTAGGATACACATAGCAGATCCAGGAATATATACCAGGAGAGTCTGTCTTAAATCCAACATAGTGTTAGACATGACTATTGATTTCTACAGTCCTAAGTGTGCCTATGTCTGCGTTGAAGCTGGATCTTTAAATCTTTTTGCACTAATTGCATTTTTCTGGTTTTGGTAGGAAATGGAATTTTATCTTATGTTATGCTTGAGTTCTTTTTTCTGTATTGATTAATAAGATCATTGTTTGGATTTCAGACATGGACAGGGCTTTTTCACAGTCCATAAATATTTAAAGGTAAACATCTCATTACTTATTTAAGAATTATTAATCTGTATTCTAAGATAGACTTGGTCAATACACTTCCACATTGCTTTCTTTTTTCATATTTTTGGCTTAGATTGACTGATTAGTGACAACATCCACTTTTCATAGAGTTATAAACAAGTTTTTTAAAAAATCAAATGTATGTTCTTCGTTTTTTACTACAGTTGGATATATACAGAACAGAATTGAGGCCAGCCTGCATAACTGAATTCTGAATGGATTGAAAATCAATGGCTTTCATTTATTATTCTTGAAGAAAGGGTTTTTCCTTTTTTGCTCACCTTTTTAGATGGAGCTTTAGTCACTGCTTAAAGCAGTCTCACTCTCCCCTCCTTTTCCTTTAGTCTCTGATCAAAATATTATTTTTACCAAAAGGTAACTCTTCTGGAATGTTACCAAGCACCCCTGTTTCTGATTCTATTCCTCCCTGTGAATGAATACATGAACATATACACTTTGTTTATTTTACTTCAGACATTTTACAATCAGACATTGGTATAATATGGATGTGTGACTTTGTGGATCTCCTGTTTTGATAGCTCCATGCATTATTTACATTGACCTCTCACTAGAATAAAGATTCCCATAACAGTATGGATCACAATTTTATTGAATAGCAAATATGTCCTGCAGGCACTGGCCCGGAGGTCTGGTCAAGGTAAATTTCTTTCTTTCTTTTAAAAAAAAGTCTTTATTCAGTTTACGAAATACAGATTAAAAGCAAAGAATGTAGAAAAAGCTCAGAAATACAAAGAAAACGCCAACTGGCATTTAAGAGGGGGAAATAATAGAGTGCCCGAAACTGGAAAACAGGAAAGTTCTGGGTAGGTGGATTATAAATACATGATCTGTCTAACATTTCACATCAAGCTTAGTTCGAATATTCATTGCTTCTCTTCTTGTACTTCCTCTAGTTGCCTACAATATATAGAAAGAAAACAGCAATTTTTATTCAACATATCAGACTATTAGTCATATCGTTGCCCTTTTATAAATTATGATTAGTTCTCATTCAGCTTAAAAAAGCTAACTATCAATACAGATCTATCTTACAATCAATTCCCACTATTATCTACCTATATCTTTGTTACTATGGGAGCAGGGCCGTAGCCAGGATTTTGGTTCGGGGGCTGAGTTTGGTTCGGGGGGCTGAGACTGGGTGGAAGAGGGTCTGCCCTAGCAAACCTTTTGTATTGTTATCCCAATAACCCCATTAATGTGGGATATAATGAGCATGGTGATCAGATCATGATATGAATAAACATAACAGTTTAAATAATGTACCAGTAAGGCCTTTTCGCGGACCACTCTGAGAATTTCGGGGGGGGGGGGGCTGAAGCCCCCTTGGCCCCCCCTGGCTACATGCCTGTATGGGAGTTATTCCCAATTTAATTGAGGAACAGTATTGTATTCTTTTTGACAATATTCTTGCATACATGTCCAATCTTGTTTTCTACTGGTCAAGGTAAATTTTGAACAAAAAATTCTCCACACAGAGAAAAGGTATTCTAAAGGAGCCCAGTTGATTATTACCTGTTTCCCATGAAGGAGAATCGAGAGTCATAGTTTTCCCAGACACTTGGTACTGGCTAGCATATTATTATTCTTATTTATTTCATTCATTTATAACCTGCCCTTCTCTACCCCCAGAGGGGGACTCAGGGCGGCTGACAAAAGGCAACAATTTGATGCAGTATACATAAGTACAAAACTACAATACATCAAATACAACAACAGATTAAAATCAATTAAATATCAGAACTACATAACCCCCGTTCCACATTCATAGGCTGTCCACGCCAATCCGCAGTCCACCTCCACAACATGGTCATTACTCAATTGTCCATCTGCTGCTCCACATCAACCAAACGCCTGGTCCCAAAGCATACTTAGAGGCTCCTGGAGCCGGAGACAGGAAATATCCCCAACATATTTGCTCTCCCACCAGTGAAATCACAAGACAACACCACAGTGTGCGTTAACTATGGGCAACTTTTATTATGTGTTACAAATCAATTTCTGTGTGATCTGCCAACCTTATTGCCTCCATACTCGTGTGAAAAGAAAGGAGAAAGAAGAAAGGCAGAAAATGTCCATTTTCTTCAGCATCGTCAACAAAGTGCATTCTGGCTATATTGTTTCGGTGAGCTTGTGTCGGTTTAATTAAATGTGATTGTTTGGAGTGGAGGCTTGGTTTTAAGGCAGAGATCTTCTGCCTGGGCACATGGTATAGCAGGCCAGGGTGTCTGTTAAGAGGTGAGTCAGAGACTTGATTGGGGGAAGAGCAAGTGTCAGCGCTGAATCCAGGAGGACCCCCAAACTGTGGACCTGTGACTTCAGGCGGAGTGTAACTCCGTCCAGCACAGGTTGCCACCCAATACCCCAGTCAGACGAATGACTGACTTGGAGGACCTCTGTCTTATCAGTATTCATCCTCAGCTTGTTCCTTCTCATCCAGACCATCAAAGCGGCCAGGCACTGGTCCAGTATCCAGGGGGCTTCCTTGGAATCTGGTGGAAAAGAGTTGGGTGTCATCTGCATAGAGATGGCACCATACTCCAAAACTCCATGTGACCTCACCCAGTGGTTTCATGTACATGTTAAATAGCATGGAGGACAGAATAGATCCTTGTGGGACCCCACAGGCCAGAGGTCCGAGCAGGAGTCTCCCAGCTTCACCGACTGTGAACGCCTCTCCAGGAAGCCACAGTAGAACCGTGCCCCCGAGTCCCATCCCAGCAAGTCTCCTCAGAAGGATGCCATGATCGACGGTATCGAAATCCGCTGAAATGTCCAAGGGAATGAGCAGAGTCACCTGTCCAGTTCCATGCAGAGGTCATCCACCAAGGCAACCAAAGCCATCTCGGTACTGTGCCCAGGCCTGAAGCCAGACTGCGAACACTCCAGAAAATCGATGCCATCGAGGAATCCCTGAAAATGCGAGGCAACCACCCACTCTAGAACCTTGCCCAGAAAGGGGAGGTTGGAGATAGATCTGTAGTTGTTATAATTTGTTGGGTCAAGGGAGGTCTTCTTTAATAAAGGTTTCACCACCACCTGTTGAAGGTAGGATGGGAATTTCCCGTGGCCCAGTGAAGCATTTATTATCACAACAAACCATTCCAACAACCCCTCTCTGGCCAGTTTAACTAGCCAGGAAGGGCATGGATCCAGAGTGCAACTGGTCCCTCTCACCATTCCAAGGATCACCTCATCATCATCAGGGAGAACAAGACAGAAAGAATCCTATAAGGTCGAACAGACAGATGCCTCGGATACCTCATCTGGTACTGCGATGGAACTGGAGTCCAGCTCAAGACATATCTGAGCAACTTTGCCTGCAAAATAGTGTGCGAAATCACTACACCGAGTTGCCAAGACGTCAGGCCCACCCCCAAGCTCAGGAAGCCAGAGGAGCTCCCCAACAACTCAGAACAACTCCAATGGCCTATTGGCTGCAGACGCCTTGTGGGCAGTAGAGAACGCTCTCTTGGCTGCTCACAGAGCCACGGAGTAAGCCTTAGTAGCGGATTTAGCCCGTGCTTGGTCAGACGCATCATGAGTCTTCTTCCATTTGCACTCTAGACCCCTCCTCCAGCGTTTCATCACAGCCAGCTCCTCAGTGAACCAAGAAGTTGGAGTGACTGTATACAAGGAGAGGGGACGTTCGGGAGCGATCATGTCAATTCCCCTTGCCAACTCGCTATTATAGCGCTCAACCAGGGCGTCGACAGGATCGTCAGTCTCCAGGACAGTAAGATCCCCAAGAGACCTCAGAAGTCTTTCTGGATCCATAAGCCTCCTGGGCGGACCATCTTAATGGGTTCACCACCCCTGCGGAGGTTAGAGGGCATAGCTAATCTTAAGCAGATCAGATGGTGGTCAGACCATGACAATGGAAGAATAGTTTGCTCTTCCACTATGACTGTCCCACTGTCCACACTGAAAACAAGGTCCAAAGTGTGGCCCACCTGATAGGGTGGGGTCAGTTATTACTTGAGTCAGCCCCATGGTCATCATGGCAACCATGGAATCCTGCGCTGCACCTGTCAATGTGGTTTTGGCGTGAATGTTAAAGTCTCCCAAAACCAAACATTGTTGGGAGGCTAAGGCCGAATTTGAGACCACTTCTGCTAGCTTGGACAGGAAAGCTGCTAGGTCGCAGGGTGGACGGTACACCCGCAGGATCCCCAGGCTGTCTCAGACTCCCACCTTCAAGTAGACACACTCAAACCTTGAGGATTGTGGGATAGTGCATCTGATCAAGGCGATGAATTGTTGAAAGATAATGCGACTCCTCCTCCGCACCCCCCAGACCTAGCCTGGGGGATAAAGCTGGGTGAGATTTACCCCCCCCCCAACTCATCCAACCACATCTCGGTGATGCATGCCAGAGCCGCCTCCTCATCCAGAACCAAGTCTTGGATGACTGATGTCTTACCATTGATGGATTTGGCATTTAGGAGCATAATCTTAAGTCCGGGGGGGGGGGGGGTGTCGCAAGGACCCGATTGTGCTTCTCCCTGGGTAGAGAGTGACCAGCCCTCCTCCTTTCCCACACCACTTCAATGACCCCCGAACCTTGTGAAATCCCTCCTCCCGGTGGAAAGGCTGACTGGAGCTGGGTTCTAAAAGCATCAGTCAGCTCCTTAAAATCAGAGAGCCGCCTAGAGAGTTTACTTTGCTAGGAGAGGAGGGGATCTCCACTGGAGATAAGGAAAAGGAATCATCTGACATGGAGAGGGGGCTGAACAAGGGGAGTGTCTATGGTTGGGATTGGAAGCAGAAAGCAGCAGGGATGGACACTAGGGAGGGAGTCTCAAAATTGAACTCTAACAAGGGGGGAACTGGGCGAGTGAACTTTCTACCCTAATGCTGGAGCTTTTAGGAGGTGGTAGGTGTGATCTCAGCCCAGTGACCAAGGGGTGGATTGATGGGTCAACAAACACCATCCTCACAACAATGTCCCAGTGCCTTAATTGAGGCCCACGTGAGAGCAACATCTTCACTAGCAGTCTGTCTTCCAGTGAAATCAGAAGACATGTGGAGAGGTCCCAGGATTGGAAGTCTCTATAGAGCCAGTCAATGGTCTTAATCTTCACTTCTGACCAGTAGATAGAATTTGTGATAGAGAGTTCTGGACCGCTCTCTTTGATGTCCAAGAGAGTAAAGAAACAGCTATTTAACAGAACCCCGACCTAATTTCTGGAGCACATACTTGGAGATATTTTGCATTTTGAAACTTTTGAAACTTCATCTCCAATATTAAGTGTACTTTGAAATAATTTTAGAAGAATACATTCCAGGTAATCATACATTGTCTAAAACAATTAATTTATAGTTTGAAAGTAAAAGGTTTACTGATCATTCTCCTCACTTTTTTTAAGAGACATGTCCTATCTATATTTGTTATCATTCTTCAGATTTTGACAATTCTGCTGTTATCCCTATTATTTTAATAATTCAGAGATTAGAATTCAGGAGGGTATTTAGTAACAACAGGCATTTCTGTTGAAACCTCATGTTTCTTTGTTTTTTCCTTAGCTCGTATATGAAGCCCCCTTGAATGCCATCTGGCAGAGATGATAAATTGTTCCAAGCTATATGCGAGATGGTCATTGTCACTGGCTGCCAGTTATTTACAATTACTGCACACATGTACACAATAGTCCATTATACTATCTGGAAACATTCCAAGAAGAGTGACAGAAATATTGTTATTACTGCATGCTTTCAAATAATTTCCAAATTATGGCAACCCTAAGATGAACCTATCATGGGGAAAAGATTTGTTCAGAGGGGACTTGCTTCTGCCTTCCTCTGAGACTGAGAAACTGCCAAGGTCACCCAGTGCGTTTCCATGACTGAGTGAGTATTCAAACCCTGATCTCTAGAGTCATAGCTCAAATCAATACGCCACAACTATATGAATCCCAAGCAAGCAGTAAACATTAAAAGGTTGTTTTTGGAGGGAGGGAGTTGTGACTTTATAAGATTATATGGAGTGTGTGGAAAACTATAAGAAACTCTTCTGCAGATCACGGAAAATCTTTATCACTCTATGAATGCAATAGAAAGGAAGAAACAAACTCAGTCAGTGGAGGACAATCAGAAACATGTCTTCAGCTTTTCACAGTTCAAGAGGCCACAATGGCCATTGTCCAACCCTGATGCATGCACAATTAAAGAGGGCCATCTGATCTCTCTTTAAAAACCTCCAAAGTTTAAAGGCAACCATTGCCAAACAGCTCTTATGTTCTTCCAAGTATTTACTGTAGGTGGAATGACTTTTTCTTTTGTTCAATCCATTGCTGAATGTCCTAACGTTTGGAAACACAACTCATATCTGCTGCTTTCTCCACAGCACTGCAAAATCTCACTTCAGAAGATTTAAAAACCTTTAGGAGCTTCTTTTCAGGTAACTCTGTATACTAATAATGAAAAGGGGCTAAAATCAATTGTTGGATTTCTCTGTCTCTGATTCTTTTTAAATTATATTGCGATAGGCCCTAGGTATCCCATTGGGGGTTGGTTTAAGGGCCTTCATGAATACTAAAGTCTGTGGATGCTTGAGTCCCATTGTATACAATGGCATCTCTTGTATACATGACAAAATCAAGGTTTTCCTTTTGGATTTTAAAATACATATTTCCAAGTGATGGATGGTTGTATCTTTGTCTACAGAATCTGTAGGTATGGGGAATCAGCTATATTCAAACTATCTTGATTTTGTGATTTTTTAAACCATAATTTTAATTATTTAAAATTTCCCTAGGACTATCTGACTACAAATCAGTTAATAAATGAATGGACTTTTACAACTTCTTCCAAACTTTTTTTACTGGATGATGCCATGTTTTGCTAGTAATGGTGAATATTGTATTACAAAGAGGAGTATCTAATTACTGGCTACCAAGAGAACTCTGAGTGACAGAATCCAAGCTCATTGTATTAGCAAGGTATTCGCCAAGTACAGCCTCTCAATATATACAAGTTTATGCAATCAAATAACTGACATTATGGGAACATTCCACTTTCCTTTGAATTCAATGCAATTTTCTAAGAAGTTTATATTTCTTATTGCTCATGCAGACAGGAATGCTCACATAAACAGGAATGGGGCCAGTAGCTAGAAATTCTAATTATGCAATAATCACCTTGGCTGCTGAATGATGAAGCAACAGCTGTGTACAGATGCTCTCTGTAAATGAAGTGGGAGTAGAATCAATATTTTAAAGAATGAAAAACCTACTGCAAGTATCTAAAAGCATTTTTTGGCAAAGACTATTGCTGAGCAATGTGTAGAATTAATCAGAAATAAACAGAAATGTAAATACTAAAGAGGGAAGAAAAGAAAGGCAACAATTGACCAAATTGCAGAATTATGTCAGTGCTCAGTTAAGTGCCTTTATTTAGTATATGATATGGATGAGTTACAACTGAACCAATTACAACAAACACTGAAATCCTTTGGATTGATATCGTATTGCTAGGGAGTTGCAATGAGGTTTATAAGACATGGTTGTGGAACCAAGCTTTTGACTAGTAAAGTAACGTAGTACAAGAAGCAAACATGGAATATGTGCAATCGATATTTGGAATGACCTGGTCTACGTACTTGGATTATGTGTTTTTAATGCTTTTATTAGGAGCTTTGTCTCATATTTCATATTTAAATGTCCTTTTATCTTACCTTATGATGGATTGTCCTATTGATTTATATGGTGTTGATTGTGATTTGGTGTACATTTGTAAGGCACTGAATGTTGCCACTATTTCTATGTAAACCACTTTGAGTCTTCCCAGGGGCGAGAAAAGCTGTATAAAATAAATAAATAAATAAATAAATAAATAAATAAATATAGTACCTATATTTCATTCTAGGGTATAAACCAGATTTTTTCTTCTTCAATGTGAGAATGCAACATTGGAAGGTTTTCTTCCTATTGGGTGAGATTATGAGCATTTCTGTGGGTTTTTAAAATGTTTTTGTTGTTGTGGAACTTGTCTGGTAAAAAAAATTCCCCTCTTCCTCTGATACTGCATCTTTGTGTAAATCACTGGCTTCTGTGTACAAAGCTAATTGTCAGGAAATTGATATTGAAGTTATAAATTCAAACTTGTATTGATTCATAGCTGATTTGTTTTCACAAACTATGTAGCAAACCAATGTTTGTAGTGGTTTAATATTTAGACTTGGGACACCAGGGTTCCAATACCTGCTTGACCATTAAAATCCATTGGATGACCTTGGGAAAATCAAACTCTTTCAGTCTGAAAGGAAGATACATCTTCTCTGAACAAATCTTGCAGAGAAAACTCTATGATAGAGTTTACCTTGGAGCCACTATAAATTGGAAATGTCATAAAAGCACACATTACCAATAATAGCAATGTATTCATAAATATGTTAATATTCTCACAACTCTAACAGTCCCCCAATCTTGTTTATATTAGTTGTGATAAACGGAAGTTCTTTTGTAATCTGGTGTGAGAAGGAACGGCGAGAGGAGGGATCCTGATTATTATCACACCAGAAATCACTGGTGAGAGGGAACAGAAAAATCATTGCGATGCACCATGAATGGCAGGAAAAACAAACCTCAATTGCTCGTAGTGGTTGATGTCAGACAAAGCAGGATTTAGAAGCTGGACTAAGAGAGGCTACTGATCCGATCTAGGATCTTGGCCATTGTTTCCTGTAAAATCCAAATTGTTTTTCTGTTGTTGCTCTTCACAGGGAAATGTACTGGGCTTTTTGCTCTTCTACAGCAATGTAGAAATTTAAATTCTTGTCAAGAATGAATAAATTTGCAAATATTAACTGAGATCTTGCATTGGGAGACATACATGTGTCATATATCTATATCTTTGTAGCTATGTCTCTGGTATATGTTTTTATTTATCTCTGTTAATCTCTAAAAACATGGCCATGACAAATTTGTGTGTGGGAGGATGTTGCTTAAAACAGTGTTTCGTGAGCGATCATCAGGTGTCCCATGGGAAATTGGAACCTCCAGGAAGGGGGGGGGGGGGAGAGTCTAGTGTGTTGAAGTATAAAAACCCTAAGAAACCAACCTCAATAAAGGCCCAAAATTACAAACACCCCCTTCCCCACCCACTGTCTACTTGTTCTCTCCCTCTTCATGCATTGAGGGCCTCAGGCTGCTGCTGCTGCTGAGCTGCCACAAGTGACCTGAATCTTCCCACCCAGCTCTGCTGTTCTGGACTACTTGTGAGTAGCAAAAGCTCTATTCCACCAGGGTGTGACTCAGCAACCTCCAAGGAGGGAGCTACTATAAAAGCTGAGTTGCACTAGGCCTCGCAAGGCCTCAGGCTGCTGCTGCTGCTGAGCTGCCACAAGTGACCTGAATCTTCCCACCCAGCTCTGCTGTTCTGGACTACTTGTGAGTAGCAGAAGCTCTATTCCACCAGGGTGTGACTCAGCAACCTCCAAGGAGGGAGCTACTATAAAGCTGAGTTGCACTAGGCCTCGCAAGGCCTCAGGCTGCTGCTGCTGCTGAGTTGCCACAAGTGACCTGAATCTTCCCACCCAGCTCTGCTGTTCTGGACTACTTGTGAGTAGCAGAAGCTCTATTCCACCAGGGTGTGACTCAGCAACCTCCAAGGAGGGAGCTACTATAAAAGCTGAGTTGCACTAGGCCTCGCAAGGCCTCAGACTGCTGCTGCTGCTGAGCTGCCACAAGTGACCTGAATCTTCCCACCCAGCTCTGCTGTTCTGGACTACTTGTGAGTAGCAGAAGCTCTATTTAAGCCTGGGACGAGACCTGGTCCCGAACTGTGGTGCTTACTGTGACCCGCTATCTGTACTCGCACTTCATAGGCTAGCGGCCTATTCTGCACCTTACAGCCATCATTGACTTCCATGCTACCTATGTTTCGACCAAAGTCATCGCACTTTATATTGGCACTTGCACTTTGTGCATTGTTAATAGTTTATAACAACTCAGAGGGTGGTGGAAGCCGCAGAGTGGGAGGGGTCACAGGAGAGAGATTTACATCTTATATGGGTGCACTAAACCAGGAGAGGGAGCATGCAGGAGGGATGGTTCCCGGGCGGGGAGTTCCTATCGGGTGGTGACTGGGAGGGGAAGATGCGGGAAAGGGAGACCCAAAGTATGGATTCGGCCTAGAATTTGCGATGGATCTAAACCACCAATTCGACCTAGAAGAGAACGTCCTAAATTTCCAATTCGGCCAAAAATTTGTGCAAGAACTCTAATAAATTTAAACCGGGCTCCTGACAAAGCTAAGCTGAGTACCCAGGAAGGCGGTCCCTCCTGGTTGAAAGTGGTGCTGTTTAATGCCAGGTCAGTCAATGGCAAAACATCAACAATACAGGATTTAATTCTTGAAGAACAAGCTGACCTGGCCTGTATAACGGAGACCTGGTTGGACGAGGCTGGGGGGGTTAATCTCTCCCAGCTTTGCCCGCCGGGTTACTCCGTACAGCACCAAGCGAGACCGGGAGGGCGGGGAGGGGGAGTCGCAGTGGTCTATAAGGATTCCATCCCCTTGACCAGGTGCCCCATCCCACAGTCAACCACGTTCGAATGTGTCGGCCTAAGGATTGGTGACCGGGACAGGATAGGGATTCTGCTAGTGTACCGACCACCCCGCTGCACTACAGTCTCCTTACCTGAGCTAGCCGGAGTGGTCTCTGGCCTGGCCGTGGAGTCTCAACGGCTCATCGTGCTGGGAGACTTCAACGTCCATGCCGAGACCACTCTATCAGGAGCGGCTCAGGACTTCATGGCCGCCATGGCAACCATGGGCCTGTCCCAGCTAATCTCGGGTCCCACCCATAGTGCAGGACACACATTGGATCTGGTTTTCTGCCAGGGATGGGATGAAGGTGGCGGAGTGGAGGAATTGACCATCATTCCTTTGCCATGGACCGACCACCACCTGATCAGGTTTAGACTCACTGTGCCTTTCCACCTCCGCAGGGGTGGTGGACCTATTAGAATGGTCCGCCCCAGGAGACTTATGGATCTGAATGGATTCCTGACGGCTCTTGGGGATTTCCCTGCCTCCTTGGTAAGTGATCCTGTCGAGGCTCTTGTCTCACTCTGGGACAGGGAGATGACAAGGGCTATTGACACGATCGCTCCAGAACGCCCCTCTTGAGTAACCGAGCTAAACCAGCTCCTTGGTTTACTGAGGAGCTGGCAGCAATGAAGCGAAAAAAGAGGAGGCTAGAGTGCGTGTGGCGTCGGAAACGGAGCGGATCAGCTCAGGCGCGCCTGGTCTCCTATTTGAGGACCTATGACGCAGCAACAAAAGCCGCACAAAAATCTATCGCGGCCAAGGTGGCCCGCGAAGAACCGTCCAGCGGAACTGTTTCGAGTCGTTAGGGGTCTTTAAATCCGCCTCAGTGCGAGATCCCTGACGGCTCGGGCGGTACGCTGCGATGAATTTGCCAAGGTCTTCGCGGATAAAGTGGCGCTGATCCGTTCTGATTTCGATACCACTTTAACGGCAGTCTCTGAGGATGTGACACGAGCACCTGCTTGTCCGGTTTTAATGGATTCGTTTCAATTGGTTCAGCTCGAGGATGTGGACAAGATCCTTGGAGAGGCGAGGCCCACTACATGCATCCTAGACCCCTGCCCATCCTGGCTGATCAAGGAAGCCAGAGGGGTTTGGCAGAGTGGGTGAAGGTGGTGGTTAATGCCTCCTTACAGGAGGGCAAAATTCCAGCCAGCTTAAAGCAAGCTGTTATAAAACCGCTGTTGAAGAAACCATCACTGGACCCCACTCAATTAGTGAACTATCGGCCAGTTTCCAATCTCCCCTATTTGGGCAAAGTCATGGAACGTGTGGTGGCTTCGCAACTCCAGGGGTTCTTGGTAGACACTGATTATCTTGATCCGGCACAGTCTGGCTTTAGGCCGGACATGGTACTGAAACAGCCTTGGTCGCCTTGGTAGATGATCTACGCCGGAACTCGACAGGGGGAGTGTGTCCCTGTTGGTTCTGCTGGACCTCTCAGCGGCTTTCGATACCGTTGACCACGGTATCCTTCTGGGTCACCTTGCAGACATGGGGCTTGGGGGTACTGCTCTGCAGTGGCTCCAATCCTTCCTGGAAGGGCGTACCCAGAAGGTGTCATTGGGTGACACCTGTTCGGCTCCACAGCCGTTGTCCTGTGGAGTCCCTCAGGGTTCAGTTCTGTCCCCGATGTTGTTTAACATCTACATGAAACCGCTGGGAGAGATCATTCGGAGTTTCGAGTCAGGTGTTATCTGTACGCAGATGACGTCCAGATCTGTCACTCCTTCCCACCTGTCACCAAGGAGGCTGTCCAGACTTTGAACCGGTGCTTGGCTGCTGTGTCGGACTGGATGAGGGCTAGCAAATTGAAACTAAATCCAGACAAGACAGAGGTCCTCCTGGTCAGTCGTAGGCCGAACAGGGCATAGGGTTACAGCCTGTGTTGGATGGGGTTACACTCCCCCTGAAGACGCAGGTTCGCAGCTTGGGAGTGATCCTGGACTCATCGCTGAGCCTGGAACCCCAGGTCTCAGCGGTGGCCAGGGGAGCTTTTGCACAGTTGAGACTCGTGCGCCAGCTGCGCCCGTACCTTGGGAAGTCTGATCTGGCTACGGTCGTCCACGCTCTGGTCACATCCTGAATAGATTACTGCAACGCACTCTACGTGGGGCTGCCTTTGAAGACAGTTCGGAAATTGCAATTAGTCCAGCGGGCGGCAGCCAGATTACTAACGGGAGCTACATACAGGGAGCATACCACCCCCTGTTGTGTCAGCTCCACTGGCTGCCTGTCCAATTCCGGGCTCAATTCAAAGTGCTGGTTTTGACCTTTAAAGCTCTATACGGTTCTGGCCCAGCTTACTTGTCCGAACGCATCGGCCGCTACGTCCCACCCCGTAACCTAAGATCATCTGGGGAGGCCCTGCTCTCGCTTCCGCCGACTTCTCAAATGCGGTTGGTGGGGACGAGGGACAGGGCCTTCTCGGCGGTGGCTCCCCGCCTGTGGAATGCGCTCCCTATGGAGGTACGGTCCACCTCATCCCTCCTGGCATTCAGGAAAAAGGTAAAATCCTGGCTTTGGGACCAGGCGTTTGCACACCAGCACTAACAGCATGTTAGATGGGGATTTTAATGGAATGGATGAAGAGGGCCAATGTTTTTATGGAGTGAATATTGTTTTTAACTTGGAATGACTGTGTATGTTGCTGATGGAACTGTATTTTAATGTGTTTTAATGTATTTTAATTGTTGTGGGGTTTTGGGGTTTTATACTGTATGATGTGGCATCGAATTGTGCCATACTGTAAGCCGCTCTGAGTCCTCCCTCGGGGGTTGAGAAGAGCGGGGTAAAATCCTGAAATAATAAATAAAATAAATAATAATAAATAATAATGCATTGGGAAGGCCCACCTCCCTTTCCCCAAGTAGAGACCTCCTCTTGCCTCCTGGGGGTTCTGTGTGGGAAGTTTGGCCCAGTTCTATCATTGGTGGGGTTCAGAATGCTCTTTGATTGTAGGGGAACAATAAATACCAGCAACTACAACTCCCAAATGTCAAGGTCTATTTCCCCTGAACTCCATCTGCGTTCATATTTGGGCATATTGAGTATTCATGCCAAGTTTGGTCCTGATCCAACATTGTTTGAGTCCACAGTGGTCTCTGGATGTAGGTGAACTACAACTCCAAAACTCAAGGTCAATGCCCACCAAACTCTTATAGCATTTTCTCTTGGTTATGGGAGTTCTGTCTGGAAAGTTTGTGTCTTTCTGCCATTCCTGCCAGGATATCTATGTTGAGTTCATCGAAACAGGCCCAGGTTTCACACTGAGTGTATAAATACATTTTAAAAACACATTAACTATATGTATTACTGTGTTAGAGTTTCATTTTGTGTCATTTTGGTTGGTGGTGTGCCCCAGGATTTTGCAAATGTAAAAAGTGTGCCGCGGCTCAAAAAAGGTTGGGAAACACTGGCTTAAAAGGTAGGTTAGAGGTAGAATTGGTCATTACATTGCTAGGAAAAAATTCTTATGTCCACAATGACCAAAGGAGCAGGTTGTGATAGCATAAGTAACTGGCATCACGTTACTGAACTATGGTTCAGTAACATGATACCAGTCATTCTTTACATCCCTTGTTCATTTATCCTTATGGAAAAATATTATAGCTGCTCATCCCTCATAATCCTACTAGGCAAACTGGCAAGCTGAAAATGAATGAGAGTTGATTTGTAATGTCTCAATACAATCACAAAGATAGAAGAACTGATTACATACTTTCTGGTATATTGTTCCTTTCCATTCCTATTCATTTTTAACACTGTAGTTATGATGGAGACTGGTGTTGAACATGTCACTTTCAAGTACACAGGAAGCCTTTGAATACCAATAGTGACAACTTGAAATGGAATAGGTTTATTATCTTCAAACTCTATTCATAGTCTTCATCATATAAAGCCATAGCTTTCATCATTTGGACACATTCACTGGGGAGAAATGATATTCCTGAAAATACAATGGCATTCTACCAAGAAAATGCCCTTCTTGAATTGCCATTTGAACTGTTTTATAAAATGCAAGTGATGACACTGATAGTTATGAAAGGTTTTGGATTTTGATACTTAAAGGAAAATGTACCCCTATGTATGCCTGCCTAGATCTGAGATTGGTTGGATAGACCTTTTTCTGTTTTCCAACCCATGGGAAAAATACGTTGTGAGAGTACATAAGAGATGGCCTTCTCTAATGTTGACTTCCAGTTGTGGAATATCTTTCTTTGAAAGGATGAATTGTCATTTTATTCCAGAACTAAATTAAACCTTGCACTTTAGATGCAAGCATCTGTTTCCCTATCAAAGTGGTTGACATTTTTGTCTCCTGGAGAATGTCCATGTCCATAGTTGCCAAAGTATATGGCATATGCTGCATAGTGCAGATATATATGCAGAAGAACATATGCATTTGATTCTATATTTGGGCTTGTATTTTGTTGTGCCGTGTTGGCAGTTAGCACAAAGGTTGTGCAGCATGAGCTACATGAAAAGATTTATGCTATAAAGGACCACATCCGATGGAGGTTTTCCTTCATTTCTTGAATCTTCAAAGACAGAATCCCATGGAGCCCATCAAACAATGCATGGCCCATTCCATGGGTTGCCTGTAGGACTCTGTCTCCACAGTATGTAGAAATGGGAGAATTTAAAGCACAAGCAAGAATTGACTCCATTCCTCTCCCTATGCCTAAAATTGTTAAAAATTGGTATTTTTCCTTAGCATGGGAAGTGGTTGAATCGACCATTTATGCTTCATTTTATGATGTTTCAGTGTGGATGTGCATGTGGGGAGTCTGTTAATGCCCCTCACTGCTCCATGTGTCACTATTACTCTTCAGACACAGAAGAGGACCACAAAATCTTTTTATATATAATTTTTACTGCTGTAACTTTGCAATTTTGAATACCTGAAATTTTGTCTTATTGATAATTTCTTCTTTGCAGTTCCAATTGCACATGTACGATCCACAAAAAATGGTCCATAAGTGACTATAGAACTGTGAGGTGCTGGAATTTCATTTCTAAAGCATTTCTAAAGTATAGTTAGTGAAAATTCATTACTGAGAGTTATGAAATTTCATTGCTATTTCATTACAGTAATTGAACATAAGTTATATAATTGGGGAAACTTCAGGGGTTCCTTTCTCCCTCATCTTTAAAACTATTGAGGTGAAACTTGCTACAATGAATATATTTGCCATTGTTAATCCACCAAATTTCAGAATGTTTCACATATTCACACATATTTTTTTGGAACTTTCAAAGTTTTTTTAAAAAAACCTACAAGAGCTATCACCTTGAATTTTCTATACAATGACAGGAGATAACAGGTGCTAATTCCCCCCACCTTTCAGAAAAAAATCATACATCTGAGTTTAGGAATTTTAAAGAAAGTTTTAACAAACCATTTTTAAAAGCCACAACAGCTATCTCATTTAATGTCTCTCATATTAACCAATAAAAACCAATATTAACTATTTCTATGTTTTTATAAAATCCTGACTTTAGAGCAGACCCCCCAAGAAACATCTTGTTCAACCCCCTTCTTCAAGGCAGAAGGGCACCATCAAAACCCTACTGACAGATGGCCATCCAGCCTCTTAACTAATTAACATGCTTCCCTTATAGTATTGGGGCCTTATAGTATTTAGGGATTTCTTCCCAGCCCAGCGCAGAGACTTACTTACTGGAAGTCCTCCTCTTTGCAGATTCAACCATTCATTGGAACTCTCACTGGTTGCTGTTAGGGAGGGACAAATATCTCTCTCATCTATCCTGATTGGTGCTTTCTGATGCTGATGCATTTGGGGAAATGTAGGGCAGGGCCTTTCGAATTCTCTGGCATAGATAATCCCTTTCCAAACTACATATCCCAGAGATCTGTGCTGTTCCCAGCAAACTCTGCTCCCTCCTTTCCCCACTCCTAATGCTTCAGAGAAAAGGTAAGGTACTAAGGCAACCTATTTGGCTTTCCTTTGCTTCTTTGCTCTAAAAAGGAAACTGACTTTGGGAGCCTTCCAGAATTTACAAAATTAAAATGACAAAGTATGGAGTAAGTTTTGATTCTTAAATTTTTGGCACGGGCCATGTCCGCATGTCGGATATCACCTCATAAGTACAAAATTTAATGAACTTGTTCCGAATTATGAGACAAATGAAAAAAATTGACACCTTATACACACACACACACCCGCACACACACAACAGTGACATAGGAACGGGGGGTGGTGGAATGGGAGGAGGTAGCAGCCATCCATGTGGTGAGGAATGAAGCACATGGTTTAACTAGAAAACAGGCAGAGGCAATTCTGTGTAATGGGGATGAATAAATTCTCTGTCTCCTTCAAAGTTGGAACACCACAGAGTGCCACGCAAATAAGAGGATTCCATGCGGTTTCCCACTCTTGTGGGTTGAGGTCCAAAATCTATATGTAAAATATCAACCTTTAGAGAGAAAAAATGGCTTTGGGGTTTAATGATATCATCCAGATTATATTGCTTTTTAAAATTCTTTAAAATATGATTGCTTAAAGTATTTCTTATTGTTTTAAATTTTATCATTAAAAGTGTATTTAATCATTTAAATTGCATAAAGATCTCATCTTTGCAGGCAGGCAGGAGAAGGGGATCTAAGGGTGGATTATTTTCATTGATTGAAGGAACTGAAAGATGCTTATTCAGATTAGACTACAATGTAGCTCTTTCCTTGGAGACATTTGGTAGCAGGTATCTTCTGTGTTAGAAACCAAACGCATACAAACTAATGCTCACTGTAAATTAACTAAACAAAACAGAGCTATGTACCTGAATATTTACAGGGCTGGATAAATGTGTGACGCCTTTAAATGATGCAATAATATGATCACACAGTATATACAAAAGTATCAAAATATATTAGTAGTGCCGTAGGCAGTGTAAATAGTCCTCAATAGATGTGTAATACATTCAAGGCACACACAAATACACATTCAATCAAATATTGACGTGTGGTATCCAAAGCTTCCATAGAGCAAGATTCAAAAATACATTCAAATGGATACGGACATCACAAGCATAAATCCTACTTTGCCCGTAGGGAAAAGTCTGGAGCAGTTTGACTCACGAACGGATGACAGGGTCCTGAGAGAAGCTGATGGAAAAGAGCTGGCTGGAGAAACGCCAATGGCTGGAAGTACAAAGATGCCACCAAAATGGGTGTTTCGCGTAGTTTTAACGCTTCATCAGGGCGCTCCGGCTTCAGGATGCTCCTCACTGGGATTGTAGTTATCACTAATCATTAAATCATCATGAGAGGTAGTTCTAAATACAGGTATAGCAAACAATGAGCATACAGCTGCCATGTAGAGATAAGAGAAAAGTTACCATACAAACATTACATACTGCATATCAGCAATTCAATAGCATCACAAAAGCAAAGTCCTCCCAGGCTGGAAGCAGCAACAAGGTATCGAGTTTGCAGGGCTTATATAGAGGGAAAAGACCAGGTGAATAGAATCACATAATTAAGGTCTGGACTGACAGAACCTCATTGAGTTCCGCTGGGTACTCATTTGACATAAGGAGGATCCATTTTCTTTCCGCCTTTAATAATATCTACTGTTGATCACAATAAGGGGGAAACTTAACCTTTTCTAAACCTACCACTTTTAGGGATTGGGGAGTAAGTTTAGCTTGGGCACAATGTTGATAAAAAGCCAAATCTATAGCACCACATTTAATGCGAGATAAATGTTCTGAAATGCGGATTTTCAAGCATCTTGATGTCATCCCGATGTAGTATCGGTTGCAGCCACAACCGCATTTAATACAGTTAATTACTCCTGAGGAAGTGCAAAGGATTTCGTCTCTTCTGTGTTAGAGGCATCTTGAATTGACCCTGGATTTATTGCAGATTCAAGATTTATTGGATAAATTATCTTGAATCTGCAGTAAACCCCATAGTGCAATCCCTGCATCTCTGCATGGGAGCCACAAGCAATTGCTGTTTACAATTGGGACATTTAATTGACACCAATGCATTCTGTTTCTTTATTTCAGCTCCCTCAGTGTAGAATACATTTGCAAACAAGCAGTCATGAAAGGAAGGTTTAAGCCACATGTTAATTTTGGGCATTGAATTTTTGTCTTTTATGTGTAAACTACTCTGAATCTCCTCGAGGAGAGAAGGTGGTCTAGAAATAAAGTTTTATTATTAAACACAAGGCCCATGGGCCAAATTCAGGCTGTCACATCACGTTATGTGGCACATCAGGATTTCAATGCCAGGGCAAAATTTAGGCAGTCTTAGAATTAAAAATAGCCCATTGAAGGCAATTATAAGGCTGATTTGGCCCTCTGTGAAAATTTGTTTGGCACTCCTGGTTTAAACTAAGGATGGGATTTCGGGAAGTTCTTATCATGCTTCACCACTGACTGGGCTGGCTGGGTCTGCTAGGAATTGAAATCCAATTTGTGGAGGATTGTAGGTTTCTTAGTCTTAAATTGTCCTAAACCATGTGGGCTGGTCCATGAGGTCACGAAGAGTCAGAAGTGACTGAACGAATAAACAACAAAATGGGATGCATTCCCAAGCTAGATGGGACCTCTGTACAGGAGTAAGCAACTTTACTTTGACTCGCCATATCTGTCATTGGCATGGGCATCCAATCTGAGTGGCAAACCAAGAAAAAATACCATTGATCGTGCATTCGCCATAAATATGAAGAAGCATTCTATGTATATTTTGTACATATGTATTCCTTGTGCACTGGTCACAAAATGTGACAAACATGCATATTGATGTGAAGGTTGTGTGGCCAGTGCCTGGAATCTTGCTATCCATGTATGTGTGAGGAGTTACTTGAATTCCATTTTCTTGTCACCTAGAAGAACTTATTTTCTCAAGCTAGTGTTTTTCCTTTAGAAAAATCAATTAACTTCTCCAATTAGTCAGTGTTTTGAATAGAGATGATATATTTGCAGCAGTGATGGTTCTAAACAACTAAACAAGGAAAGGACATAACTAATAGTTCTGCTTTGTAAGGAACTCTTGTAGGAACAGCTGGGACTGTAATGTTTCCTCTGCTGGGGCTTCTATTTGCATGCTGAGCAGGGTTCATGGCATGGTTATCCTTCATAAATATCTCTAGGCATTTTCCAGAAATTTCTGCTGCAGAAATTTCACAAAATTTCGATTATAGCACTGAACACTGATAAATAATGATACCTTTCAGATTAAATGGGACCAGAAGAAACCTGTTCATTTTTTAACATTTTGAGACAGCCCCTTTTGCTATTGTTTTTAAAAGGGCTATGGGGATTGTGATTTAGTTGCAATTGTGAGACTTAGCAACGTCATTATGACCAAATGTTGGGAGGAGATACATACACATCTGACAAAATAATCCTTTCTATGCATTTTTGAGACCCTTTAGCAAAATCTGATCATATTCTTAATCTAGAAATACTTCATTTTAAAAGGGTTTGCTTTTATCTGTGCTTTTGCATAGCTACACAAAGACCAAGAACATATCACCCATGGTATGGATCTAATACTGAAAAAGCAATTGCAGGTGCATCTGTCAAATTTGTTTTATCTCAGACTAAATTTTACACCTTGGTTTCCTTTCTCAAAGATCAACAATACTGTCCAAGTGGTGTTTGCATCATCCCTGCCCAATATATCAAAATCAGGATTGTTATTCTTTCAGTTTCACTGTCAATGTCCTATACAGTGAACAAAGCATCTGACAAAGGACCTGCTTTTTACAAAATAATTTTATGCATGCCCCCCTTTTCTTTCTCTCCCTCCATGTGGCTGAATTTTTGTAGCAGTATCAGCATTCTTGATGTTGAGTTGTAGCTGTAGTAAATAGTACAATAAAGCTTGAGAAATTCTACTCTAACCGATCCTATTGTAGCTCTATTTACATGCTTACAGCAGGCAGGTTAAATAGCAGTTGCCTCCCAAATCCCTTATTTAACATGTATGAAAAGCAAAACAGAGAGAAAATAGGTAGGAGAGAGAAAATAATCTTGCATCTTAAAATATATTTCAGTCTGGCAATGAAATGCAAGCCATAAGAAAGGTAGATGCTGGTGAAAGAAAAAAGTCATCCCTAGATAACTTTTGGATGAAGATTTCAAAAAAAATTCTAGAAGATTCAAAATACTTTTCTTTAGTTATGCCAAGTTTATCTTATCTGGTTGTTTTATTTTACATGTGTATATATTGATAGTTTTGGATAATTTCTTTGCGTGAGACTCCTCTTTTCTCTCTTCCACAAACTTTTTTGTAATGAGGAACCTATCCCTGCTTTTTCCATGTTATGTTTGCCTCTGGCCAGACATGTAGCCAGGGGGGGCTTAGGGGGCTTCAGCCTCCCCCAATTCTCAGGTTGGTCCGCGAGAAGGCCTTACTGGTACATTATTTAAACTGTTATGTTTATTCATATCATGATCTGATCACCATGCTCATTATATCCCACATTCATGGGGTTATTGGGATAACAGCACAAAAGGTTTGCTAGGGTAGACACTCTTCCACCCAGTCTCAGCCCTCCCCCCAGAACCAAACTCAGCCCCCCAGATCAAAATCCTGGCTACGGCCCTGCCTCTGGCATCAACTATTAAAGAAGTTATCCAAAAGTAATACATGTACTTTCCTAATTGAGAGATACCTATAAATAAATAATGCAAGGCCCATCATGGCCCAGTGTGTTCCAGTCCTACACTATCAGTTCATACTTTGACATAATGAAAGGCAATATCTGAACAGGAATAGCATTCACTGAATGTGGAAATAATTCTCCACATGAATAGGTATTCTGCTAAAGCAAAGTTTCTGATCATACTGGAGAGTTCTAATCATGTTCATGGGAGTTTGATCTAAGTTTAAAAAACAATTTACACCTTGCTGCTGAACATGACAAGATCTGATCTGAGGTGGAGTTGACAGCAGTGAAGTGTAGGGGTTGGGATTCGCTTGCAAAACCTTTCACTTTACTTGTTTGTTGGTCTAGCTCATTCAATTTTATTGTCTCTAGTATTAGAAACCTTTCAGACTTCCAGTTTCAACTTATCTTCATACCATGTGCCTTGAAGTGAAGGCTATTAATCTGTATTGTACTGCAGTTTGGTCTGCAACTTGTTTTATTCGGGGGTCTTAAACTGTTTTTAATGTATTTTATGTGTTTTATGTTTTTACTCTGCCATTCTTGTAAACCGCTCTGGGCGCCAGAGAGAGCGGTATATCAAGTCGAACTTAATAAATAAATAAATAAAATAATAAATAATCTGCAATACAATCATATTTGATTCTGGACACACACATTTCTTCGTAAAATGGATCTTCTGCTGTTAGGAAGAAAATTCCTGCCTTTTCTATCAGGTAGGGTGTATTCATAAATCACAGGAGTTAGAAACATATGTCTTCTTTATTTCAATGATTTTAGTCTATGTGTTCTTATTAATACATATTATTCTTTAATTAAAGTAGCGCAGCACTCTGGGAACAGCATAGGATGTCACACCACATATGACCTTGATTTTCACAATTGAATATAAGATGAGAGATACATGGACAGAGATATGTTGGAAGGTGGCAGGATTGTAAGTCTGGACAGATTTATCTGTTTTGCTAATTCAGTAGATGGTGGCATGTTGTGATCTATTTGGATATTTATTTATGACCAAACATGGTCCAATCCATAAATAGTAACTTGTCTCTCACCTCCTGAAAGGTTACCAATTCAGTGCTCAACCTTCACTCCCATACCAATACCTCAAATACAATAAACCAGGCTCTATCCCTTTAAAAGGAACAATACTAATCACAGCCAATGAAATGATGTAACCCTTTTTGTCTTCAGAACTTATAGTGGCAAGTGAAGAAGTGGTCAGTTTTAAAGTAGCCTGCAGACCGCATCTTCATGACATGCAGAATTGTGATACTTGATGCCTTATTCCAAGGCCTTCTAGTCTCTGACCACATTTCATCTTTCCTGAAATGTCTTTGCCTCACTATCTGGATACACATATTGTGGCTTTGTGAAAAAGCTGGTTAGCAACCCATTCAGTTTGGCCTCAATGGTGAACCTCTGAAATGTTCAGAGAAGAGAAATTACTGCCTGGCGGATTTAACAGATTTCATGAAGGGCACCCTAATTTTCCTATTATATTTTGAGCACTAAAATGTAGGCTAGGTTTTTTTTTGAAAATCAGAAGTTTTTGGTCCACTTTAGCTTGGCTACCTTTACATTGGCAAACTTCACTGAAAGCTTAAGCTAAAATGAAAATATAAATACTACCCTGTAAAACTATAAATTTCATATATCACCATATGCTTATTCCATAGGCATGTGCAATGCTAACTGGCATTATTACTGGTAATACACATTGAATTGGTTAAAGAAAATTTTGAATACCAATAAATTCAAGCATTGGAAATGCCAGACAGATGAAAAAGATTGTTTGCATAAAACTGAGGTTAGAACCATTGATTCAATGGCTGGTTTATGCAGATAAACTTCAGCAATGAACCTCTATTGCAAAGCCATTTAATTGCAATTGAGGTTGTATTAGCTCTTGGTACTGGAAATCGGTGGGAATTCCAGCAAATAGAAAATGAGTAATCAAGATATATAGATAACATATACATGCACGCACATGCAAACATGCGCACATACACATAGATTATCCCACCTGCAGCAGTGTATAATTCTTATTCATATCCACACTTAACAGGATTAAAGATATTAACAGTAGAGAAGAGTGACAAAATTACAAGCTAAACTATAAGTGCTTTGACAAGGTGAGCACTAAACAGCGCATTGCTGTGCAGGGATGACAACCTAAATATCTTACATACAATTGTAGTTTGAGATGGGATTTGTAATTCTGATGAAATTATTGTGAGAACATTGATTCTTCAATATAAGGAGTCTTCAAGTAGTCACTATAGCTGTTAAAGGGTTTATGCATTTTGGCACACTATGTGTGTGTGTGTGTGTGTGTGTGTGTGTGCACTCAAGCACTAATATGCAAGATACCTAGATGGAATCAAGTTGAAAGTATCTCCTGAATTAGGAAAGAAAGGGTCATTTTCCCCCTTTCCAGTTAATCATTATCCATCATTTTCAGTGGACAGGATTTTTTTCTTTGTATAAAGTACTGGATCCTTTAAACCTAGAAGGCAACTTGGGATAAATGATTTACATTATTTTGTGACAGTTATGCCCATAAATTATGATCTCATTTCTTCTGTCTCATAAAGTTATGTCCCTATTAACATTTCAGTATTATTCTGAACATAATGTGGGACACATTACCATGTTTTCCATAGCCTGTTATTTGGATACTGACAGCCATACAATGAAGTCTAATAGGAAGCAAATATTTGCTTAATCTCCTTATTAGTCTCAACCAGAATGCCATTATGCCTCTTTTAGAGCAAGAATTATGCCATTTAGCTACTGTTTTTATTACTCTAGGCTAACAATTCCAACACTGATGTTATTTTCAAAGAAAGGATGTCTAATTACATACCCTTTTTAATTGTACTACTTATTTACAGTGCATTGATTTCATGCCATTTTTGCATACTCTCTTCTTCAGTGTTTATCTTTGATCATATTTTAAGATATTTTCTTCCCTATCAAAATTGTTTACCTAATATGTATAGGAAATATTTGCTAGTGAGCACAGTGATGTTTAGAAAAGTAGAAGCTTGTTCATAACGATATTGGTAGTTTAAAATGTTGGCCTATATTTATAAGATCTGAATGTATTAATAATGCAGACAAAACCAAATAATCTGAGTGAAAGTACCCCCCTCCCCATGAATATTCTACATTTTAAACTTCTGGTAGGAGGTAGTTCAGTTTGAAAATATTCATTAAAACAGGTGATGCTATAATAAAGCACACATACAGAACCACTGTGGTGTAGTGGTTTGAATGCTGGACTAAGGGTGGTTCTAGATAGCCCTGTAATCTGGGAGAAATTGCATGTCCTTTCTGGGGCAGGTGTCCAGGTGCATTCCTGGAACCTTCCAGGACAGGGAGACAGCCCCCACCCTCTCTCAAAACCCCTTTAAACGGATGGAAAAGTTTTTTAAAAAAACCTTACCTAGCTGTCATGAAATGGCTGATGGTCCTTTCATGGCAGAATATGCCAGGAGAAGGGGAGGCAGGAGCAGTTTTCCTCCTCCCCGTTCTACTGGTGTGTCATTTTTACACACCAGCAAAGGGCCGGCATCACTTTAATGGCAGCTGAGTAAGTTATCTTAACCCCCCCCCCATTTTAAGGGGTTTTGGAGAGGGGGTTAGAGCCCTCTCACATTTCCTGGCCTGATTAAATCCAGAAAGCACGAGGGGGCTGTGCGGATGGCTCCCTCAGAAGTCCCAGGACTTTTGAGAGGCCAGTCCAGACTCTATTTACAGTGGGAAAGATGCAGGTCTTTCAAGAAGACCCGCATCTTTCCTGCTAACAAATTACCTTGGCACAAATCAGGGTTTTCCCACTTTGTGCCAAATGCACCCACATTAACGTGGGGGGGGGGAATCTGGAGACCCCATGGGAAAACCTGGGAGGGCATGCATTTTGTGTCTTGTTTGGATGGGCCCTAAGACTTTGGGAGGAAACATTTCTATCTGTACTCAACCATTGGGTAGCTCTTGGCAAGTTACATTTTCTCAGCTTCAGAGAAAATGAATGGCAAATCTCTTCTGGACAAACTTTCCTTTAAAAAAATCATGCAATTAAAAATTTAAAATTGTGTAATTCTAGATGCAATAAAAGTTCACTAAAATAACAGTTAAAAGAGATTTTTAAAAAGCAGAAGAGAAAAATGAGAAATGAATCAACAAAAGATAATGAATGATACCCTAACTTGCATTTTTCATTTCAACAGTTACAATGATATAATATGATGTAGTGCTGTCCCACTCTCAATAAACTATGTTGTAGACATCTTCTGAGAGCTTTCATGTGTTCTACTGGTGTTTATAGCCAACAATTATCTAACCAATGTTGTGTTCAAATAATCTACAATAGATCTCCATTGAATTTTTTTTACTGACTTCTTTCTAATAAAACACAACAACCTGGACACCCAAATTATGTACTGAAGCAGTATTTTAAGCCTCCTCTCCAGTTGTTGATCCACAAGTCCCAAAAGAAACAGTTTTTGTTCTAACTGTATTCTAGTCTTTTTTATCCTCTGAATCAAAGTAGGTATTTGTACAATTTGTCTTTACAAATCTACCACATGTGATGAAATGACCCTTCTTGTATTTGCAACACACATATGAAGCTCCTTATAGATTACAAACAACTTATCTGAGGCCATATAACAATGGTACATTATTTGTACTTTTTTTCTTTAAGATTATAATGTAAGATAAATTTTAATCCTTTCAACTATGTTTTTTCTTATTTTTAGGAAATTGCTTTCAAAATTCCTATTTTATCACATAATATTTTACCTGTTCTTTCATTTAAAATTTTAATTAAAAAAATTAAATTTTAGCAATCAAGTGTTCCTTACTTCTACATTAAGTGTGTTTCAGATTATCATTTTTTCATACTCAAATTTATATTTATCCATCTTAAATCTTTCATGTGACTGCAAATATGAAAACTATTAGAAAATATAACCCTCTGCTAACAGAGTTTTCTTTGTCTTCATCGTACATTCTCCTGCCTGGTTTTTCAACATATGTGAACCATTTATTTCCTTATTGCTTCCCTCCTCTAGACAGCTCTTATGCTGATACCCATAAATGTATTTTCAGACACAATTTTGGTTTTTATATTTTCCAGATTCGAAAGAGAAGTACTGTGTGTCTCATATAATGATTACTAAAACCTTTAACATGCTACAACTATACATACCATCCAAACCTTTTTTATTTCTCAACACCAGCCATTCCTGCAATCATATCAAACAGCAAGAAGCCCAGTACAATTGCAAGTATAGCTGTTCCACTATACCACTTTGCTTTGTATCTTGCAATAGCTTGAATTTAACTCTAGATTTCCCCTCTTGCCATACATCTCTTTCTGCCATTGCTTAAATCAGTGTTTCCCAACCAGTGTGCCATGGCACACTAGTGTGCCGTGAGCAATCATCAGGTGTGCCATGGGAAATTGGAACCTCCAATACCCTTTCTGCTGAACACTTTTTCTTCTCCACTCGGGCTCCCTTCTTCCCAGCCTTGCTTTGCTCGCTTTGCTATGGGGCGAGTTTGCACAGTAATGGCCGCATGGGTCACGCCTCCCTCCCTCCCCCCTCCCCTCCTGAACACGCTCACGCTGCCCCCTCAGATCAAAATGGTGGCAAAAGCAACAGTGTAGAAGAAAAAGAGTTCAATATGCCAAGTTTGGTTCAATTCCATTGTTGCAAGAGTTCAGGATGCTCTTTGATTGTGTGTTAACTATAAATCCCAGAAACTGTAACTCCCAAGTGTCAAGGTCTATTTTCCCCAAACTCCATCTGTGTTCACATTTGGGTATGTTGAGTATTCATGTCAAGTTTGGTCCTGATCCAACATTGTTTGAGTCCACAGTGCTCTCTGGATATAAGTGAACTACAACTCCAAAACTCAAGGTCAATGTGCACCAAACTCTTATAGTCCTGCCTCAGTTAAAGAATTGTAGACCCGTTCCACCTTGGTCACGTACCGTGTTTTTACTATGTGTTTTTACTGTATGTTTTATTATATGCTTGCAATTGTGACCCGCCCCGAGCCTGCAGGGAGGAGCGGAATATAAAATTGAAGAAATAAATAAATAAATAAATAAATAGTATTTTCTCTTGGTTATGGGAGTTCTGGGTGGGAAGTTTGTGTCTTTCTGCCATTCCTGCCAAGATATCTATGTTGCGTTCATCGAAACAGGCCCAGGTTTCACACTAAGTGTATAAATACATTTAAAACATATTAACTATATGTATTACTGTGTTAGAATGTCATTTTGTGTCATTTTGGATGGTGGTGTGCCCCAGGATTTTGTAAATGTAAAAAGTGTGCCACGGCTCAAAAAAGGTTGGGAAACACTGGCAAATGACAAATTCTATCTGTTCCAACTATTTATATTTCTCTTAATCTCATTCCATAGCTTAACACAGATACTTTGAAATAACATAAAATTCATATTTGCCAAATTAACCTCTAAGTACTTGACCTTCTTTGCTCTTTTAAAATTACTTTTATCCATCAACTAAATTTGATCTTCTTTTGTCTTATTTTCAATCAGCATCACAGTCTTTTGCCTAATTATCTCTAATCCTGCCAAATCCCCAAATTGTTTTCAATTTCATCATTACATATTTTTAGACTGTAATGGACTTTCTGAAGTGAACACCAAATCACCTGCAATCACCCTTAATTTATAAGGATCCTTCTTGCAGCTTTAGTACCATATTCATCTTTTTATATTCTTATAGACTGTCCATACTGAAGAATTATAGAAGTTTGATACCACTTTAACTGCCATAGTTCCACCCTATGGGTTCCTATATTTGTACATTGATGTGGCACCCTAGTTCTTTAACAGAAAAGGGTAAATATTTCAGAAAAAATTACAAATATCTCACAAAAATTACAAATCCCAGAATTTCCTAGCATTAAGCATAAGGCAGTTAATGTGGTGTCAAACTGCTATAATTCTGCAGTTGTGGATAGAGTCTAAGTCTATATACCCCCCTGCCCCTAGTTAATTACATATTCAAAGTTATTTTGCTTCATTAACAAATAAGTTAAAAATTTCTCCATCTCATTCACCATTAATATAGATAATCATCTTTGTAAATTTTTGATTTGATTATTAATAGAAGGCCTTGAGGGATGCTTTTTCAATTCATTATCCATTTTTGAGCAGATCTTTCCAAGAAAATCCCATAATCAGTTTGCTTTAAGGTTGCCATAAATCAAAAGTGACATGATGCAACACAAGAAAACAAGAAAAAAACCCATTCGTAATGGCTCATACCTCAAAATAAGCACAGTTCTGTCAAAATATATCATTTTGACCTCGAGAAAAATCTTATCTTATGTTTGCTGATTATAGTAGATTTGTTATGCAGTCTTTCTCCATGATACTTTACACTCAACCCAAGATCCTGGAATATTAAAGGTTAAGGAAGTTGGTAGTAAGTGTCAGCAAGCCTTGCTGTGGCCAGAATGAACTAAGTGTCAATTACATGATAAGGATGAAGAAGGTTCCATCATGAAAGATATTGATCTGGGTAAAAAAAAAAGATGTTAGGAACATTAATGATCTCTTAGCGAATTGTGCCACTCTTTCAACAAGTTTGCTAACAGTTTTCTCTCCTGTGAGGTGAATTCTTGATCAAAACTACAACACTCTTCTTTGGATTCACCCTCAACCATAGGCCAACTGACTTCTTTGGATAACAACCACCATCCAATTCTGTATTTTGCCAATCAGCAAAAGGATGGAATGCATACTCTTTAGTTGTCAATCAATCCATGGCCATGCTATCATATAATATCAATCATTTAAATATGCTAATTAAGTATTGCAGATTATGTAATTTAGCACAAAAATTGAAGCCAGGATTAAATGATTGAAGCCCATGAGGTCCTTTCCATCATTATGATTGCATGATTCCCAGAGACCCATTTAAGCAGAAATACTTACAATAATCCTTCAAAATCCCATGATTGGAGTATAGTATTGTGTGAACAGATTTTCTAGTAGCTATATGATTAAACTTTTTCATTTTCGTTCATTCAGATGATAGGACAAATAGAGACTCAGATCAGATCACTAAGCTTTTACTTCTGTTAGGTTCTAAGCAAATGGATTGAGGCTGGATTTTTCCATCCTTACCTCCTGATTTCTGCTAAGAAAGGTGGATCTCATTTTAACAGCTTTAGACACACATGTCAAGTCTGACATATTGCTTTTCAAAATATTTTATTAAAAGCTTCAAATGCCTATTGCACAATATGATTTTTTGAAGGGTGAGCAATGTAATAGGAGTATATATATATATACACACACACACACACAAACACACACACATACAAAATATGTGTTAATATTGTAATATGGAAGCAAGGTATGAGTCTAATAATCCATCAAAGCCTTCTACAGCCTTAAGGCAGCCCTGAAGCATTGGGTTTATGTGAAACTACATTTCAGTTTTGGATAATGAGCCTGGCATTAAAACAGATAAATAATGGATATGAGCCCATAACATATATCTAAATCTTGTTGCTTTGAACAGAAAATAATGTTCTTAACACCACAATAATAAAGCTTACAAAACAATATTTAGTGAACAATGGGTTACTCTCCATTTTTAAAGCCTGGATTGCTTGTGTTAGGTCTGTATTTGTGTGTTTGGGACCGTCCGTGGAAAAGTTTCAGTTTTGGACTGTAACTCCCAATGTCTTGCCACCAACAGAACCAATGCCCATAGTGTCTGATGTCTTTTATGTGTTGTAGTCCAAAAAGTATATTTTCTAAACTCTGTGCATGGCAGAATTTGAACTTTTTGTCATTGCCAGCAATTAGTATTCTAGGTTCCTTTTTATTTATTCAAACACCAGGGGAAATAATCAATGCTGACATGAGGCTGGTATATGCAACATCTCTATTCCAGGGGCTATTTGAAAGGAGGCTCCTGGGATTGAATGGCTTTGAATCTACACTCCACTTCCAGAATAATCCAGTTTGAGACCTGTTAACAAGCATGAAGAAGTGAACATTTTTACAGTCACAAGTTTTCTCTGTGGCCTGCCAGGGATCTCTCTCCCCCACCAATGGTGTCACTAGCGTTGGTGTCACTCAGTGTGGTTACTCATGATGTCACCCCCATGGATCTCTTCCCTTACCAAATCACACCAAAATATTGTAGCTAAGCTATCAGAAAATGTGTCGAAATCAATGTTGATACAAAACAGCACCATAAAAACTACAACACATAACATATGCAAACATAGCCACAAGATTTGGTGCTTCACTGTAATTAGATAATGATAACTCTGAGCCCATGTACAGTACATTATAATGTTCAAAAGGAAAATTAGCATAGAGGTTTAGCCTTGAAAGTATATTGATTCAGTACATGTAAGATGGGTTTATGAAAATGTTTTTGTGGTTATATCTAACAATAAGGATATTATTATAAAAAGTGTTTTATTTTTTGTTTTTTTGCTGAAATGCAGCCAAAAATTGTAGCCAGTCATTTTGATGTCCCTGGCTGACGGTATCACTCATTGCAGTTCACATCCACCATACCCTCTAGTGACACCCCTTGCTTGCCAGCCAAGCTCTTCTTAGCTTGTAGAGCACTTCTACTCCAATTTACCTCCTCACAGAAAGCTGTCTTATTAGTGAGTGAGCCCTTTTGAACACAGTGGGATTTATATCTGAATAAGCATGCTACATATCTTTCCCACTGAGATCAGTAGATCTTAAAGGTGCTTCAAATTAGCTGGGTTGTGCCTTGTATTTGTGGAAATCTGAGTTCTCCTGTTGTTTCACATTTTTTCTATAATCTACAATATGGATCAAGTTATGAGTGGTTTCCCCCTACCTTTACCATTTTAGTCAAAAGATGAAACCAAGTACAGTTCGCATGAACAGTTAAAAATGCACTTGAAAAAAACTAGGCAGTGTTATTAATCAGTCATAAAAATTCCAGTAAAATATTTTCTACAAATTGGCTGTTTGTAGACAAGATACAAAGTATTTGTGACAAGATGTGACAAGATACAAAATATTTAATGGGCCTTGCTTGCATATTTTCTAATTTCCAGTTTGTGGGAGTGAAATATTTTCTTATCATGCTATGTTCTATTGTGACTACAAAATTTACAGATGGGAATTTGGGACCTCAATTAAAGAAACTGCAATGAGGCAAATGCAAATTCTGTGTCCAACCTGTTTTGTGCTGATAATAAATATTTGTATCCTATTATAAATCCAGTTCACTTTTCTGATATTGTTCAGAACTCTCAGAAGAGAATATATTATTGTTTTCTTTTGGGAACATTGGAAGGACATGTTTTATTCTACCTGAGTAATATCTTTTGGGACAACAGGGAAAAAATGCAAATGAAATGTGGCTAACAACCATTCTCCCATTCATTTAAAAGAAATAATTTATAAATGTTGTCTGCTTAAGGTATCACTCAGATTCTATTTTATAGAAGGTAATTAATCAGGTTTTGAAATATATATCACATAGCTTGGTGAAACAATTAGCCCTCCCATTGGTACTAGGATGGGAGAAGTCAGTCATGGAATATATGTTCTAGGAAAATGCCATTCCGCTAGGGATGCGAAGAATATTTGATATTTTTGTAAATGTTCAAAGAGCATATTTCTCAAGTATCAAGAAATCATAATGGGGGGAATCCTAAACCAATGGAATCGTCAGTGTTTTACATTTATTCTGCACAAAATTGGTGTGTTTTTCCTTAGGAAAAGGCACTTTCTGGCACAGGAAACAGAATTGTCTGCACAAAAAATAATATTCCTTTAGAAAAATTATGGCCAGTGTTCTGTATCACTTATACATGTAAAGCAACCATTATAAGAAATTATTAGGACCCCAAGCACTCCTATGTTATGGATTTTTCCAAATGTTGGAATACGCACATATCATAATGTGATATCTTGGAGATGTGACCAAACCCTAGATACAAAATTCATAAGGTTTCATATACACCTTATACACATATTATAAGGTGTATATGATATTATAAAATACTAGCTGTACCCAGCCACGCGTTGCTGTGGCATAGTCTGGTGGTATGGAAAAGTAAATAATGAGGAAGTGCTTGTTTTTAATATATGTAATTTCTTAAAGCTTGTGAGTGAACATTTTTTCTTGTAGTTCCTTTGTCAGTGTTGATTTAGAGATTGTGTGGGTTTCCTACTCTGGAAGAGTGAACATGTGTGAAGCATTTGGTGTCTTGATCTATGCCACACAATTATAAGTATTCAATCAAAACTTTATTACGGTCACAGACCAGCACAAAGCGGGCACAAGCGCCCTAAGAGGAGAAGGACAACTCCCCAGTAAACAGTTATTTAAAATCAGACTAGAAATCAGTATAAAAATAAATTTTAAAAGACAGGATATTGTTGCCTTATGATGTCAATCATCACCCGTCTGATATTAAGGGCAGCAGCACAGAACTTAACAACACTGTAAGTCATTGCAGTGTTAGAGTCTGAAAGCAGCAGGGTGGAATAACATCTTTCACTGCGCCCCGGGTACTTTAAAAGCCATGGTCCAATGAGATTGGATCTAAGATCTCTGTAGAACATGCATTGAAGAAGCACGTGCTCAGTTGTTTCCACATGACCAGACCCACAGGGGCATAGTCTCTGCTTGAAGGGGTCTTCTGATACCTCCCCTCCAATACAGCCGATGGGAGGGCATGGCATCTTGCCAGGGTAAAAGCCCTTCGGTGTTTGGGCACCTCCAGGTCTGTTAGGTATGCCATGGGGGCAGTGAGGTATCTAGTGGCTTCCCTAACAATGAAGGCTGGGGAACAGGCTAGGTCGGATTGGCGCTCTATGTCCAGGATCCGTTGCTTAATGAGATCCTTGGCTTGGTCCCATCTCATGCTTAGCAATTGTCCTTGGGAGAAACCTAGCGTTGCGATCTTTGCTGCTACTGTTTTAATCCATGTGGACTGGAAGTCGTCTCTCATGATTAGGGGGGCAAGACCACATGGGGAGAAGCATAGGTGTAGCCAGTAATTAAGAATAGCTGTCCATATTCTCGCAATTCTAAGTATTGTCCTTGTGCTTTGTTGTTTGTGTTCGCCAAAGCCAGTCAAATAGAGGATTGAAGTCTAGTGAATTGTAATGTCTGTAGTAATCGTTGGAATGCTTCCGCCAGAAGCAGGGGCCTCGAAGGGCACCGAGAGGAGTGCAGGGCAGGGTAGCAGCACCGAGGCCTGTCTTCCTTCTTCCCTTCCAGAATCTTCCTCCTCCTCCTCTCTGTTTGCAGAGCTCAAACGGAGAGGAGGAGGAGGAACCCAGAGGAGAGGGACGAAGGCAGGCCTCAGTGTCGCTGCATTTACATTATTATATATTTATATATAAATACACACACACACATATATAATAGAATATTTGTTATATTAATATTTTAATTATATTATTTATTGTAGTACATTATTATATATTTATATATAATAAAAAGAGATGTATATATATATACACACATACATATATAATGGAATACTTATTATATTATATTAATAATTTTAATAATATTGTTTATTATAAGTATTAGATTATATATATAATAAATAATAAATATATATATACACACATATAATAGAATATATTGGAATATTTATTATATTGCTCTCCAAGTGAGGCCTGACCAGAGCAGAAGAGATTACCTCAATGTATATCAGGTATAGTAGGGCAAACTTTGGCCCTCCAGGTGCTTTGGACTTCAACTCCCACCGGCTGTTAGTAATTGCTAGTTGTTTCATGCCTGAGGGAGGCCCTGCCGTCCTCCTCAAGGGTCTCCCTCTTGCCATGCCACCCTCGGGGCTGCTGCTCGTGCTGCTCGTACTAGGCTCCTCCAGGGCTCCTCCGGCCTTGTTCCTGCCCTCCTCCACAGCGCCTTGGTGACCCTTCTTCCAGACTCCTCCTTCTCCTCAGAGGAAGCTGAGGGAGGGCTTTGCTCCCAGTCCTGGCTTCAAAGCTGCACGGCACACTTCTCCCTGGGCCACAACCTGAGCGCCAATGTCCTCTGCAATGGCAGCATACTCCTCCAGTGGACCTGGGCCCCACCAGGTTCTCCCCCTCTGCCGCCGGGCTTCTGCCTCTCCTGCTTGTGGGAAGGCTCCGGGGCACGCCTCCCTTTCCACAGCATCCGCCAGGGTGCTGATCTTGTTTGTGCGCTCCCCCCCCGACTCTGTACGGTTGTGCAGTGGATTTTTAGGATTAGTAAGTAATGTTTAGTTGTTTTTTGTTTTTTATTATTGTTTGTCACACATTGCATTGTGACATGTTACGTTGCCAAATTTGGTGTGTTTTCGTTTAGTGGTTTTATTTGTTTACTTCAGCCTAATTATGACAGCTACATATAATATTTTAATCCTGTTGTGCACAGAACAAATTTGTAAATATTTTCAGATTTTATAATTGCAGATATCAGTACCTAACTTAGTATTTAAGTAAGTAACTTGATGGTAACATCATTCAACTATGCTCCAATAATGCCAGAATGAATTTCCTTCTTCCCATACACCTGATACCTGGCAAAGTCGGTTGGGGAGTGAATTATGATCATGGCAGTAGTGTAAAACCATGACTAAGCAATGTTCATGTTATGAATGCTACTTGGTCATAATTTTGACACAATAGCCAGGATTGTAAGTCATCCTACAGCCTATTTTATCAAGCATCAGCTGTACGAGGAGAATGAGGTCCACTCTGCTGATTATCAAAGGATGGTTGAATGATGCTTCTGTCAGGATTTGGGGGGGGGGTGGAGGGTGTTTGTTAGTTTCAATTAATTTTCAACTTACATTGGCTATAAGGTGAACCTATAACAGGTTTTTCTTGCCAAGACTTATTTACGGGAAAATTACCTTTGTTTTTCTCTGAGAAGGTCATCCCGTGGGTTTCAATTGCTGAGAGAGCATTCAACCCCTGGTCTCCAAAGCCACGGCACCATGTTTCTTGATTGAAATTTATATTCCTCTATCCCACTGCATTATATGTCTTTTCTACTTATAAAAATATTCTAATTTTTTTGTTTCCTTAAATTGGCAGTGACATTGTTCTTTCTGAATCTAATAAAGCCTGACTCAGGCATTTGGAGATATGGATCTAGACCTGTCTGGAACCTCCACACAAGCTGTTCTTTTCTTAATTGAGAGCAGCCATAACATTTTCTTTCATTTTGTAGCCAGACTGATGATTAATTTTTGGCTGCACTATCTGTAGCTTCTGTGGAGAGCAGCATGATGAAACTTATATTTGGATGTTAATGAAACACTGAGGAAAATGAATTGGCAATGAGGTTTAAAAACACTATTGAAATAACAGCTTTGGTGAGAATATAGCACTCCCTTGTGATGGACTACAAATTTTCTAGCTTCCCAACATCTGTTTTGAAAAGGAACTGCTTGCCAATCAGGGGAGAGATTTTCCTCCCTATTAAGCCAACTCCTATCATCTAATTACAAAGCAAACTCAAAATCTCACATTACTGCCAATCGGTAATGAAATATGGTCCCATTTGAGAGGTGCATCTGTGTTTTAAATGAAAATGAAGAAAGCACCTGTCCTGCAAACTCTTTAGCTTCACCTCACATGTCTCTAAGATGTTTCGCCAGATGATATAACCATTGGCCTTCTGGGCCTCTGTTGTGGGCTAAAGAGTCATTTCCCCCGCATTTAGTTACTAAACACTGCCAAGCATATATTTGACAACAAGGGTGGGATAGGAGCTGTCACAAGTAAACTAATTGGCTGGCATAATGTTAGTGACATATGGGCATGTAAGTCCAATGTAAATCTGATATGTCTTTTTAAGTTGTTGCCATGGGAGGTATTCACTATATTCCTTGTTCAGTAACTTACACCTCCTGAAGACTCACTTTTCTCTTGCATGGCTGTCCTTTACATAACCATGGGAACAGAGGGAGCATTCCAGAAATACTTGAATATACCTTTATAGCAGATGGAGAATGACAATGGCATAGATTGGCCCAAGTGTCCTCCAACATTCCCAAAGAATCATATCATTCTGCATAGGGACATAGCTAGACCATTCTCTGATGCCCACGTCATCATGGTCCACAAAATGGTCATGGGGCAAGGGCTCCTGGAGGCGGAAAGTAAGTTCTGCATGAAGAGAAAGAATACAGAACATAGTTCCATCTCAACCTTATGTGATGTCTCCCCAAAGCAGGATATCAATCTTTTATGTGTGGGTGTGTTGCTTTTATAGTGCTTCTTAAAAAGGAAAAAAGAAATAATTATATTACAACATTTAACTAGATTTTTAAAAGTCTGATTATAATGAAGATAAAAAACAGGGAATGAGGGAGCAGAGGGATAAACATTTAAATGTTATCTTGGTGTAAGTGGATTCTATTTCCTAAAACACATTTGCTTGGAAGTTGACATCTATAAAATAGATGTTCATGAGTAGTTAAAGCAATGAGCTCTTCTAATCATTGATGATGCATGTTTATTTTTCCTACTTTTGAATATTTCAACAACAGTAATAGCATTTAGAATCCAACTACATAAGTATGTCTCATGTTAAAAAGAGCCACTCACAAGAATGAAACAAATATTTAAAATTATTGAAATTTATTATGAACCTTTTTCAGGAATCCTATCTGAGCTTCTTAAACCAAATTATTATCACAGGTTGAGTATTGCTTATCTGAAATGCTTAGAACCAGAACTACTTTGAAATGCTTGCATTTGTGTATGCATACATAGTGAAATAGCATTAAGATGGGAGCCAAGTCTAAACAGAAAATATTTTATGTTTCAAATAGTACTTATACATACAACCTGAATACATTTTAAAGGCTACAGCCATAATCACACTGCTAATCATAGTGACCATCACTAATAAGTAGGTATTGCTTTAGTTCTATTGGGTTTTTAATACTGATGATGATGATGATGATGATGATGATGATGATGATACAGGCTGGGCATCCCCTATCTAGAATTCCCAAATCCAAAACACTCCAAAATCTGCCATTGTGCACATGCATGTCTGAGACAGTGATACCTTTGCTTTCTGATACTGCAATGCACATAAACTTCTTTATGCACAAAATTATTTTTAAAAATAAGATAATGCATGACTTCACAATGTTAAATGCCTCTTTGGTTCCTGCACAAAAAAGTTTATTTATTTATTTATTTACAGTAATTATATTCTGCCCTTTTCGGATCTCACTCCGACCCAGGCTGGCTTCGAGCTCATGACCATTTGGTCAGTAGTGATCTTAATGCAGCTGACTCCCAGCCAGCTGCGCCACAGTCCCGATGATCAAGTTCAAGTTTCCTTTTAAAAAACTATGGTATTTTAGGTATAGACATTATCATGGTTAATACCACCATTTTGCAAAATGAGATGGTTGCTTTCATAGTGAATGGATGATGGAAGGAATATGTGATATAGGAGAAGAGATATTTGGGTCACATGGTCTGTTTTCTTTAGGTATTGTGTAGGATACTGTCCCATTGATAGTGTTTCAGCTATCAATCCAATCAGCCTTTGTACATGGGATCAGAAAAGACACATTCTGACTTCATCTGAGGAAGAAGGTTAATCCATGTGCCTCCCTCTTCTAGTATGTAAGGGTTTTTTTAACGTGAAAAATTCTGCATATTTCTATCAAATGAAACTGCAAAATAAATCCTTATAATACTGAGGTTGGAATCCTGTATGTCCACAAAGTGATCATACAGGCTTCCAATCATGCCATTCTACCATAACCATTTGTGGACCATGGTTGGGGAAAGGAAAGTCATGAGTTGACCAAGAAAACCTAAAAGTGATTGAAAGAAGATTGTTGATGTCTCTACCAACTTGGAGATGGAGGATGGCAACACTGGATCTCTTCTCATGGCTTCAAGATTGTAGCCAGGTGCTTCCTTTGCCTCATTGCACTCTTTTGTTCCCAACCTCCAGACAATTAATTTATATGGCAGGTTGGGAGCTGTCTTTCAAAGGACAAGAGTAATGTGGAAATGCAAGATGTATGATTACAGTGTTCCCTCACTTATTGCTGGGGTTATGTTTCAGGACCTCCCGCAATAAGTGAAAAACCGCGATATAGGGATACTCTATTTCAGGGCTGTCCAACTGCCGGCCCTGCAGATGTTTTGGACTTCAACTCCCAGAAATCCTAGCCAGTTTACCAGCTGTTAGGATTTCTGGGATTTGAAGGCCAAAACACCTGCAGGGCCGGCAGTTGGACAGCCCTGCTCTATTTATTTTAATATTTATACATTATTTTAGTAGTTATACACTATTTTAAGGAAAGGCCATTCAAGGCTGGAGGAAGGGAGGGAGGACTGAGGAGGGAAAGGGCCTTGGAGAGCGGTGGCGGCAAAGCCCCACAAAATAGTGAAAATACCATGATATATATTTTAAATTAATATTTTTTGAAATCTGCAAAACAGCGAGTCCGCAATAAGTGAACCGCGAAGTAGCGAGGGAACACTGTATAGCCTAAATATGCCATAGTTTTGCACATGACACTGAAAACTGTGGCAGTGTTTCTAGATCTTTAGGGCTTTCTTACAGTAATGTATTTAGATGGAGACAGTGTGATGCAGTGGTTTGTGCTAGGGCTCGGATACCCAGGAATCAGAGTTAAATTTCCTACTTAGCCACACAAAACAACTGGGTGACTTTGAGCAGGAAGCAAGAGGAAGCCTTAGAAGAAGGGAATGACAAACTTCCTTTAAATAAATATTGCGAAGAAGACCCTAGAATTGAGTCAAAGTCAGTCCAAATGTACTTGAAGGCATACAACTACAAATACAACAGCAGCAGCAACAACTGTATCTAGATATTTGTGCTTGCCTTGCAAACTTCAAAATAATAATAATACATTATTGAATATAGGGAAAAGTTTGGCAAACCTTGAAGTCTGGAAAAAAAGAGTTTGATTTAGATTGCAATAGCTAGAAATGTTATGATTTTAACTCATAGGCCCAATTTTGGTTTCTTAAGTAAGAAGACAAGGCCCATGTCTGTAGCTTCCTCTGAAATGGGCTACACTATCCAAAAATTATTTGGATACACTGCCAAAACTCAAAAGGTGGAAATTATTTAATATTCACTAAGTATCTATTCAGGAACAGTAATTTCACATGAAATAATTTGTATCTACTTAACATATCCCTGCTGATAGAAGGGAAAAATGAAGTAAACAACATGCCAGCTTGACATCTGCTACCATCATAATTCTTCAGGCCCTGGAGAAAAAAGAAATAGAAGTACATTGAAATCAATAGAGCCATGTTCACATAATGTTTTAAAACACCAAGATGTGAGTCAACAATCTCCTGCTTCTTTTATTCAAATGTATTTCTGGATTATTTTCAGTAGAACAGAAAGTTTTGATACAAACTGCCTTTCTCTTGGATTACGCATGTAGCATCCATGCCTGCTACAGTAATATGGCTGGAAATATTTATTCATTGTGAACTGTGTGAGGAGCAGCCTGATGAAACTAAAGTAATTTCCATGTTACTATAGCCCCCCCCCCCACTCATGGTACAACCCTCCACCCTCACCACAAACTCACCCCACAACTCCCATGACCTTCTGATGGAAGTTGTAGGTGTCAACTGTCTTTCTCATTTTTAAATTTCTTTTTTCTTTCTTTTTTATTTTAAAACACATCATCATCATCATCTTTATTTGTACTCTGTCACCATCTCGCCAAAGGGACTTAGGGCAGCTCACAGAAGCACTCCAAGTGCCACTTGCAGACAACAATACATAAGAATAAGTACAATGACAAAATACAAGCTATCAAGAGCACACAAGGATTATCCGAGTGTCTAAAATATCATCAGAAGCCTAAACAAAGTACTTTATATTATGAAAATCAGATAATAAAAATAATTTACAAAAAAGGAAGCCTAACCAAAGTACTAATGATGTCATTCTCTCGGGGTATTCTAAAGAGCTGTTGTGTTCCAATCTTGAACTAATAAATAAATAAATAAGATTAAAATTATAGGGTGTTAAGGCTGAAGGAGATCCTGGGACCCATCCACACTATGCAACAATAGTTCAATAATACCACTTTAATTACCAAGGCTACAATTCATGGAATCCTGAGTTGTAATTTATGAATTTCGAAGGGGTATTTAATATTCTTAGGCAGAGAGCAACTCTGATGCTTCACCAACAACAAACATTAAGATTTTCTTTGATGCACCCATAACAGTTATAATGGAACCAGAGTACTATAATTATGGAGTGTGAAATTAAGAATCAAGCAGAGAAAAAATGTTTGGAATTAGCTTCTGGTTCAGATTAAAATGTCATCTTGAAGTTCACAAACCATTTCCACTGGAGTATTGTTTTTAAGTAGATTTTTGTTCTCAAGAGAGATTCATGGAAAGCAGCCTTGAATAATGAGATTAAAAAGTTTCTTCCAGAGTATTTTTTTTCTTAAAAAATGGCATAACAAGCATTCCTTCATTGACAGGTAGTCCTATATTTTACACATAAATGTGTAAGCTATACATTACATACCTCAACACTGCTTAACTTCACCAATAGTCTTTGTGCTTTCTAAGGGCTCTTCTAGACAGGCCCAAATTGTGGGAGCTGTCCTGTTTTTTTTACCTTACATGTCAAAACAATATCTCAGGTAAAAGTGAACTGATACAGAGTACTATGGGTTTTCCCAGTTTACTCCACATTAATTAAACACCTGAAAAGATTTGGACTTTAAGGAGCCTGAAGGAATGGAAGTGTGCCCACCCCTCCCCTTCAGCCTGCCATATCCCCTCCCCAAACATACTAAAGGGGTCCGAAGGCAATACAGACCCCTCTGTACAGGACTCCTTAAGTGAGAAAAAGGAGGGACCCCCCCCCCCCATACACACACTCCTGATGTCATTTTCTTGTATCAAGAATCCTGTACAGAGGAGCCTGCACTGACCACAGGCCTATCTGGTAAGTGTTTTTTGGGGGGAATGGGGGACTGGATGGGATCCTGGGTCAACTCTTGGTTGACCCAGGATGATATCTAACCACCCCTCACAAACCTAAAATCCTTTCGGGTTTTAGGTTAGTGTAGAAGGGCTCTAAGTTACCTTGATTATATACTATGTGCAGCATATACACATTGGCTCTTGATAAGTCTGGGTATGAATATCTTGAAAAGACATTGCAAAGGGGAAAAAAGTCATTTAGAGAGACACTTGATCATAGGATGCATGAAGCAATTATTCCAGTTGCATATACTCTAGCATTGTTGATATATCATTCATTTGAGATGTATTACTTATTTTTCTGGGTGTTACAAGAAAATTGTTAACATGTGGAGGAAGTCACATACAAGTACAAATGTTTGTGAAAAGTATAGATTTATCTGCCTACCTGAATGCAACACTTGGATGGTACATGTTACAAATATTTACTTTACTTATAACTTGGTCTTTTGGGGGGTAATATATCCATAACAATGACATATTTCTAAAGTAATCTAACCATCTGTACCATCAGTACTTTTAAAAAAATGCAGTGCAATGCACATATTTATTTCTGTTTAACATGGTAGGGTTCTTTGGTCATTTATGAGAGTTTTGACCATTTGGAGTCCTTTTTTAAATGGTCAAATTTAATTTTTCTTAGAAAACAAACAGCGTTGCTAAAAAAATTAATAGCTACAAATTTATACTACTTAAAAATAAAGTTTCAAGCTTTCTACTAACCTAAGGCACATACTCCAATATTTCACAGATATAGCTAAGCAAGAATGGCAAGATGACAAAAAATATTGTGTAATCAATTAACTGCTAAGTTAAGTCCCTACTGCTTTTGCACTTTGAACTCAGTTTACATCAGTTAATGTAAGATGAAGACAATGGGATGAAGTGAAAGGAGAGAGAAATTGGGGCATTTTAAAAAAAACAACTCAGAAGTTGGAACAAGATAAGATTGATGGAACATTTTCCTGCTAAACTGGGACAGCTGGAGGAAATGCTGAGTATATTCAAGTGTACAAATAGATTAATCACAAATCGTCTGGTGGTGACTTTGATTTTAATATTCTGGAGTGTTGACTGTCTCTGTGTTTTATGCTGCTATTTTGAGTGAAGAGTATAACATATATTGTTTTTATAGTCACTTAGAAATCAGTATGTCTTATGGCATGTATACGGAAGGAAAGTATTTCACTTTTCAAAGTGCCTTGGGAATACCCTATTTTTATATCTGATTGATTAACAGTACCCTTTTATACATCTATTCAGAGGATAAAAGTCAGTTGGTTCTGCTTACTTATCTAAAGTAAGTCCCATTGAATAATTGATTGCAGTACATAAGAACATAAGAACATAAGAAGAGCCATGCTGAATCGGGCCTCAGCCCATCTAGTCCAGCATTCTGTGTCACACAGTGGCCCACTAGTTGTACACAGGGATCTCTAGCAGAAAGGAGGGCAAAACCCTCACCTGCTCCCGACCCCCACAACCAATACCCGGGGAAAATCCTGCCTGCCTCCATCAACACAGAGGTGGCACTTGGATGTCCATTTCAGTAACTACTGATTCCCTTGGTATCCATGAATCTGTCTAATCCTGCCTTGAAGCTGTCCAGGCTGACAGCTGTCACAACCTCCTCTGGAAGTGAGTTCCATAACCCAATGACCCTCTGGGTGAAGAAATATTTCCCTTTATTAGTCCTAACTTTCCTACCTTGGAGCTTTAGGAGTGCCCCTTGTCCTAGTGTTGTGTGACAGAGAAAATTTTTTTCTTTATTCACCCTTTCTATCCCATGCATGATTTTATACACTTCGATCAAGTCACCTCTAAACGCCGTCTTTCAAGGCTGAAAAGACCAAGGCGTTGCAACCTGATTTCATAAGGGAGCTGCTCCATCCCTTGGATCATTTTGTTGCCCTTTTTTGTACCTTTTCCAGTTCCGTTATATCCTTCTTGAGGTGCGGTGACCAGAATTGTACACAGTACTCCAGATGTGGCCTCACCATAGATTTGTAGAGAGGCAATACAACATTTGCCGACCTATTTTCGATTCCCTTCCTGATCATGCCAAGCATAGAATTTGCTTTTTTTACTGCTGCAGCGCACTGGGTTGACATCTTCATTGAGCTGTCCACGAAAACCCCAAGATCCCTTTCCTGGTTTCTCTCAAAGCTTTGATCCCATCAGTTGATAAGTGTATTTGGGGTTCTTTGCCCCGATGTGCATGACTTTACACTTGTTTAGGTTAAAATGCATTTGCCACTTTGTTGCCCATTCACTCAATTTCGACAGATCTTTCTGGAGCTCTTTACAATCAGTTTCATTTTTAACTACCCTGAACAGTTTAGTGTCATCTGCAAACTTTGCTACCTCACAATTTACTTCTACATCCAGATCATTTATGAATAAATTAAAAAGTAACGGTCCTAAAACTGAACCTTGGGGTACGCCACTTCTCACCTCTTTCAGAGAAATGTCCATTTATTACCACCCTTTGTTTCCTACAGTTTAGCCAGGTTCCAATCCAGGACAAGACCTGTCCCCTGATTCCATGGCTGAAGAGCTTATTTAGGAGCCTTTGGTGAGGGACTTTGTCAAAAGCCTTTTGAAAGTCAAGGTAAACAATATCGACTGGGTCCCCTTTATCTATGTGTTTATTTACACCCTCAAAGAATTCTATCAAGTTAGTAAGACATGATTTGCCTTTGCAGAAACCATGTTGATTTTCCTTCAGCAATGCCTGTTCTTCTATGTGCTTAGTAATTTTTCTTTAATAATGGTTTCCATCACTTTGCCTGGAACTGAGGTTAGACTAACTGGCCTATAATTTCCTGGATCACCCCTGGATCCTTTCTTGAAGATCGGAGTTACATTTGCCTCCCTCCAGTCCTCGGGTACAGTGCCTGATCTTAGAGAAAGGTTATATATTTTGGCTAGAATTTCAGCAATTTCACACTTGAGTTCCTTAAGAACTCTGGGGTGGATGCCATCTGGCCCTGGTGATTTGTTGACATTTAGTTTAGTAAGGCATGTGAGAACATCTTCCTTGTTTATCTCTATCTGGTTTAATTCATCTAATTCCCTCCCTGAAAAAACTGACTCAGCTGCAGGCATATGTTGTCTGTCCTCCTGTGTGAAAACGGAGGCAAAGAAGTCATTTAGCCGCTCAGCAATCTCCTTGTCTTCACTTATTGTCCCTTTCTTACCATTTTCGTCAAGTGGCCCAACTGCTTTTCTAGTTGGGTTTCTACTTCTGATGTACTTAAAGAAGTTTTTGTTATTTTTAAATGTTCTTAGCTATATATGCCTCAAAATCTCTCTTGGCTTTCCTGACGGTTGCTTTGCATTTAGTTTGCCAGAGCTTGTGTTCCTTTCTGTTCTCCTCAGTAGGAAGAGCCTTCCATTTCTTAAATGAGTTTTTCTTCTTTCCAATCACATCTTTTACTTCATTTGTAAGCCATGCCGATGTCCTCTTGTGAGTTGCTGAGCGGTCTCTTTCTTATTTTAGGAATGCATTTTAGTTAAACAAGGCTTGTTTTAAATGTATTTTTAAACCGTTTCCAAGCATTTTGGAGGGATTTGATTTTTTTACTGTTCCTTTTAGTTTGTTCTTTACTATTTTTCTCATTTTGGTGAAATTCCCTTTTGAAAATTTAAGGTCTTTGTGTTAGTTTTCACTGACAGTTTGCTATCCAACTTAAGTTGAAGGTTATTGTGTTGTGGTCACTGGTACCTATGGGCTCAGTTACAAGGACATCTTGAACGAGATCTTGTTCATTAGTTAGCACCAAGTCCAGGATCCCCTTTCCCCTGGTTGGTTCCATGACCATCTGCTCAAGGGAATAATCAGCTAGCATGTCGAGGAACCTTGTCTCTCTTTCATGCGTAGAACAAGAATTTAGCCAATCTATTCGGGGATAGTTGAAGTCCCCCATTATGACTAATTTATTGCTCTTTGAGGCCTGTTTAATTTCATTTTCCAGATAGCAGTCTGCCTCTGGAGTTTGGTTGGGAGGGCGATAGCAGATCCCTGATGCTAGATTAGTTTTTTTGTCCTGGGACTTTTACCCACAATGTTTCTGTACCATTTGTACCGGGAATGCACCGGGAATGTGGCACAGCTGGCTGGGTGTCAGCTGCATAAGATGTCTACAGACCAGAAGGTCATGAGTTCGAGGCCTGCCCGGGTCGGGTGAGCTCTTGACCAATTTGTGTAG